>CM052711.1:26125639-26324169 GCA_028551405.1 Uromys caudimaculatus | reverse complement strand
TGGCAATCCCAGGGATCCTCCTGCCTCTGCCTCCTCAGTGCTGGGATTACAGACACACACTGCTGCACATGACGTTTTTACATGTTACAAATTCAAGTGCTTATGCTTGCCTGCCTTGCAGCTTACTGCTGAGCTGTCCCTGGGGTTTAGTTTTTGTTGAGATCTCTGTTGTTTTACTAAAGGTTCCTCTGAATCCAGGTCTTACAGGAAAAGATAAAAGAATAAAGCTTCTGGCCTCTTGGAAACACGCATCTGTGATTACTTCTGGTCTATACAACAGTTCAGAGACGTGAGTGTGCTAAGGCCCAAATACAGAAAAAAAATAATAGAGACACATAAATGACCACAGGAGAGTTGAATGGTGCTTGTCAGTAGCTAGTACCCCAACCCAAACATCGCCTCACCCTTAAGACAGCCTCAGGAAGTTTCTGGGGTACAGAATCTCCCACTCACACTAGCAAAGGTAAGAAAACTTCAGCTCAGTTATTTCTCCCAAGGTCTTACCCCACTGTAGAGGGCCCATTGTATTTATTGATTCAGAATTCACTACCATCCTAACTCATTCCAACTTCCCAGTCATTTGAACCTAGTCAGGAAAAAAAAATCATTAAATCTGTTGCCAGCATCTTTCTGAACTGGACCTGAAAATTCCACTTGGTTGTGGCTACTACAGAAGGAGTTAGACTCCAGGTTTTGCTGGGTAGCTGCATCTACCCTCTTCCCCCCACACCCATGTTTCATAAGTCACCCCTGCCCAGTTGGGACCCCCGCTGATGCTTCTGCCTAATGACCTACTGCAATCCTGGCCCCCATTTCCAAGGCCAGGAAGAGGGATCAGGTTGCATGCTGCTCCTGCAGACACAAATGAGTACACACACAGGCACTCGTGAGGGTGTTGTCTACACCCATCTGCAAAACAGGCACAATCCTACAGTCCCACAGGCTAAAGCTAGCTCTGTCCTCCTGCTAGGAGCAGGGAAGGCCCTAGGCTGAAGAAAAGTTGGTTATGTAGGCCGTGCCTACTAAGCAGGAGGAGGACAGACAAGAGAGCCAGGAGACCGAGAGGATGGAGATCTGAGGAAAAGGGGCTGTGTGGGGGATGGGGAACATCAGGAGATACTTCCCACCTGCTAGGAAGAACAATTGCTTTCGCTCCAAAAAACACTCTGGTCTCCTCACTCACCTGCCTGCCTGTTTCCCTCTCCCCAGTGGGCTGGGGAGCACCCTTGCACATTCTGGGACCCAGACCTCCAGGTTCACCACCACCTGGTGTCCTTGGACAAAGCAGGCACGGGTTCTGCCTCCCTCCCCAATACCCACCAAGGGATTCCTGTGAGCTGGGTCTCAGTGGCTTCCCATCATCAGTCAGGGACCAACTGCCAGTTCAGGAAGAAGGTGTCCCTCAGCTGGGCTAGCTCTGGCTGAGGAGAAGCTGCAAGCTCATCTGTTGTTTTCTTTTTTCCTTCTTCCCCACCCCTTGGTAAACACACAAGCTTCTGAAACGTTCTAGCTGCCACCACCCTTTATCTCTGGAAGCGGTGGAAAATGTTGGACCGGCAGAGATTGTTGACAGACAATGGGAGGATGACAGAGACCTGAGGATTCCTATTATGCTTGGTACTGTAAGAGTTAGGCCCTACACCCGCCTCCTCATCTGCCTTCTCTGCTTCTCTTGGCCCCTCCACAAGTGAACCTTGAGTGGCTTAGAATACTGACATATTAGGATATTTGGTGCCTAAGACAATGACATAGACTTCTAATATTTTCCCCACAGATTTAAAAGTTTGTGGTAAAATACACACAACATAAAATTTACCACATTAGCCATTTGGGGTGTACAGTTCAGCGGTATTAAGTACAGACCTTCTATTGAGCAACTGTCTCTAAGCCTCTTTTCATCTTGTAAAACTGAAACCAAATATCCACCAACCCCCAGTGCCCTCCAAACGCCCCGCCCCCCACTCCCATTCTATGTTCTGTCTTTCTCTGATTTTTGACTTCCCTATGTACCCTGTATAAGCAGAATCATACAGTATTTGAATGTTTCAATTCTTCTTATTTTAGCATATTATCCTCAGGGCTCAACCTTGCTTTAGTAGGTGTCAGAATCTTTTAAAGACTGAATAATGTTCAGTTGTATGTACAGACCCCATGTGGCGTGGTCACGCACCAAGTGATAGACACCTAGTAGAAACTTGGTATTGTGGGGAAAGTGTTCCGTGTGTCGGTAGACAGAGGTGTGCTTTCCAGTCTCTTCATATGTGCACTTAGAAGTAGGATTGGTAGGTTGTGGCGTAGTTGAATTTGTGCTCTGTGCAAGAACCACCAAGTTCTCTTCCACAGCGACTGTGCCAGCTTCCATCCCTACCAGTCCTGTCTGGTACAGCAGTGTCTCGGCGTCCTTGTCAACACTTGCTTCTGATTTCCCATCATAGCCGCTCTCACTGGGGTGAAGTGATCTGAACTGCCAAACAGAAAGAAACAGACAAAATGAAGGTTTCCTCTTGAGTGCCAGCCAGCACTCAGGAGGCAGTCGCAAGTAGCGTTCTTTAAGAGTTCAAGGCCATCTGGTCTATAGAGTGAATTGTAAACCAGCCAGGACTACACAGTGAGAGCCTGTCAAAGGGAACGAAGGGACAAAGGACCTAAATGTGGCATAGTATTTTAACAAACTAATAATTTTAGCACATACAAAAATATAGTAACTGCATACACATGCTCCTTCAGAGACAATGCTAAAGGAGGGAAGGGAGAAGGTGTGGAGAGATAAGGGAAATTAAAGTGGGACAAGTGCAGAACAGAGACAGGCTCTGGGGTGACAGGCTCTGGGGTGACAGGCTCTGGGGTGACAGGCTCTGGGGACAGCTTTGCAACTGCAGTTGGGTGCAGCCCAACTCTGAGTGGCAGGGGTCCAGTTTGCTTACATTTGCTTGGGACGCTGACTGCTTCCAGGGCAGGAGGGTCTGCAAGAGGAACAAGCCACAGATCCTATTTGGGGTCAGGAGGTCAAAATGGGGGAGGGGTGATTGGCCCCTAAACCAGATGTGCCTAAGGGGGCAGAAAGCAGGCTTCCTTGGTTTCTTGGTTGGCTTGGTCGCCCCTATACCTCTGTAGAGCTAGGGTAGAGGCCAAACTGGGTGGCATTCAATCTTGGGTTTCATGCATTTTTAAACCTGCTTTTGAAGGAGCAACTGCATCACACAGCCCTTTCATGTCAGGGAAACCGCCTGTGAGAATGGGGGATATGGGGGACGCTGAGCTCCAAGGGGCTGCCCTGGGCCTTTGTTTCAGGAGGCTGCACAAGGCAGCAGACTTCTTTGAAAACCCCTGACCAGGAGCTCATGAGCCTATCTTCTGCACACCAGCCACATCACCTTTTACAAACCTCGAGGAAGGGGACCCAGACTCGGTTCTGTTGTACTCTGGTTTGTACGCCTCAAGTCTCTGACACCCTATCCTTCTTGGTAAGCACAGCATGTAGGGAATAGCAGCAGCATTTTCTCTCACAGCCCTGCACAGAGTCAGATCTCCATGGAATTTCGCCACCAGCTGGACGAATAGAAAGAAAAGGGAAGCGAGCAGACTGAATAGACGGCATCTCAATGGCGTGTCACCTCCTCACAAAGCCGGCAGGAAATCCTTAATTAACCCTGCTTCTAGACACAAAGCCCCCATAACATTTCATCCTATTTGAATAAATATTTTTAAAGAAAGGAATGTGAAAGTTCTTTTATTCCTGGTCTTGGAGCACTAATTTAGTACCACGTGTATTTTCAACTGCCGAGGATAAGGGAGTTCTTCCCGAAGCTCTCCCTTCTGTCTCCTTTTTAGTTCATGGTGACACATCCCTCTTGGGAAAATCCTGGCCCAGATTTTATTAGTCTTTTGTCAGCTGTTAAAACCTCACAAATCCAGTCTACGTTTCAGCCCTGCCTTGCAAGCTGCCTGGGAAGAGTTACCCTCACTGTGGCAGAGGATCCTTGACACAGCAGTTAGACCCCCACCCTCCCCCCCAAACCCCAGAAACCTTCTCTGTGCTCGTTAGCCCCTGGCTTCCCTGAGCTTCTACTACAGAACTGAAAAGCAGGCGGGCACACACAGAGATGTTTGGTCTCCTCTAGTGCAGGTCTTTGGAGTCTTTTTTCCAAAATGTTTTAAAATCACCATTATGTCAACAGACAGTCTCTGCTTGTCCAGCTTTAGTGGAGCTTCCCTCTCCGAGGCCCATATGTGCTTAACAAAACACTGAGACTCTCACTAAGTCAATTCAGCAAGAAACTCCCACTTGACACCTGGTCACACTCAATATCTCAGAATCTGATAAGGCCTGTCTTCCACCTCCCCCAGGGGTGTCTCATTCTGCAGTTTGTCTTCAGTTGGGATCCTGTGACGTCAGTTTAGCCAGAATCTCTCTCACTCCTGATGTATCTTCTTAGTAATTTTCCGTCCACTGACCCCTTCCCACCTGACATCTGCCTATACATGCCCACTTGCCCTTACTGTGCTCAGACTCAGCCCCCACTGCTCTCTCCCACTGAGGAACCCACCAAAGTGGTCCTTTATCTGTCTAGATGGCCTGGTAAAGTCACTCTTGTTGTCCCTCAACAAAGGTCTCTGAGTAATTTCTCTTTAACGCATCTTGGCAACCATTATTAATTGTTTTTACTAAGTACGATGATAATCTCTGATAACTATATTCTGATGTCCATTTTATAAAGTGATCTCATTATAATGTCATTTGTACCCCATGGAGATAGTGACTGTCACTTCCTCCTGACAGATCAGAAAACTGAGGCACTGAGTGAGCTCCTTAAGAGAGCAAAGCAAAGATTAATATTATAGACCGAGGACTCTCATCTTTTTTAACACCCTGTAGGGTGCCCACTCCTGTGCCATGCTGTCTTGTCATGGAAAGACTCCATGATGTGCCAACAGAAGGACAATGAGTCAGACCTACCTCACAGATGGTGATTAAGGACCCTGTGGGTCTGAGCTTCCACATACAGACAATTAATTTGCACCCCTGGGCAAGGGCAGCAGGTCTGGGGTCACAGAGCCAATGAGGAGCACCTACCTGGAGGAAGGGCTTGTCTGGCCTCTCCTCCATAGCACCAGCTTCTTCTACTCACACCAAGAAGAGGGGGATCCCAGCGGTCAGTGTTAGCATCAGAGTGCTTCCATGAGGGTGTGTGTGGGTGTTGCTGCGCTGACCCTCCCAGCTGAGAGAAAGGCCTACAAGACAAGGAAGGATGTGGTGGCAGAGACAAGCCTTCTAGCGTGGGAAAGTGGTCTGCGTGCCATTGATGGCGTTCGGGCCACATCACAGGCTGGCTGCTGTGCTCTGTCTGGGTGCATGGCCATGGGGGTGGGGCCTGAGGACACCTGTGCTCCCTCATGAAGCTGGTCAGGGGTCGGGGCCTGTCGGGGTGCTGGTCAAGGGGGCGGGGCCCGAGGACATCTCGGATCCAGTCTTCATTTAATTTTTAGTTTTCACTTTACTGTATTTTCCCACACGCAGCCTGAGCTGACCCCCAGAGCAACCCTTCCAGCTGCCCTATCCCAGGTGTGCCATGGTTTTAAAGTGACTTGCCTGTGTCCCACAGCCCCCCTTCTGCATCTGTAGCAGGATATTTTGTGTGTCTTCAGTGACGTCTCTCTAGTTGCAGTGATTCAGGGAGATCCTATATTTGAATTTGATTTCTTATTTGAACACTGAGGGCACTGGGCATAAGAACCAAAAGAATTTCTTGGTCTGTGATCAGAACATGTTTCCCTCCACTGGCTTCTCCATGCTGCTCACTGGACCCTGACCAGACCTCTGCTCTTACTATGTCTTGGGAGCAGAGCTGATTAACCCCTTAGAGCATGTCCGGGTCAGAGGGACAGTGTAGACGGCAGTGTGACTTGGAAGGATGTGTCTAGGAGGTGCCTTGTGTGACTGCTAGCCCTCTCCAGTCTTCCAGTAGCTCTGGTTATAACCAGGCTATAACATGTGGGATCCATGCTTAGCTCCTTGCCAGCCTTCTCCTCACCCTCTGCCCTCTTCTGAAGTTCAATCAGAAGTAAGTGGGGTTTCATCCATGTTGATCTCGTGGGAAGGATTTAAGATAAAAGCCATGCCTGCTAAGAAGGGCCTAGTGGGAACTGGGGCTGGAGGCAGGACTGGTAAGAAGGATCCTAAAGTTCCAACCTCTTCCTCCTACCTCATTGCACTAACCACTTTGGTAGCCATGGATGACATTGTCCCTAGGGTGCCTGCCATCAGCCGCTGCTGCTAATACAGAGCTCACCAGTGTTCAGAAGAAGCACAGACAGGGACAAGCCGTTGCCCGGAGCTCCATCCAGAAGCAACCTCTGCCTGTCCACTTTGTTCTCATTCAGTCATGTTGAGTCATAAGCATCCGTAGCTCGCCAAATAGTCACTGAGCACACAACCCTTGTTGCACCCAGGCAGACTGGAGACAGGCCATGTCTATCTATCCCATGATGGGCTAAGCTGCTGCTCTTCCCAAAAGCTACCTCTTTATACCACAAGGTTCCCTCAGAGTCTTTAGAAGGGTGTACACACAGCAGAAAGAGAAACTCAAGGCAAGGGTGAGCGCAATGGAGTGTAAGGAGCCCAGCTGCTCCCTCCTCCCAGGCCTGGGTCTGTGACTCAGAAAACTTGTTTTTCTTGCATCCTTTTAGAACTCCAAATCCTTCCAACAAGTGCCAGCTTCCACTTGTTCTATGGGGGGCAGGTGGAAGGTGACAGCCCCTCTAGGACCTTTGGCCCTTGATCACTACTGTACGCCATCTGCTTGTGGTCCAGGAGCTCAGGCAGGGACATTGCCCCTTTGGCTCCCCAAAGACTTGACACCTGTGTTTTCATACAGTAAAAAGGCTGCTGTCTGTCTATGGGCTGCGGCTTTTGAAATGTGTGAGCCAGAGGCCCCCATCAAGTTCTTATCCCCCAGAACCTTGATCCTAGGCTCTGATCTCTTCAAGGGTTGAGGAATACAGAAGGAATCGTCAGAGAGTCAGGAGAGGCCTCATGGTCCTCAAGATTGAGCTCAGAGCAGTCTGCATAGCCACAAAGGCAGGAGGAAGGCAGATGGCCAGGTGTCTGCTCTTCAGAGATGAAATCATCTCTAAAAGACTAAGCTGCTTCCAAAGAAAGAAGGAATCAAAGGGATAGGTGGTCCCTGCCTGTGCTGGTGCCAGGAAGGATGTCTCTGAGCTGTAGCTGTCCTCTCCCACTGGCTTCCGGCTTCCCAGGACTTCCCACCAGCAGTAGCCTAGCCCTCCACTCTGGCTTCTCACACAGGCAGCAGAGGCAGAGCAGCGAGCTGCTTGCAGTGGTGCTGGGCAGCTCCAATCAGAATGTGACTCATTATCACTGTGGCCACCACTGCTTGTGTTTCTCAGACAGTGGCTGAAGGGAGTCTGTGTGGGGAAGGAAGAGAGAGAAAACAGCTCCTCTTTGGGTCTCAGTGCATGGCCTCAAATTCAGATCCAAAGAGCATTGCTGCTGAGCTGGTGAGATGGCTCAGCAGGGCAGCCTGACAACGTGAGTTCAATGCCCAGGACCCACAGAGTAGAAGGAAAGATCTAGTTTCTACAGGTTGTCTTCTGACTGCCATGGGTGTGCCCCAGATGCTCATGTCTGCATACATAAGTATATTTTTAAATAAAAATTTTAAAAGAGCATTGCACAGCCGGGCAGTGGTGGCGCATGCCTTTAATCCCAGCACTTGGGAGGCAGAGGCAGGCGATTTCTGAGTTCGAGGCCAGCCTGGTCTATAGAGTGAGTTCCAGGATAGCCAGGGCTATACAGAGAAACCCTGTCTCAAAAAACCGAAGAAAAAAAGGAGCATTGGACAAAATATCATGTCATCAAGGGGCAGACCTGTCGTGCCTTTGGCTGTGTTGCAGGGGACACAGACCTCGCCGCACACTGGGTGAGTCTCTGCCTACTAGCTATGTGATCTTGAGCAAGCGACTTAGTTGCTCTAAACCTCCATTTCTCAGCAGTAAGCTAGGGAGGATAAGATCTCCCTAAGCAAGCTCTGAGGATGAAACGAGACAAATGTGTATGACCAGAGCTGGGGACACGAGACAGGGATGCATACCAGCCTCCTCATGGGAAAAACATGCATGAGCTTTCTAAGGGGTGCGAGGATGTTCAAGGTTGGGGGGAACCCGGAAGGTTCCCTAAGAGACCCATGATTGTCTTACTGCCACTGCAGCGCATGACCTGACAGACCTCAGGACGGTTGTCTTGTACACAGCCTGCAGAAGCGCCGATTGATTTAGACATCTCAGAGATGATGGGAACCAAGACCTCAGCTTTGCATCTACCCTTGAGGCTAACTTGGACTCTGACCTAGGGAAGTGGGTTCCATTAGTAAAGGAAACCATCTCCCCAGCACTCAGGAGGCAGAGGCAGGTGGATTTCAAGGTCAGCCTGGTCTACAGAGTGAGTTCCAGGACAGCCAGGGCTATACAGAGAAACCCTGTCTCTGAAAAAAAGAAAGAAAGAAAGAAAGAAAGAAAGAAAGAAAGAAAGAAAGAAAGAAAGAAAGAAAGAAAGAAAGAAAGAAAGAAACCATCTCCCATCCTTCTCCCTTCCCAGGGTTGCAAAGCATTGGTCTTCTAGAAGAGGCACAGAGCCTTGGGACCTGAGTCCAGAAGGACTCCTTAAAGTCTTTCTCTGCTTGTCTGTGTTTGCTTGGAGACCCACTCAGCCTCCAAGGGGTTGCTGCTTCTCTTGTACTATCTGGGTTTCCTCTGATGTAGTGTCCTTCCTCCTAGCTCGTAAAAGTCAGCAACAGGCCCAGCTGCAGAACTCATGCTTCTGCAGAGAGCAGGGGCTAGAAAGAGACAGGGGAAGAAGGGAGAAGGAAAATCAGGGTCAAAGCAAAGAGTTTGGGAACCATTCTGGGAGGAGAGAAGCCCGCTCCACCCATTTTTCAGGAGCGTCCTTCAAAACAAGCCCAGAAGAATCTATGACAGGGAAACTTGGACCCGAGTGAACTTCAGCCCAGCAATGGGGAATCCTGCTGGGGAGACCAACCTGATGTGTGTGTGTGTGTGTGTGTGTGTGTGTGTGTGTGTGTGTGTGTGTAGGTGTGCATACGTGTGTGTGCTGCCCTGTGCCTCAGTGTATTCTATAAATAAAGCTGATAGGAATACATGGTTAGTCTCCAAAAAACCGAATAGACTAATGACTGTAACATGCCCCCCATTGCCTTTCCCCGGGGAAGCTGGGATCGTGGTGCCATTTGACCCACCTGGAATATCAAATATCTATCAATTTCTTAAGCTCCTGTGCTGGTGGCCATTTGTCTTGTGAACTTTGTACCTGTCAAAAAGCTTCCAATTCTAAAAAAGAAATAAGACCCTTCACACAAACTAATCAAAGCAATCGTTCTGGGTTTTTCTTTCAACCTTAACCTCACCCAATGTGAGTTCAATGTCTGCTTACTGAAGTCTCGCTCTTACCTGACAAACAGATTACAAAAAAAAAAACTTCCTGAAAGCTAATTAGTGAAAATGGTTTCAACAGAGGCTTTTGCTTCATGTGCACATTTTAAACAGAAGCTGTTCCTAAGTTGTGTGTGCTACCTATAAATATCAGTCACCTTTGAATGTCTCCTAATGGACAGTGGTTGCAATCCAATAGACTAGGAATCAGGCCTGAGACAGTAGCATAGTTATGCTCTCTTTTAGCTTTATTGTTGATTTCAAGTTTTATGTAAATCTTATAAGTTATAGATGATTTTTTCATATCCCAAGAATGTACAAGAAATCAGGCTGGGGAGATGGCTCAGGGCATAAAGCACTTGTCACTCAGGCATGACAGGCCGAGTTTGGATCCCAGAACCCATATACAAGCCAGACAGTAGTAGCATGGACATCTGGCATCCATATGTGCTAATACAGAAAGACAGGAGGCAACAAGAAGCTCATGGGCCAGCCAGCTAGAATGGTGTATGTAGCAGAGATCCTGTCTAAAAAACAAGGTAAAGGCTGAGGATGGATATCCAAGGTTAGCATCTGACTTTCATGCTCATAGCATGGGACACATGCACCTTCACTCACACACTCAAAGGAAAGAAATTATAGACGACCATAGACCAGATAAGTGTCTTATAGCCAGATAATTTCAATAGCAAAATTATAAAAATGCTCTCATCATTTTTATAGCTAAATAACTCTGCCTTGTGTGGGTAGAATGTGTATCTTCATATTTGTTTAATGCAGAGTGGCCTGAAGACTCGAAAGGCTAAAAGGTTCTGCTAAAACTGCCTTCCGAAATACCCTTGTTGTCTTTAAACTGATTAAGGAGGATACCCCACAGTGGCCACTGTTCACCTGCTTCAGCTGCTGTGAGAACTCCCAAGCTGAACTTGTGTAGCTCAATAAGATCCCATGCTGGCTCTTTAATTGGTTGAGCATGAAGAGAGCTCCTGGCTGTCAGGGAATAGGGTAGGAAGGGAGACAGTCCCCAGGCTGTAGTAGCATCAGGTGTTCACATCCCTGACAATTTTCCTTTGTATGGATCCTCGTATGGGCCTATATTAACTGGGCTGTAGCTCAACAACTCGATTCTCCGTGTAACGTGAGGAAGCTGTGTTTCCTTTGCTTCAGATCAAATGGTGTCTTAGCAACGAGACACTGACAAAGCTGTCTTCACTGGTGGTTCTGCTGTCCTGTAGGCATCCCCTGAGTGTTCCTCTTCTGTTCTTGGCTTCTGCTAACCTTGGGGCTAAGACATCAGACCTTGTAAATGGGCATGGATGACAACAATCTAGATGGAGCTGCCTATGGACTCTGAACATGACTTCAGCACCAAAATAGATGTTTTGGTTTGAGACATGAGTTACAAGATAGAAGTTGAAAATGTGGTCAAGAAAATCAGCCCCAGATGAAAGAGGCAAGAGTCAGCACCATGAAAAATGAATGATATCGCCATGCTAAGTTCTCTGCTGCAGGTGAAGGGTGGACATTTGCAGGAAGGTCAATGGCGGGGATAGAAGAGATAGCCTTGACTCTCTGAGAGACACTGACTAAGAGAGAGGTGACATTCCAGATAATGGAGCAAAGAGGTCTAAGAATGGAGAGGGTGGGTATCACTGAGTCCTCAGAGAAGTAGACATGGCTGGCTGGAAGGGGCATTAACAGCTGACATAAGTGGAAAATAGTCTAACCATAGTGTGAGGCCCTGAAGCCACACAGTGGGGTGGAGGTAGGTATTCAGTGTATGCAAAACCAAACCTGTGTGCCCTGTTGGTTTGAGCCCAGGGAGAGACACAGCCACCACCAGACCGAGCTGTGCAGTGAATGCAGATAGAAGTGTCCCATCAGATAATGACCACCGCCATGTGGTCACAGCATTGTGAGTGTGGAAGCAAGGCTGGCAGGTATCTGGATATTTCTGGTTAATCTAGATTGACCACCTTTGCTTTTTAGTTTAATTTTTATTTCTGGTTAGCCCCACCACACCCCACACTCCCATTCTCAAAACAATAGAGTTCAGAAAAATCCTAAAATGCCAAAAAGAATACAGAAACAAACCATCCATCTCCAGGGTAACCGCTGCTGCTGTTACCTAGTTCTTCTCAGAGTTTATTTGTATATACTGCTTAAAAACAAACCAAACATGGTTGGGACTCGCAGTCCAACCAGTCAGTAACCATACAGAATGAACATTCTTAGGGCCAGGATGGTTTAAACCTTTTTAGTAATTAGGATCGAGGACATTTTAAGGTAAGCTTTGCCTGTTTGCAATAGACACCATGTTAAAGACCTTTTCAAAAACAAAACTTCCACTTATGAAGAAATAAATCAAGAAAATGTTCAATGTTAAAAACCAAAACATTTAGTCTCTTTAATCCTATTGACTGGGAGTTACTAGTTCTGACATTTTGGATATTATCTTCCACAATAATGCTGATTTTGAGAAAAGAACAAAAACTATGGGCCCAGTGGCCCACTTGTGCAGTAGCAGTCACTCAGTAGACTGAGCTAGGAAGATCTCTTTGAGTCTCATGGGTTTGGGGTCAGCCTGGGAATATAGTGAGAATTCATCTCATAAATAAGCAAATGAAAATAGAAACCAGGGCCTGGAGGGATGACTTGGTGGCTCACAGTTCTTGTTCTTCCAGAGGACCGAGTTTGGTTTTCAGCACGCATAGAGGCTGGCTCACAACCACCTGTAACTCCAGCTCCAGGGGATCTGCTGCTCCCTCTGGACTCTGTGGGCATATACACACATGTGGCAGGCACCCTCTTCCCCAGTCCCCACATACACATAATTAAAAAAAAAAAAAACTTTTAAAAATAAAAACAAAATCAGAAATCACAGCAAATGCCATTTGGATCTTGCTATTTTTTGACACATAGCAGTGTGTCTGATATTAATCTAACATTTATTGATAGGTAATCCCAGCCAGGCATTCAAAGCATTTGGTACTATATGAATTCATTTGATCCCCACAACAGCCTTTCCACAAGAGTGCCGCATTTTATCTTCTTTCACAGATAGAGTGAGTGGGGCAGAAGTGGGGCTTACAGCCAGGCCTTCTGACTCCAGGTCTGCTTTCCTGTATGCATCTCCACCTGCTCTCTGTGGTGCTTCCTTCCATTCCAGCTCTGTTCCAGGGGTCCCCACACACCTTGTGAACCCCCCATCATCACACATACACACACATGCTCATGTGCATAACATACCCGATACACAAGCCCAACCTCTTCTTTCATGAGAAGCCTTTCAAATATGTAAATATTTTTGAAATCTCCAAGTCCTTAACAGGTTTTACATCCAGTCTTCAGGGTACAAAGACCCTCTCCACGCTGGCCTCTTGGGCAGGTATTATTGTCTTTTATGTGCGTAGCTAGACATAAATGTATAACTCAGGAAGTTGAGGCTGGCCCTGTATCGTGTGTACCAGACTGTAGGTGCCTGTCCACACTGGCTTTTCTATGCAGCGTTTCCACGAGCTGTGCTAGAATGCTTTTACCAAATCCTCTTGTCCCCAAAACCCTATGGCTAGGCTCCACCAGCCATTGGACCCTGTGTCTGGTCTTGCAAGGCATAGCCTATGAAAGAAGAGTTTCCAGAGGTCATAGCTGGTGCCACTGGAAATGTCATGATATCCTGATGGAGACCAACATGGTAGTGTATCCCCTGTCTGGTCTTTGGAATGGAAAGTGAGACTCAAGGCTAGCAGCAGGTCCAGCAGCTGTTCCAGCAGTGCTAATAGCTGTCCAGATGGCTTGTCGGGTTTGCACCAAGCTGTCCCAAGATGTCAAAGTCACAGGGCTAGTCTGTAACAGTGTGAATGGGTAGGAAGAGTCACTGAGGAAGAGGACCGGCTCGGCTGGAGCGTCACAGATGGCAGCACAGAGGCAGGGATATTTGAGAAGGAAGGCAGCTCTGATTGTCTCTCGTCTGGTTCTGTCCCCTTGGAGTTGAGGTCAGGGTAGTTTTCAGGTGAAATCTACCTGTGTCTTCTTCTCTTTAGCTGTCTCTAGGCTTTTCTCCCTGTGTTCTTCTCAAGGTCCTGACAGATGAAGGGGAAGCAATCACATACACAATTTCATATGAAGTTGTTAGCAGAGGGCAGAAGCTAATGTCTTACTCCCTCAAGATAATTTCCATTTTTAAAGACACACTTGAAGACAAAAATACCTCCATCCAAATGTATTTTCAGCTGGGGCAGTGTTCTACCTGCCTGAGGTCATGCTCTCTTCCGTTACGGCCATGGACTCTAGCCCTCTGGAAATGTAAGCCCCCAATTAAATGCTTTTTTTTCCTAAGTTGCCTTGGTCATAGTGCCTCTTCACAGCATTGGAAAAGTAACTAAGACAGATAGATTCACAGACAGTATGTTATTTTTTCCTGAAGACATCTCTGTGAATTGAGTGTTATTGCTTCCAGTTGAGAATTGGGGCTAAACACTACTGATATAGGACTCGGAGCTCAGGAAGGCTTGAGAGGGCACGTAGGGGACCCAGATCTTTTCCAGGTGCTTCAGAGGGACAACAGAAGCCAGATCATCAGAGCCCATCATCAGGATATCTCAGGGGCAGTGACAGATCCCTGGAAAAGTTCAATCTAGATGTTTCAGCAATCATCTAGATTCTAAACTCATTGCCTAAAAGGAAGAAACCCAGTACAACTTCTTTCGTTTGAAAAATGAAAGTTCGTCTGGAGAGATAGCTCAGCAGTTAAGAGCACTGACTGCTCTTCCAGAGGTTCTGAGTTCAGTTCCCAGCAACCACATACAACCATCTGTAATGGGATCCGATGCCATCTTCTGATATGTCTGAAGACAGCTAGGGTGTACTCATATACATAAAATAAATAATTCTTTAGTAGCTTCTTTGTTGTCTTTATCTAAAAGAAAAAGAAAAAAACACTGTAGTGTGTGTTGCTAAAAATACACACTAATGTAATGTATTGTAGGTAGAATCCTGAACTAGAGTCCAAACTCTGGGGTTTCCTACACGTTAAGTGTGGCCACTCACCACAGAGAGAGGAAATGAACACATTGAAGGCAGGAAGGAGCTTAAAGTGGTCCTTTGAAACAAGACAGAATATCTCAACCTGTCTTCAGGGGTCCAACACTAGCTTCATGTTTGAACGGAGGGGGAATTACATACTAGGCAGTCTTAGAGAAGATCACTGTCACAGTTCTTGTTCTGCAAGGTGGCCTTGGAGAAGTCCTTGTCAAGGGAACAAGCCAAGTGCCACTGCTCCTGCTTGGCACTGACCTCATTCTGGGGTGACCTGTCTGTGGGGCTTCTCTGTTCTTGAAATCCAAGGTGAGTGGAGACTTAGGACAATGGCTGGAGACTCTCAGATGCTTCTAGGTGTCTGGAACGAGCTATAAAAGCTGACAGTGGATGCCTCCATTACTGCTGCTTTTGTGTCTTCAGCCCCAAGGAGGGATAGCTAGACAGGTATCACCGATCTTCAGCAGACATCCATGCCTGTGTGCAGAGTTAATCAGGAATCTGGCCCTTAAGTGAAGGAGGACAGAGACAAAATGAAAGCAGAGATTTCACAGTTCATCCTGCTTTCTGTTACCTTATGGGTCTAAGGGCAGAGTTACTGCTTTTTAGCAAGAAGATTCAGAGTTACAATAAAAAGTTTTGTTTTGTTTTTGCTTTTTGAGATAGGCTCTTGCTAGGTAGCCCAGACTAGCCTCCTGCCTCAGACTCCTGAGTGCTGGGATTATAGCTACACGCCACACACCTAGCAAAGTTTCTTTTTAAAATAAGCATGCTACAATACCATTGTCCCACAGACAGAATTTGCAATAGTTTAAGATTACCAAACAGCTACTTGATGGTCAGATGATTTTCCAACTACCTTATTCTTGTCTCTTCTTACCTTACAGTTTGTTTGGCCCAGCTGACATATATGTTTCTTTGACTCTTGAATGTCTAGGCTCCTTCTGCACCTCTCACCCACTTAGCTCCCCTTTGTTGATCTATATCCATTGAGGAAGTGAGTTGTTAATCCCACAGAGTTTCCTACAGTCTGGATTTCACTGGTTATACACCCGAGCTGCTATTTAACACATTCCTTCTTTCCCCTTGCATATACACATGGAGTCTTGAAGCAACTCAGGTTTGCTGCTGGAGCAAGGACGATAGAAAGTGGCACACTTCTGAGCTTACGACACCTCACACATGCTTTCTTGGTGACGATAAGAGCCAATGCCAACCATTGCCTAGAGGGCCTATCTCATTAGGAGTGATCTCTTTTTTTCATTTAGGGGAAGAAATGTTCCTTCCTTACCTATTTTGTTGCCCTGATACATACTCAGGATAAATGCTAGATTCCTTTCCTTTATCTACAATGAGTTGTTTACATAAAATGATATGGCACCAGCGATTTGATTAAAAACTAAAGCAGTGGAGAGGGTGCAGTTGTGTGAGGGTGGAACAGGAGTAGCCGCACAATTGCTTGTTATTGATATTTAGTGGTGGCTATAATATATTGTTTTACTTGTGCATTTGTTTGACAGTTTTATACTTGAGTGATTTTTGACAGGAAAATCTTAAGCAAGCAAACAAAAAGATGAAGTTTTAGGGTTGTGATGAATGTGTGGACTTAAATATATCTACATCATTTAATAGACTACAGTTCCTCATCTTATTGATATTTTTGTCATTCCACCATTGGCTACTGGGAAACCCCTCAGGTTGGCTCCCAAATTATATATGTGTGCTGGAAGGGTGCGCCTATGGGTGGGTGCACGTGTGAATGCTTGTATGTGGAAAGGTCAAATGACAACCTGAGTGTCCTTCTCCAGAAGCATCTACCTGTCCCTTTTGAGTCTCTTACTAACCTGGAACTAATGAAATATGTTGGCTGACTGACCAGCCAACCCCAGGGATCCACCTGACCCCACCACCCCAGAGATAGGATTACAAGTATGTACCACCAGGCCCGGCTTCTATGTGTGGGCCCTGCGGATTGACTCAGTCCCTCATGCTTGCAGTACAAGGCCTTTGCTGACTGAGCTGTCTCCCTTTTCTCTTCTCCCTATCACCCTCTCTTCGTTCTAGCTCGACTCTAGATATATTTGCGAGCATCCGTGCCCTAGCATGATGTGGTTATCCCGTGTGTGGCAAGCATTTCCCACAATTCTCCAGGGCTGAGCTGTTGTCTTCACAAAGGGTCTCTGTGTGTAGGACTCTCATTGTTCCTTCTTGGCCATTGCTACCTGGAAATATCCTTGAGACTCCAGTTAGGCTCAGTGACCAGGAGCAGAATTTTTCTCTCCACATAGCAAGCAAGCATTCCTCCACCACCCTCTACCCCCACTACCACTGCATGCCACCCCAGTCAAGCAGGTGTGTCAGGATGCGTTGGCTGTGCCGGTGGGTGGGTGGAGGGAAAGGAGATTAGAATCTGACTTTAAAGGCTCAGGCAGTAACTAGTTTGAGACTGGCTCCCCTTCCCCAGCCCAAGCCCTGCCCCTAGCCACGGGGTGCCAGCACAGGGAGGGCAGTGAGAGTGTTTATATCTCTGTCTATCTAGAATTAGGCAGGTTTAGCTTACAAACTAAATCAGGAAGAAACTTTTAGGAAGGGAGCAATAGGCTATCTCCGGTTCATGTAGCTCTGTCTAATCAGCCAGGGGTAGGGTGGGCTGCACAGTGCAGGCAGAGATAAGCACAAGGCTGAAAGAGAGAAAGGAACTGCCCAAATCAAATGTGTACAGCAAGGCCACACAGAATTGGGAGTCCTGGGCCCCTGTACCACACTACATACAAGTCAAGAGTCACTGATTCTGCAAGAAGACTGCGTGTGTCTAGTCTGCGTATGAGGAACTTCTTGAACATTCTTGAATATTTTAGACTTTGCAGAGCAACAACGCCCCCAGGAAGGGAAACAGCCCCACACTTTGTCACTGGGTGGCTTTGATTGTCATCATGAGGATAGGCAAGAACCATACTTGTTCTCAGATCAGTGTCCAAGTCCAGGCTATAGCCGCTCTCAGGAAGAAGTGGACAGATGGGGGCCTAGAAAGGAGGAGACAGAGGCGAAGAGAGGTAATGGAGGTGCTGGGGCATCTGGTCACCATCCGGAGGCAGGAGAAGAAAGGCTGAATGGTGTTCTCAGGGAAAGGCTTTATAATTGATCTATTATACTGCAGAGGAGATGCCTGTGTGTAAGGGTTAGACAAACCAGTGGCTTCAGATGCCTAAGGAGTAGTTGTCTGTCACCCCTCTGTATAGGTGTACACACACACACACACACACACACACACACACACACACACACACACACACACACACACACACGGCTGTATAGTAGTTTTGTGGGCCGAAAGAGGAAAGGTGACTCAGCCAGAATAATGGCATGGGCTGTGGGGAACCAAGACTAAGAATAGAGGGATCCCATGTGTGGGCAGCTGGCACAGGTCTGGACCAAGACACAGTGAGTGAGGACATACAAGTCACTGGGCCATGAGGCTGTTGAATCAGGCACTTATGGTGGGTAACATGCAACAATTGCTTTATCAAGAGTATATAGGGATTGGGGTGCTTCAGTGGGAGAGTGTGTGCCTCGTCTTGGGTTCAATCCCCAGAGCCAGTAAGCAACCCATCCTCCTCTAAACCATTTATATATATTACAGATATAGTATAAATATTATATGTGATCTATATTATACCACACACATAAAATCTGGGGCTGTTTAATGACATTTATAATTACATTTAAAGGTGTGTGTGTGTGTGTGTGTGTGTGTGTGTGTGTGTGTGTGCGCGCGCGCGCGCCACTGGCATGGATGTGGAGGTCAGAGGACAACTTGCAGGAACTGGTTTCTGTCTTTCTACCATGTGGGTCCTGGGTCTCAAACTCAGTCTTGGTGGCAAGCATTCTTACCCATTGAGCTAACTTACCAGTACCTTAATGACATGTCTTTGACAATGCCAGACCACATAAATGCCAGTGGTATCATAAAATTATACTACGTGTGTGTGTGTGTGTGTGTGTGTGTGTGTGTGTGTGTGTAAGGTTGAAATCAACGAACAATGCATTTTTCAGAATTAACCCTATGGTGTGTCACACGACTGTTTATACATTTAAATCAGATGGCTCTGCTCCCTGTGATTTTATTTCTTTAAAGAAACTGGGAAATACACAAGTTATAGGGAACAAATTTTATTAGAAGATCACTGGCAACCTCTCCAAGCCCGCTGTGGAACGGCAGGCCTGCTTCATTGCTCCTGATACTCTCAACTTTTTAATTTTACTGAATTTAAATAGATAAGGAAGGCCCCTCTGGCTAGGCGTGCTTTTCTCATGTCCTACACTCTGCATGAGTGTGAGCACACATGTACATGTGCACACACGTATATGTACATGCACACATTCATTTAACAAGAGAGAACCTGGGCTTCTGCCAAGACAGCTTTCCAATTTTTGTTTGGGGACAGGTATCTTTGAAAATAGTGCTCCCAAGAAAACATAAGTGAACATATCTTTAATCTTAAAAATGAGGAAAGGTTTTCTAAGCCTACAGGTAGAGGTAGAGAGAAAAAAAAGAATCTCCTAAATTACAATTTGCATGTATCAAAGATACCAGTTGAAAGATAGAGGCAAAGAGAGACTATCTTAACAATACATGTAGTAATACGTAATATGACGGGAAGAAATGAATAGTGGCAAGCATGTACAAAAACCCATCAAAGAAAAATAAGCAAAGCTCATGGCCATCTGATTCATAAAGTAAAAAATGTACAGTGAAGAAAATATGAAAAATTGTCCAGCGTTATTGGTAAGCAAATGCACATTTAAAGCTAGATTCATGCTTGCTTAGTGAATAGACTGTATCATTTTGTTGTTTGTTTAATGATAATACCCAGGGTTAGCGAAAATATAATAAATCAGATTCTTTAAAAAAAAAAACCTGCTCTATGTAAATTGTAAATTGGCGATAATAATCAGAAACTAATTTACCCCTATGTTTAATGGATCTGAAAAGCATTTCCCTGATTTGTAGCTACATGGCTTCATGACTCTTAATTTGTTCTTTTTAAAAAAGTTTTTAAACATTGTTTTATGTGTGTGAATGTTTTGCCTGCATGTATTTGTGTACCACATGCATTCCTGGTGCCCACAGGGGGTTGGAGGGTCAGAAGAGGACACTGGATTACTTGCTAGTGAAATTAGGGATGGCCGTAAGCTAACCTGTGGTTGCTGGGATCTTAGATCATCTGCAGAAACAAGTGCTCTTAAGGGCTGAGCCCTCTCTCCAGCTCTGTTAATTTATTCTTACCAAATAAAGGGCCTGGGGCATAACCCAGTGGTGAACTAGCAAAATAAGGCCTTTAGTTCAATTCTCAGCACTGTAGGGGCAGAAAAAAAAATCACAGAGAGAGCGCTGCATTCAAGGATATTTACTGTAACACAATAGGAAGAAAAATCCATTTCTAAAGGCACAGGGTGACCATAGAACAATATCTCCAGACAGCAAAAAGCAGAACCCAATTTCTAAAAACAGTGAAATTAGAAGAAGCTATCAAAATGTTAACAGTGACTATATCTGAATGGTGAGGTTATGGCTAGAATATAATTGGTTTTTTTTTTTTTTTTTTATACTTTCCAGTATTTTACAATTTTCCTATAATCAGTACTTTTATTTCCATTATCAGAAATGCCATATAGAAAAAACATTGAATTTCCCCCAATTTTGAATCAAATTCTTTCTAGTATATTCCAACAAACAAGTTTGGTGGCGGTGATGGTGAGATGCTAAGGAGAAGACGTCTGATAGAGTCAGTGATGTCTTGGTTTGTGTGTAAGCACGGCAGCCCCCACTCTGTCTAAGTGGATGGCCCAGCCTGGATTTCAGGGGAGAGCCACCACTCAGATGTGAAGACTGAGGTCAACAGCACACAGTAGGTATTTTTAAGCCCTGAGGATGAGTGATTGAGATCCCAAAAGAAGTAGGTGTCAGTAGATGAGACAATAGGCTGAGAAATGAACTCTCAAGCCTCTTCCTGAGCCATTTGGGAGAGGCAGAGCCGTCCGCTCGGGGAGACAGTGCCCAGTGTGCTCCACTGTGCTCAGCCACAGGCATTGGGTAAACATTCTGGAGTGTTCACCCGATCAAACAAATGAACTCTGGGGATTACTTAGTCTAAGGTCTCTGATTTTTGGCACGGGCACTTGCCTTCATCTAGCCGTCTTTCAGGCCCAATTCTCATGAGTAATATGCGTGTGCGCATGTGTGTGCGCATGTGTGTGTGTGTGTGTGTGTGTGTGTGTGTGTGTGTGTGTGTGTATGCGTCCGCATACGAGTGAGGGTCCACATTGTTCCTGGGGTTAAAAAGCCATGTCAAGATAACACAAAAGATTGGAAAATGCAGATTCAGTGTTTGAGAAGAGCTTAGTGAATGTGTTAACTTGCTAACATCCACAATGACCACTCAACCACACTGGGAAGGAGAGCACTAGGAGGCAACCGGCAGAGGCCTGAATTCCTTCCCACCCCCCCCCCACCCCCCGGCATTCTCCTTGATGAACTGCCTAACTGAATCTTGTATCCGAAGAATCAGATGAGTTTCCATCTTCTGGTTATGGCCATGAGCCTTGCAGGTGCCCAGTTCCGCTTGGCCACGTTTGCTTAAATGGGCTCAGCCCCGCAAATGAGTAAAGCGAACTCGTTGACTCCTTTTTGTCTTGGTTGTTGATGTCACTTGGTGGCACCAGGGATTGGAACCCAGAAACTTCCATATGCTAGGCAAGCGCCGCACCACCCTAACCCCTCCATATGTAAAGATCTATTTCAAGATCAGATTCCAGCTTTTCAGCTGTTCTCCTGTGTGCTGAGTAGCAGTTGCCTCTTCTTTGGGTTTGGAAATGAGGCCCCTCCTTCCCTGGCTATGAAGAAAGAGACCACCCCCTTCATTCTTTGGGGAGGGGGTGCTACTTGACTGAGGTTGAACTCTCACAGCTAGAGATTTTAATTGCAATCTCAGAGAAGGCACAGCTTAGTACAGGGTGGAAAAGAAAAGTGAGGGTGAGTGTCTTGGCCTAAGCTTCCCTTATTGGGAGGAAGACATGGAGGGTAGAGAGATTAGTTTTCCATGGAGCTGGACCAGGGTGGTGGGGCTCACCAGAAAGCCACGGAGTACACTGAAGGAGGGCTGAGCTTGAGCCTGCCTGCCTAGGGCTCTTGGCTTTCGAGGAGGCTGGCTCTGAGGTGTCTGCGCATTAAACTGATGGATGGCAGCTCCGTGCCTGGAGAGGTGTTTTGGCTCAATGTCAGGGCTCCCTTCAGAGGAGCCTAAGCTCCAAGGGGTTTGAAAAATGGCTTCGATAAAAAAATGGACTCTGTTCAATAATAAATTATAATGATGGTTTATATTTATAGGGCACCCTCATGACTGAGGGAGTTCTAAGTTCTTCATGGATATTAACCCACCCTTCCCGCAATAGAGAAAAGATAATTTTATCAATTCAATATCTTTTGAATCTCCTCTCTCCCTGCTCCTGCAGTAAGAAAACAGCGATGTTTTCTTGTATTAATTTGGAGGCCATAAATCTCCCTTTCGTTTTTTTTTTTTTCCTCTGCTGGAATTTTTTTTCTTATTGGATATCACACAAGGAATTAGAAATGAACAGCAGTACCTAAAATGTGTGTGTATGTGCATTTATATGTCACCGTGTATGTAGAATCTACATAAATATTTAATCTTTATGGTCTCGGCCTTCTCTCTCAGTTTTCATGAGCAAGAATTTATTAGCTACTGAACCAAGGAGCTATTATTATTTGCTTTTGCACCTAAATGATTTAAAAGTCAATTATGAATTGGCTAAGGGAATTGGAGAACTGCAGCATGTACTAGGGCTCCTGTTCTTCCATTTGTCACCAAATGTCTAGAATGAGGAAGTGTCCATGATGGGAAAGAGTCTAACAGCGAGCCACACCGATATTAAACTGGCCAGACAGTGGCCCCAGGTCACTGGAATATGAGCCACTCTGCTGGGTTTCATTTGGGTGAGTTGGAGGGCTGGGGAGACGGTGGTGGGGGCTACACACTCAGACAAACAAACCCAACCCCCAAAGCAGGACCCCCAGGACAACCCAAAACAACCACTCAAAAGCAGGCTAGCCCAAGGAAGAGCTGTGGGGGGAACCAGCTGGGACCCCCAGGTCTGAGCTTTGCAACTCTCTCATAACAATTAGAGTCAGCGTCAGCCGGCTTCACAGTCCCCTGGGAAGCTGTGTAAACACTGAATGCATTTTCTGTTTATCTGAGCCGTGCAGGCTGGAAGGTGGTAATAACCATTACAACAGAATTATCTGCTGAACGGAGGTCGCCCCTGTGGAATTCGTGTCTTCAGAACGCTTGATTCCGCTGGGAGGTTTTTCAGTAGCAAAGGAACAGGGCAGAAGGCAAAGCATGATTTCTCAGCCAAGTCCTCCACCTGGAGCACTTGGATTTTAGGCTTTGTGTTTGTAAGAAGGGCTACAAAAAAGGAGTTGATGTTAACCTTGGAATTAGCCAGGAGCGAATGGTAAATCTTTGTTAACAAGCTCGGAGCCCTCAATAAATTTTTTAAAGTGAGAGTGCACAATGAGCATTTGTAATAAATTCTCAGTCGCCTGTGGGTTCTGGTTTGGAGCTGAAAAGTACTTGTGGAACAAGAGCCGGGTTCTCAGATGCCTTTGCACGTTTACCAGGTAGTCAAAGTGTCCAGCGGTTTGGCTTGTGTTGCGGTTATTACCAATCTAACACTGTGAAAACTGAAATGGTTGCATGGTATATCGTATATACATATGCACACACACATGTGCATGTGTACATTTACATATATATTTCAGTCTGTGTATATGGATCTGCATACATATCCACAAACACTTGCATACACAGCCATATGTGCTTTCCCTTGTAAATGAAGCTGGATTTAATTTCTTTTCATGAAATATGTTTTGATCATGTCTCTTCTCCTCTCCCAGCTCCTCTTGGACGCCCCCACCTCCCAACCTACCCAACTTTATCTTCTTTTCTCTCTCTCTTTCAAAAACAAAACAATACAATACAAAACAAAAACCAAGCCCACAAAAACACAGGTCAAAAGAAACAAGCAAATGACCAATAAGACAAAAAAAAAAATAACAAGATGAAACAAAAAGTTTATAGATAAAACAAAACATGGGTTTAGTTTTATGTTGGTTGATGTGTTTATAAAATCATAAAGATATATATATTGTATGGGTGTAGGGGAGGAAGGTGTGGGGGAAGGGTGTGCCTCAGCAGGCCCAAGCCCAGATATCCCTTCCCCCAGAGGGACCAGCCACACGCGAAGGTATAGTATAGAAATAGAGTTTATTTAGGGCATGGGGAGGAGAGTTAAGAGGGTAGTAGAGGCAGAGAAAGTCAGAGAGAGGGAGAGAGTAGAGAAGTAGAGAGGCTGGCCATGACCACGTGGAGAGGAGAGGAAGGGAATGGGGAGAGGTAAGAGATAAGAGATGCAAGAGAGGCTAGAGCAAGAGAGAGAGGAGGGGCAAGCAGCCCCTTTTATAGTGGGCCAGGCCCACCTGGCTGTTGCCAGGCAACTGTGGGGCGGAGCATACCTGGCTGTTGCCAGGTAACTGGGGGGTGGAGTTTAGACAGAATGCTAACATTGGCCAACTAGGCGTGAGATCTGCTCAGGACTGTAGTAACTTCGCCACTGTGGCCAGCAGGTATCAATTGCAATACTTTCTTGATTAAGCGTGGGATCCTTTGTCTTCTCTCTCGGTGTTCAGACTCCCCGCTGGCTTGAACCTGTCTTGTGGCAGGTCTTGGGTACACTGCCACAGTCTCTGTGAGTTTTTCTGTGCATCAGTCCTATTATGTCTAAAGGACAATAATGAAACTAGATTAAACCTTGTATTCTATATTTGGAGGACTCCTAAAAATTTTTAAATGGACATAGGAAAACCATATCTCAAAATGGTAATTTATCTAACAAAATTGGTTCCAAATTCTAATATTGGAGGAAAAAAAGAAAATTAAAAACAACACCACCCCCCACCAAATGTGGTGGTGCAGACCTTAGTCCCACCTAATTCTCTGGAGGCAGAGGCAGGCAGATCTCTGAGTTTAAGGTCAGCCTAGTCTACAGAGTGAGTTTCAGGACCTCAAGGGCTATCCAGAGAAACCCTGTCTTAACAAACAAACAAACAAACAAACAGTTAAGCCAGAGCAATGAGTCATAGGGACAAGCACTTGCTGGTCAGGCTTGCCAGACAGAGTTCAATCCCCAGACCCACAGAACGGTGGGAGCAGAGAACTGACTCCACAAAGCTGTCCTCTGTGTCCCATGCTTGCAGTGTAGGCATTGTATGTGTCCCTCAACACATCGCACACAGTTTAAAACAAAACAGAACGTATAAACATATAAATGTATACATGTAAAAACGTTACAATATAGAAATGGAATTAAAACACAAACCTATCTAGTACCTTGGGTTAATTTAAAGGAAGCTGATTCCTCCCTAAAGTGGGCCACAGTTAATTCTGGCTGATAGAAAAGTGCGCTTGGGGGAGGCCCTGGCTTCTATGAACTCCCTTGGTTTCTGGTCTCCTAAGTGCCTGATTGGGAACCGTAATGAGATCTACACTGGGCCACAAACTCCAAAGCTGCGACCCCAACCCCCAATGAAGTTAATTAAGTCTGAGTCTTGGTCTCCACAGCGAGTTGATGCCAGAATAAATCCAGTGTGTTGTCAGCAGACTGAACCAGGAACACAGAGCTCCAGAAAGGAATTTCTATGCAATAAATATCACTTAAATTCCTCTCAAAGTTGGAGCTGGTGTCAAAGTCCAAAAAAGCAATATTCCCTGGCAACTGCTAGCAGGAGTGTGCGTGTGTGTATCTGGCCATGTATCATCTCAACACTTGAATTAGCAGAGGAGAGAGAGAGTGAGTTAATATCGCTAGCTGGCTGCTCAGAGAACTGCTGTAACTGGAGCCAGAGAAATTCCAAGAGGGCAAGGCCAGTCATCAATGACCCCCAAACGACAAGATGCTCAGAATTTCCTGACAGCCTGGGCCAGATAAATAACTCCAGCTGCTCTACAATAAATGGGTTCCCCCAAATGTTTCAGAGAAGCCAGTTCTTTCTCTTGCTGGTCACCCAGCTTAAGAAGAGGAAGGGAGGGGGACACCTCTGAGCCATCAGTATCCACTTCATCTGTGGTTTCTAAGGGGCAGCCACCCCAGGCGGGCTGGCGTGGTGAGGCATGTGTGGGTCTTGTAGACACATCATTCTGCCCTCAGACAGACAGGTCTTCAGAAGGAAGAAGATGGGGAGGAAGGAAATGTGGGGATGAGGAGCTTGCGAGTGAGAGAAGAGTGAAATTAATAAAAGAGAGACCAAAGATGGCAGGTGAAGCCGGATGGGCGGGGTCTGTGTGTCGCAGAACACAGACACTGGAATCTTCCAGTAAATGTCCTATCCCTCTCCCATCTCGTTTTTATTTTATTTTATTATTTATATTAGAAATTTGGCCTCTGAAACAAAGGTGATGGAGGTTTTGCATCTCTGCTGTCACCCTCTGGTCCCAGATGTCCCCTAGCAAGAACAAGCTCAGGCAAATCTTCTCTCCCTCCTTTTATTCAATCTGCTTGCTCAGCTTTTTGCACTCAGAAAAGCGTTTCAAGTGGAGAAAGAGAAAAATGGCTCTGGGAACTTCTGGGGATTTGAGAATCTGCACTCTTACCCAGGGCAGAAGGCAGCTAGCCCTGTGGTCGAAGAGCTGCTTCCTCTGCAGAAGGGTCCTCCTGGGCTATCTGAGCCTCTCTGGGGAAGGCAGCCCTTAGACATGGTCAGAGTACAACTGAATTTGTACTCCCCTGGAGAGGAGCAGGCCTTTACAGAGCTCATGTGCAGCAGGGAGGTAGCCTCCGAATTTGGAGCAAAGCGTTTGTAAAAAGCCTGCTAGAAACACAGGCTGGGGAGATAAACAAGCTAACTCAAAGACAGCCCAACCACAGCTTAGCATTCAGCCAGCTCCATGGCAATCCCCGGGGCCACTATAGTTCAAGGGGAGTGACATCTGCTTGGGGGAAATTATAAACTTGTTATTTCCATTTATAAATCAGGCTCCTCCCGGGAAAGGACCTTGAAAGCAGTTTTTATTATCACCTACTGAAAAGACAATTGCTACTGGCCACAGTTGGCACATCTGTAGAAATACAACGTCTGAAGCACTTATTATTGAAGGTGTGTGTCTTATTAGCCAGCGCTGGAATTTCTGGAGGTGTTTTGTTTTCTCAAGTAATGAGAAAGCCATCTCCAGGCCTGTGTGCTTCTCAAGTCAGCAAACAAAACATTAAAAGCAAAGGGCTGGCTGCGGTGGCTCCCACCTGTGATCCAAGGCTAGAGGATATAATAGTTCAAAGTTAGTCTGAGCTACTGAATGAAGTCCTGTCTCAAAATACCAAAATCAACCAAATAAAAAAACTCCCTTTTTTCAATATTTCTGGTCCTCCTCCTATAAATGTATAGAGGCACAGTACTCACAGAAAATGGCAAATTTGTTAGCTAATGAAGCACTGGTTTTAATCAGGCAGTAAGTGGTTATTCCTATTAATTTAAGAGTCAGGGAATAATCTTATGTAGATTCAGATCCAAGCAGTATTTTGTTTAAAATTTATTGATTGTACGTCTATGGGTATTGTGCTGGCATGCATGTCTGTGCACCACATACATAAAGTGCCCACGGAGGCCAGAAAAGGGTGTTGGAGCCCCCTGAGAACTGGAGTAACAAAACAAAAGGTTGTGAGCCACAATGTGGATGCTGGGAATTGAACCTGGGTCCTCTGCAAGAACAGTCAGTTCTCTTAACAGCTGAGCAATCTCTCTTATCTCCCTACACCGTCGTTTTGATGAGGTCTGTTCTTTTAAAATTGCTAAAAGTTCCATTTTGATCCCTAAAATAATGACTCTTTGAATTTCACAACCAACTAATAAATAAGCACAAATAAATTCAGGTTCCAAGTAACTAGGACCAAGAAAAAGAAGAAGCAAATCATAAACTCAGATACAGCGGACTAACTCGTCCGAACGTTCCTTTAGGTTTTATAAATGTGTGTATATGCTTTATCTTCCATCTCCCCGCTTCTTTTTTTCTTTCTTTCTTTCTTTCTTTTTTTTTTTATAGACAACTTTCCACGGTCCCTGTTACTCCATATGAAAGGCTTTGGGCATTTGAAGTCACATTGGAGGCAGGAATGAGGGAAAGTAATTGGGAGCTATGTGGGGTGGTTGGTTGGTTGGTTGGTTGGTTGGTTTTTTCGAAACAGGGTTTCTCTATATAGCAGTGGTGGCTGTCCTGGAACTCCATCAGGCTGGCCTTGAACTCAGAGATTTGCCTGCCTGTGCCTCCCGAGAGCTGGACTTAAAAGCATTCATCACCATGCCCTGCCTGGAGTGTTCATTTTAAAGGGCAGTGAATGTGACTGTGGGCTTCTGCACTTGTTGCCTCCACCTGACTTGGGGAGTCAGAAAGCATTGCCGACCCCAAGCCACTGCAGACTCGATGACAATTCTCTGGGCAACTCCTGCAGCAGATCAAATAGCATGACCTTCTATGCCAAACAGCCAGATGGACCTCACGTAAAGTTTGTCAAGACAGTCCACAGCCATTGGTTCCCCGGGGAGCTGAATCACTCAAAAGGAATGGTCCCCAAATCCTTATGGTCAGGGCTGCCAGGCAGAAGATGTCTAAGGCTATCAGAAGGGACTAGCCATGCCACTTCGGCGTGACCATTTCATCAAATGGAATTAAAGGAGCAAGAGTAGATAACAGAAAAAGAAAGATGGAGGGAGAAATGCAACGAGGAGGCAACAGAGAGAAATATCGGGAGGGGAAAAGCAGGTGAGCCTGAAGACAAGATGGCCCAGGAGAAGAAAGGAGGTAAACAGGGAACCGTACCAGCCCTGCAGGAAAGGAAGGCAGACCTTTACAGGAGTTGGGGAATCAGTCTGGCCTCTTCTTTGCTGGCCCATTCTTCTGACATCATAGGCAGAACCTAGGTCTGGACCAAAGACCCTAGAGCAGATTGTATCCCCAAGCAGGGGCTGACATGTCTACCAGCAGGGGCTGAAACACAAGGAAGGGGCTGATTCCCACAGGGAGGTAGGGGGGCTGCCTGTCTGTGCCCAGGCTGTGTTTGGGGAGGAGCTCCCAATGCTGACTGGGGATTTCAGAACAGCCATAAACGGGACTTAGACCTTGTCCTGGGAAGTAAACAGAGAATGCCAAGCTCTGAGGAAGTAAGACACACTTCGAACATCAGCCTCTGCAACCATGCCACCCTCCTGGGCATGTGGCCAGAGGACCTGGGGTCTGTCTGTGTAGGTTAAGTATTTGACCAGCTTGTCTGGACCTCTGAGACTCATAAGTTTACCTTACTCATTTTGCAGCTTCCTGCATTCATGGGTGAATTGGTCAGAACCAACCCTTAGCTTCAGCATCCCATCAGCGGCCCTTTTTCTGCAGCTCGGTGTGTGTGTGTGTGTGTGTGTGTGTGTGTGTGTGTGTGTGTGTGTGTGTGTGTGTGAATGTAGTGTAATTTAGCTAGTCACAGACCTAAAGTCAACTGAGAATTGGTAAGGCTGGAGATTAGTGGAGGAAGGTCCGATTGGTGAGAGCTGTAAAGTGGTACCTTGACTTCTTTTCTCTCATTTCAAAATTATTTATTTGTATGCATTGTAGAAGCTGTGTAAATAAGAGGTGCAACAGAACAACCAGATAACCCATATTTTCACGAGAGCCGAAAGCGTTGTTAGTGTTTGAGGTTTTGTTTTTCCATAGAAGATGCATAACATAGATTTAGAGTCGGCAGAAATCGCTCTAAGGTGCAGCCCATGGCTCTCATGGATCCCTGGCCATTCTGGTGAGGCGTCCTGGACTCTCCAAGAGCACCACATGTTGAGCAGTGTGGCTTGCACTAGGATGGCCACCCTACACGGAGCCAGGCTGGGTGTGGCAGGCAGTAGGATGCACTGGGTCTCAGGGACAGGGCAGCCACAAAGGTCCGCCCACCACCGCCCCTACCCGCAGCATTCAGCTCCCTGTGAGTCCTTAGCGTGGCAGCTGCAGGCGCCGCGGGCTTTGCGGGCCTTTGATCCACGCGAAGTACGTCACAGGCGGGTGCTAGCCGGGCGTGGGCTGGGCACCCGAGGGTTGCCAAGTTGACAAACACACCTCCAGGAAAGGATTGTGAAGTCGTGCGGCTCGGACAGACTCACTCACTCTAGCATTTCCCAGTGCTTTGTGCCTGAGCAAAGCAGCCCGGCCTTCAGAAGTCAGAAAAAAGTCACTGCAGGCGGCAGGACTGAGGGAAAAACTGGGTCTCTTTTCTACACAGTGCTATGCACGGGGCAGATTTTTCTGAAGCTGCAATTCTCTTCGTCTTGTCAAATGCTTTTGGGAAGTTCAGGCACAGAGAGTTGATAGCACAGGAAGGATGGGAGATCATCTCTCTGGAAGGGAAGGATTCAGCTGTAAAGCACAGGCGTTCTTAAACAATTGTGGCTCCTACTGCATGCTGACTAGTAGAGAGAGAAAGTAAATAAAATGTCTCCGATCTTGCAGAGTTCTCAGGGGTTTTTTGTTTTGTTTTGTTTTAAACAAGAGGAGACTTCTCATCAAATAATTAGCGAAAAATGGGCCCGGAACAGCAGAGTGTCAGAAAACTTAAAACATGTGATCAAACTTACTTTTAAGAGGTTCTGGGCTTAAGCTTCGGCACAGAAAACCGATGAACAGAACACTAGCTACATTTTGGAATAGCAGACTCCCTGTTTTCCTCAACCCTCGAGACATCTTCTCAGGCCCACTAAATTTAAAACGATGGTCACAATTGTTACTATGGAACAACCAAACTAAACTAAACAAACAAAACCCAAAAAATACAGGCCGTCCAAAAGAACTGCATATACAGTGGATGTAGTGGTGTTGTTTTAATATATTATTTGAAAATAATCTTTTATATTTTGTTTTGAGTCAGGCGGGTCTCTCCTGCAGGACACAGTGATCTTCCTGCCTCTGCACCTGAATTGCTGGGTCTACAGGTGCACAGTGGCCAGCCAGCTAAACCGATATCCTGTTTAACTGTAAATTTATCCCATGACTTCTGGCTTTCAGGTTACCCTGTAGAATAGAAACAGGCCCCCCACTAAAACCCATTCTGCTTAAACACAGCACAGAAATGTGCCCAGAGGGGGTGACATTTGTGTTGGATGCTGAAAGACGAGAGATTTGGCAAGCTACAAACCGTTGGCTGGTCTTCCCGGAAGGCTGACAGGCCCTTCCAGATGAACTCTGGTTTTGGGTTTTGATCAACCATCAGAAGGATGCTGATCCAGGGTACTCCTGCCCCAACAGGGCCCGGGCCTGTGTCAAAAGCAGGGCCGAGGCATGATCCCAGCCTGGGCCTGACCTGGGAAAACAGGAATGGTCAATCTTCCTTAGGGCTCTAAAGTACAAGCTCAGAGCGTCAAGCCCTTGTCAGGGCCTGCAATCCTGGATCAAAGCGACAGTGAAGGCCAGTTTGGGAATCTGACACTTTGTAACCACTTCATGAAGCAATTTTTCTCTTGGTGACTAGCTTTGAACCTGGGGTCCCAGAGCAGGACCCAGCAGGAATGAATGGGAGAATACTAAGTTAACAACTTATATTAGAGACAAAAAAAACTGGGGCAAATAACTTTTCAAAGGTCACACACGTTAAGTGTTAGCTTTGGCCAAAGCTCCCACATGGTGGGGGTGGAGGTGGGGGTTTGTAGAGAGGTGGGGTGGGGTGGAGGTAGAGGTGGAAGGCACAGGTTCTCACACAATGGCTCTTTGAAATGTAAGCCACAAGATTCCTTTATTTTATGGCACTAAGGACCTTTAACCAATCAATCAGTCCCCTAATTATCCAAGCAATTATGTTATTAATGAGGTGGGGGAGGGGCTGCCTAAAACCTGGCCTCCCACCAGGTAGAGAGGAAAGAACTAACAAGTGTGGTTGTTTAATCCTGGACGACATGGAGTTTATTGAGTAGGAGAGAGCAATGTAGAATAATGTGCTCTTTGCACTGAAAAAAAAGCAAAACAAAACGGGAAGACTTTTGAGGTTAGTGAGGCCTGGAGTTTCTGGGGGAGGGAGGCCCAGTGGAACTGGGAAGCTGAGAAAGGCTGTAAAAGCTTGGGGTTGGGGGGACACAAGCAGGATCTGTGGGGAGCCAGCACTCAAGAACAACACCGCAGGAGCTCTCTGCCTTCACTCCCAGCAAGGCCTTTCCAGGCTTGCTAGATACGTTGGAGTTCTCTCCCAGTCCTTATCTCCTGCGTCTAGGCAGGGGAAGGATTCCAGCTTCATTCTGGCTGCAGTGGGTTTGGTTTGGGTAGGTTTGGTTTGGTTTGGTTTTCATTCTTTTGTCTTCGCTGTCATTCTGGTCTGCAGGAGGTTTAGGGTTGTTCTCAGTGACAAAGTACCTGTGGAAAGGAAGACTGGAATATGGCACAACCTGAATGAAGTTTCCTACTCTATTTCCACCCTAACTCCATCTGCAAGCAATCTGTTGAGTTTCTAAGTTGCCCAGAGTGGCTTAGAGCTCCATACCAAAAGCAAGGACACCCACTGGGTTAATAGAGCATGACACCCACTTCTGCCCCTAAGCAGGCTGGCATCTTGCACCTGTTTCAGAATCCCCCAAGACACAGATGGGTGTGAGGTCTCCCAAGATAGTTCCTAGCAACCTCCTAGCTGGTCCTCAGAGAGTGGCATCATGGGAGCAAAGTGGGGCTGGAAGGAGAACACATTCTAGGACCTTCTTTGTGTGTTTAATAAAGGTATGCACTACAGTGTCCACACTGACAAGCCAGAATGTGAGAGATGAACACGGGACACCCTTGCAATGCCAAAGTCATAGTTCTCTTGGGTGCTTATCCAACAAAGGGAAAGAGTGTGGCTCTAATTCCCATTGAGGCTGCCCTCCCTCGGAGAGTGGTATGTCTGCAAATGCTGGGGGTGGATATATTTATACTTATAGACATTTCCAGATATCCACCTCAGAAGGCAGTGCTTCCCAAAGAGTATTAGACATGACAACACAAGGAACCAGTTTTGAACGCTCCACCTTTGGAGGCACAAATGATTCCAGTATAAGACCCAAACCAAGACTTTACAACCCTTTTTCTGACTTGATGGGCTCTGCTCAAAGGCAAACAGAGTGAAGAACCCTCTCCACACACCTCCATACCCCTGGAACTAGCTCATCCACTCTATTTTTATTACTGTTGTTGTTGTTGTTGAGGGAAATTATGTATAGCTGTAGTTTTTCTTGAGTGCGTTCTCATGAGGACTGATGAGCTCAGCTCACTGAATGCCAGTCTAGGCCGATAGCCGGATAACTGCTGTCTCTTCAGCAGAGCCCATCTCCTCACTCCTGCCACGAATGGGGGGCCACACAACCCTGGGCACATCGCGTTCTAGTTTATACTCCCAAGTCCCATGTAATAAAATCGGTGACTCTCCACCTGCTGGATATGTTAGCCAGGAAAGCCCCAGAGCTCCGAGCTGACTTCGAAACGAAAGCTCTCCATTCTGAGAGTGTAGTTTTGACGACATTTGGAGTCCCCCTGTGCGAGAGCAGAGAGCCCTTCTGCTCCCCCCCCGCCCCCGCCCCCGCTCTCTTAGGGAGGGAGGTGGAGGGTGCTTTGGGGCGGGGACCAGCCCCCACCTTCCAGTTTCGGCCCACACAGTCTTGAGCTGAGGATCCGGCCCCCGCCCGTGCCGCCAGGGACAGGGGTGCCCGTGGTCACTGTCCCCAACCCAGACAGGGGACTAGCCATTTTCCTGACTTTCAGAGGGGGGACACCGGGACAGCAGCTCCCCGATGTCAGGAAACAGCCCCCAGCTGCCCCCCCCTCCGAGTCCTCCCGGGCTGGAGGCTCTGCGAAAGGTCCGGGGGCGGTGCGGTTCCGGGGAGAGGGACCGCAAGTGGGGGCGGCCGCGGCGGAGTGTGAGCGGTTCAGATGGGAGATCACCGGCGATAACTCGGCCCGGGATGAAGCCGCTCGACAGGAAACCTCGAGCAGGGAGCCAGCTGCGGACCAAGGGGAGGGGTGCCTCTCGGTAACCTCACAGCAACCAGCGGGAAAGCCACGGAGCGTGGGGCAGCGGCCCCCTCCTCCCTGATGTCCCCTACCTGCTCACTGCTCTTTACTTTTCAGAATGCATTCCCGCACGCCAGGGCTCTAAGTGGCGTTAGAAAGAAAAGCCCAGCAGCGACTAGTTTCAAAAGTGTCCACTGGGCGCACCCAGGTTTCACCGCAGGAGGTCCAGAGGCAGTTGGTGAATGGATCCCTCTTTACAGTCCAAAATCGCTCTAAATTCAGAATAGCATGCTATCTCTCAGTCTCCAATCCGTGCAAGGCAGGGTGACACAACCACAGCGTAATTCATCAGTACTTTGCTCTGCCAACGAAGAAACCTGCAGCGTGAGGGGGTCCCCGCGGGACAGCCTCTGTCCCCCACCGACAGCCCCGCCCATGGGAACTGCCAGAAGCAGGAAGGCAAGCTAGGCCACAGAAACCTGGGTTTAGCTCTGCTCCGGCTCTGGGTGTTGTAAAACCTCTTTCCACCCAGTGTCCTGAACATCTGGGCCACCAAGATCAGCTCCAGGAAGAGGCTGACCAGCAGCAGCCTTCCTGGTTCCCTTGGCTTCATTGGACTTCTTTGGGTAACCTAAGCAGCCTGAGGCCCAGAAACCTGGGGAGAGTCCAGGAAATGCTCCATTCCGGGCAAGGGTGGGACCCACTGAGGGGACTCCTGGATTTTTGAAGGACTGCTTCCTATCTCACCTGCCCAGCCCTGCTGGTGCTTTGTGTGTTGTACAGTGAACACGGCTCATTTCTACAGCATTGGACCACAGCAACAGTGGCCGGCACACACCATGTGCACTAGAAATGTACATAGTAAACAAATGTGTGTGGTATATGCATGCGTACCTGGTCTTGTGTGTGCAGTGGCAGAGGTCAGAGGCCCGTGTCTACAACTCTTCACTTTTTAGAAGCACCCATCTTAACCAAGCCTAGGTCACTGACATGGCGCCAGGATCTCCTGGGATCCATCTGCTTCCTGCTCCCTGCCCCCACCCCCACCAGGATTGCAGATACAGGCCATCGACAGGGCTTTGATGTCATTGCTGGGGATCTGACCTCAAGTCCTTATGATTGAACAGCAAATCCTTCACCTACTGAGCCATCTCCCCAACGACCTCTGGGTGCTTTTTTTGTTTGTTTGTTTTTTGTTTTTGTTTTTTGTTTTGAGTGTATGTATAGTCTATCTCAGTATATACATATTTTAACTTCATTATTATGGTAAATTTTATGTATTTGGGGTGTGTGTGTAGAGGCAGTGCTGGTGGCTAAACACAGGACCTTGCCCACACTAGGAAAGCACTCTACTATGTCCCAGCTCCATCTTTACCATCTGTGTGTCAGAGTGGCATGAATACCCACAGTGCCACACAACCATTGCTACTATTTCCACCCTTTTTGTTTTTTATAGTTGTTTTGTTTGTTTGTTTGTTTGTTTGTTTCGAGACAGGGTTTCTCTGTATAGCCCTGGCTGTCCTGGAACTCATTCTGTAGACCAGGCTGGCCTCGAACTCAGAAATCCACCTGCCTCTGCCTCCCAAGTGCTGGGATTAAAGGCGTGCGCCACCACTGCCTGGCTCCACCATTTTTGTTATCTTGAGCAAAACTGCATCTAGATACACTTTTATGCACACATACCTATTTAGCCTATATGTTTCTCTTTTTACATAAATCACTATATACACCACTCTAGAGTGTACTGCCTGCTCTTTTTAACCTAATTTTCTTGGACATCTTTCCATGGTAGCACAGTCACACTCTTTTGTCAGTGTAAGGGGTGTTCCCCCCCACCCCCCAGACAGGGTCTTTTGTAGCCCAGGCTGGCCTTGAATTTCTCATCCTTTGGTCCCTAGCTTCTCAGTGCTGGGCTTACATGCGCTGTAGATTGAACTCAGGGCTTTGTGCACGCTTGGCAAGCAGTCTGCCCACTGAGCTGCACCCCCAGTCTTTTGTAGGCACTTAAAACTGCTATATAAATATATCACAATTTTTAAATTCCTGGTCAGTGGTCATTTCTGCTATCTTCATGGTTTTTTCCTCTGTGGATAATGATACAATGAGCGCTTTTGTGTACACATCTCTGTATACCAAGTTTTTCTATGAAACAAATTAAATGCCCAGAGAAATGGCAAAGGCCTATTCAGCGTTTTGACCCAGGGCCTATGATTTGAGAGGATTTCTAAGTTGTGCTCATGAGAGGGCTGTGAGAGGAGGCTGGCCCGCTCTCAGTCTCTGCCACACGTGTGCTGTGGGAGCACAGGAGAGTCACTTCACCCCCCTGAACTTTGTCTCTTTATTTGAAAAAGTGGAGCAAATCAGGGCTTCCCAGTTTACCTCAGTCCATTGTTACCATCAAATGAGATCCAACTCTAAGAGCATTTCTAGATTGAAAGTGTGGAGGGAACCAGTGTTTAGCATGACCATGGTGGTGACAGTCAGCATCCATATGCCCAAGCTGGCATCAAGAGGAAGGAATGGGTCTCCTCTCTGTCCCTGTTAATGCATGCAGATATGCAAATATACACAACACCCATGTATATTGTTCTTTGTATATGCATTGCTGGCTTTTTTTGGTATGTTTGTTTGTTGATATTGAGTCTTTCTATGTAGCCCTGGATAGCCTGAAGCTCCATATGTAGACCAGGCTGGCCACAAACTCACAGAGACCTTTCTGCCTCTGCTTCTATTGTGAGAGATGCCCCCCCCAACCCTACGATGAATTGTTTTTTAAGATCTTTATATATTCTACCTGTAGAAGAGTGAAGGGATTATAAAGAGGCCATTAAACATGGTAGTTAGGGGCTGGCTCAGCAGAGAAAGGCACCTGCTCTCAAGCCTGAGGCCCTGAGTTCAAGTCCTCCAACCCACATGGTGGAAAGAGAATCAACTCAGACAAGTTGCTGTTTGACCTACATGTGTGCACTCATGCCCATATGCACACATCCGAACATGCATCCGCAGATGCCAAAATAATTTAAGATATGCACTAAAACTATGAAGTAACTTAAAATATGAAGCATGGCTCCATAAAACATTAACTTTTGTAACATAAGAGAAGTTGTAGTACAGACTGAAGAAAAGCAAGTTTTTTGTTTTGTTTTGTTTGTTTGTTTTTTCCAGGAAAAATGTTTTAATTCAGGGTGATTGTAAGTGATAAAGAGCAGACCTGTTGGAAGGCAAACTGTTATTGTAGTTATACGTGACTGTATTTGAACACGACATTATGAGAGATTTTGATAGTTTTTCTTACCTTTCTGCACTTTTTTGTTTGTTTGTTTGTTTGTTTGTTTGTTTTTGTTTTCCGAGACAGTGTTTCTCTGTGTAGCCCTGGCTGTCCTGGAACTCACTCTGTAGACCAGGCTGGCCTCGAACTCAGAAATCCGCCTGTCTCTGCCTCCCAAGTGCTGGGATTAAAGGCGTGCGCCACCACTGCCTGGCTCCCTTTCTGCACTTTTATAATGAGTTCATTTTACTTGAAAATAGGAAAAAAACAATCACAGAAAAAAATGTAAAAATATTGCACAAACCACAACTTTAATGGAAATAAACAGAAAGGGAAAAATCGCTGCCCACGATCACTCTAAATTTAAGAAATAAAATAGTCCCTTTCTCTGCTTGGGCTCTTTGTCTAGTTGGACGTATGGTTTGTAGATGGTGGTGACCAGGTTCACAGCTTCACAACAGAACAGGAGTACATGCATCCGTCCACTGTTGGAGGGCCAGGGGGCCAGGGCAACTTACATCAGGGAATGACTTACTATGTGGCACTTGTAAATTGTAGAGAGTTGCTTGAAAGTCAGGGTGATCAGAGCAACTCAAGGTAAAGCCAGGCACTAAAGATGCTGGCCAGTATGTGTCCTGACCTTTTGGTATCAATAACTCCACAGTCCTCTCTGCCTCAAACAACTAAATCAAACAGTGCAGCCAGGACACAACCTGCTACATAGACTTAACCCTCGAAGAAAGGGCTCTTGGAACTCTTTTCTCCCTCTGAAGACCAGCAAGACCCCCAAGAGTAGATCTAAGTGGTGTTTAAGAACCTCTCAGAGACTCACTTTCCCCAGTTGTAGAGTAAGAGTCATGGCGAAGTCTGCATAAAACTCACCCCGGTTCTAGACACAGAAGGAATCATCAGCTAGTGGGCTGTCACAGATATGCCACGTGTCTAGCTTGCATCCTTCTTGCTGCAATGAAGGCTAAAGGCAGCAGCCCCTGATGGGAAAGCCTGTGTGCCCCCATGTGTGGTCAGTGGGTTGGCATCAGGTCCAGCTCTGCCCTACACAGTCAGCCCCACCGCTGCTGCTGCCACTGCCTTCCTGAGAACATGTGATTTCCTGTTTTCTAAATTCTTAACCTACAATGTCATTTGTCAGTTGAGTCTGAGGTGGGGGTGGGGATGGATGTCAGCAAGACCCGGGGTCCCAAGCTAGGGCTCCAAACAGGGGAAGCTCAGGGGCTACGAAGGTGGCTGCTCCTACCTAGGTAGCCACATGGTCACTATGGATATCACTGAGTCCTTTGTACTGAGTGCACATGGGGTCTGAAAGATCATAGAGTTGGGGGAGGGGAATGGGGGTGGCTAGGATGGTTTTGTGGACACATGCTAGCAGAACCAGACCTTGGTCTCAAGTTGGTATCCCTTCAAAGATTCGCTCTTATGTCCTATAAATTAGACAAAAGCTGGACATGAGTAGGAAGGAATTCAGACAGAGAAAGAGAGCTCTCCACCAGGAGGTGATGGGTGAAGCTCTCTTTATCCTAAAGCGTATGCAAGCAAAGTCTGGAAGGCTGGTCAGAGAAGTCTTTGTGAAGGCCTGGAGCTATTCAGATGAAAGGAATCCCCAAGGCACCGGGACAAAGTGGAGTAGAAGGAACTTAGCTCCAGGTGCACTCAGGGACTTTCCAGCTCAGTGACCGTTGGGAGCCCTGTTCTTATCTGAGAAAACACAATTATCAACGGATCTGGTGGAACTGTAAACAATTGCTCTGAGCATTAAACCAGATCGTGCAAGGAGATGTGAGTCTCATCATGGTTTGTGAAGCCAGGAGCCCTCTGTCCCTCCACGATGAGTGCCTGCTATGGTCAAGGCCTCCATACCTATTGGTGATCTGACTTTATCCTCACATCTTGAAAGCCAGTTTCCACCATTGTGTTGGACAGTCTGCCCAGCTTCCGTCCCCAAATCTAGCACGAAGGAGGGGAGAGTGCCTGTCTTTACGTTCTGCTGCTTGTAACTACAGAGCTTCTGTGTGACAAGGACTCTGCTGGAGTCCTGCAAGGTTGGCACATGCCACTGTACAGGGGCCAGATCCATGCACTTGGTGCCATTTGCTCCACCCGCCCTGTGGTGTCAGTCTCATTAAGTTATTTTGGCAGGCAGAGAACTGAAGCCCAGAGTTAAGACAGTTCTCAAATACCAAGTTAATGAGAAATAGACTCTGACCTTGACTGACAGTCTTTCTGCCTCAGAGGCCTACGATCTCCCCTCATGTCTCACCTAGTAGTATACCAGGTGAGGAAAACCAGAATGAACTAGCCATTTTCCAGCACTTGCTCAAAGGGAATAAACCAAGTGACATATGTGGTCATACACTGCTGTCACTCAGTGTCTAAAATAAGGGCTGTTCAGTCACAGGTAGGTGGGGTTGCTGGAGCCTGCACTACAGATGATGTTCTCCAGACTGAGGGTTGAGGGAGTGTCCAGAGTCAGGCAGACACTCTAGCTTGGCCATTCGTTGGCAAGTGTTGCCGATGAAGTTACTTCAACCTTGCAGCCTCAGTTTATCAAGCTGTGAACTGGGCCGGATCAAAGCTTTCTACCTGGCTTCTGGACTCTTCTCAGAGTCCAACTCTATCAGATATGGGAAGTCATTTTAACAGTAGAAGTTGCGGTCAAATGGTTTGAGGGTGTGGAGCAGACGCCCAGCTCCTCAGCTGGATCTGCTGGAAGAGTTAGGTGTGAAGACACATCGGGGCGGGCGTGTCAGCAGCTTTGAGAGGATCCGGCTTATTAGGACCTAATCCCTGTTGTGGGAAGCATGAGCCTGCTGGGGGACACTGACAACAGGATGGATGCACTGGAGGAATGAGACTGTTAGCACTCCTGTCTCCTCAGGCTGCCCTCTGATGCTCATGTGCCATGACACCTGGACCAAGGCTCTTTCGAGGATGACAATGGGGTATCCAGGGACGGCTAGCCTCCCTCTTGCTAAGGACAAGTCTTTGAACTGATGGGTACTTTGACAGATGCTACTTGCTGTCTCCAGCTGCCCTAGGGGCCTCCTCTGAGGGTCTATTCCAGGTGTCCGCCACAAGGCACAGACAACAGCTTTTTACCCATGGGCTTAAAGCGAAAATAGAAATGCTCTTGCCAGCTTGCATCATGAGAACAATTCAGGTCCTTCACCCGGTAAGTCTAACTATCCGTTATCCTCCATTACCAAGGGGATAAGTAATACTACTCCCTCCATAAGGAGAGGAAGCGGAGGCTTAAGATGGTCAGAGCCAGGAGCATGTAGCCACTGCCTTGGAGCAGAGAAACAGAACACAAATGTGGTTCTCTACCCAATTGGGAAATTTTTTCTTGTAGATGGTCTGGCTGCATAGTCATAGAAGGCCAAATTTCTATCTCCAAGCTCTGGGATGTATTAGCTCTGTGGGATTCTGGATGTTCCCAGCCAGTACTGAAGTCCTCCTACCAAGGACCTAGCCCAGAGTGGTTAAGTCAACCTCTGCAGGAAGCTCAGGGAGCCCAACAGGCAGTCAGGCTTACCTGTCTGGAACCCTAGACCTCTTAATTGACTACTGGGTTTTCTCTCATATGCTGGAGTTTTCCTGGGTGCTGTGGATCTAAAGTATGGGTGGAAACATAAGATAAAGTGACTTTCCCATTGTTCAAGAAAGCAGCTGCTATGGCAGGCCCCTAAATACCTCCTGGGAAGTGTCTGAGGGCTCTGCCGGGATGGGCTGTGGCAGAGGTCTGAGTAGATATGCAAATGACTCAGGGAGGAGCCGGTCGGGTCTCTGCGGGCAAGTAGGCGGGGACAAGGAAGACGCTGGGATCTGGGGCGGTGAGATCAAACAATCACCACAAGGGGCGTTGTGAAGCTGCTACTGGGGTGGCTGCCTAAACATCAGACGCCATTGCCTTTATAGAGGCTACAAAACCTGCCATTTACAAACCACCAAAACATCCTTGCGATCGCCCTTAATGCACTGCTGCCCCGTTTTAGGGACAGAGGGCATTAGGCCCAGAGAAGTGAGGTTACTTCTAGGACCACACAGCTAATAAATGGGAAGGGAAATAGTGGAAGCCACCTGCCCCAAACCCAGTCTCTTTCTAGTTCTGCATCCTTTGGCCTGGAGCACAACAACTAGCTAATCAATTATGTGACCGATTTAGGTCCTGAGTTCTTGCGTGGGATTTCCGGGGCTATCACTACATTATTTAGGCCCACCTCTCTCAGTACAGACTACAGGGCTGAGGAGAGGAACCATCCGTACAAAGGGTTGGATTCATGCCCTTTCCTTGCCAACCCCACGCGTAGCACTTTTGTGGCCGGCCATAAAGCTTGTGCTGCTCTTTACAAAGAAAGTGAGAAAACTTGTCGCGTTATTCACCTCTGGGGGGGGGAGGGGCTGTGCCCAACTCCCGGCCTGCCACCTACCGTGCTGACTCTGCACAACACAAAGAAATATTTCTTCTTATTTGTTCTAAATTTACTGTCCAGTATTTTTTCTGTTCTCATTTCACACGACAGGCAGCTGAGTGATTTTCTCCTGGCTTTCTCTATGAATCTCAACCACCCTGTAAATCGCCACTGACATCTCTCCAGCTCTAAAAGACAACAACCGCCCCAGCTTCGGTGGCCTTTCCTGGGGACTGGCTTGCTTCTTAGATCATTATTAGAGCAAAGAGTAGCCTAGGGCTGGAGCCTAGCGTCTTCCCACCCCTGAACCGCACCCTCCACTCAACTGTAGGAAATTTGAGGAATGTCTATTCTGGGCATGGTATTGGGGGTGGAGCAGAAGGCAAAATGAAAAAGATGCAGCCATTGGCCTCCAGTGCTTACATCCTGAGAAGGGAAGTCTGAATCCAGAGAACTGTGTAGGGATCTAGGCTTTGCAATCGTCATCATTCGCTGGGGGGGGGGGGGGGGGGGGGCTCAGGTTTCTGATTCCTGCAGGTGCTGGGCAGAGCCTGCGGAGGTAGTCCAGAGGAGGAGCCCGGGGAATCGAAGTGGGCGTGGAGGGAATTAGAGAGCACCCCTAAGGTTAAGGGAGCAGTGAGGATAAAGGAGGAAGGGCTGGGAGACGGCTCAGTTGGTAAAGTGTCTGCCTACCATGCATGAAGCCCTGGGTTTGATCCCCAGAACCACCAAGCATGGTGATGTACATCTGTAAATCCCAGGATTCCAGATGTGGATGCAGGAGCATTGCAAAGTCAAGGTTGTCCTTGGCTATATAAGTTCAAGGCCAGCCTGGAATACATGAGGCAGTTGAAGAAGGGACAGGGTGGTAGTGAGTTCTTTCCAGCCTGGCCTGGAAAGGCAGAGTGTTTATGGGGCTGCAGAGTCCCACACTTTGAAGTGTCTTTGAGCAGGATTGAGTTGGTTTCTGAGCAGGGACCTGGTTGTTAAAAGCTGAGGATGGAGGGCTTCAGGGCCGTGGTGATAGAGACAGTGAGAGTTAAGTCACCGCTTCCATGGTATATGGAGGCAGACTGCATAGTCACTACCTGCCTGCTCTGTGTGTTTCTGGTGGCAATCTAGTGGGCCTTAATGATTGCACTCAAGGTCACATAAACACTGCACAGAACAAACACTGAAGAGGCAGCTGAAGACGGCACCCATCCGCCTTACCCACTGTTGGCCAGCGTCCACCGGAGGGTGCGCCTGCCACTGGAGATAGGCTGGAAAGCCATAAAGACATCTCTGCTTGTGCGGTCCTCTGGCAGGGCCAGAGGGAGGGTTTTGTGACACTGGGCCAGTTCTCAGGTCCGGCTGCTGCACACTTACCCAGTGGGCATGAGGTCAGGATCTATTTGCTTGCTTTGTGTGATCTTTCAAATCAGAAGGCTACCTTCTAACTAACGTATTTCCTTTCCCTCATCCCCCTACCCTTCTTATCTAGAGAGTACCAATCATATATGCTTTGGGTGTGGTGCGGCAAACATCAGAAAAGCAGGAGGGGGTGACTCTGGAGTGAGGAGACCAAACAGAAGAGGCTCTGAGCTGAAACATGTAGGCTGCCTGGAACTTATGCAGCTCAGGCTGGCCTCAAACTCACAATCCTCTTGCCTCTTCAATGCTGGGACTAGTGATGTGTGTCACTACACCTAGACTTCACTGACAATGACTAGATATTGAGACAATTTTACCCAATCATCGAATTTCAGAGTCGCACATTTTTTAATTTTTTTTTTTGTAGTATAGAATAGAGTTTATTTGGGGTATAGGGAGGGAAGTTAAGAGGGTAGTAGAGGCAGAGAAAGGCAGAGAGAGGGAGAGAGTAGAGAAGTGGAGAGGTGAAGGCCGGCCATGACCACATGGAGAGAGGGGGAAGGGAATGGAGAGAGGTAAGAGATAAGAGATGTAGGAGAGAAAAGCAAGAGATAAAAAGCAGAGTCCTACATTTTTAACCTCTAGGGTCTCTGTATACAGGCCTTAGTTACCAAGACTTAGGTTCCTTTCTGAGGTTTAGAGTTCAAAGTTTATTCAAGGGCTTACTTACAGCCGGGCTTCCATGTCACCAAAGCAGGAGTTCTGTGCACAGTGGACAGTTTCATTTTTCTCCTAGTCCCCCCTCATTCTTCCCAGCCTTTATGGTTACTTCTGGCACATTGGTTACATTGTACACATTGGCGCGCACGCACACACACACACACACACACACACACACACACACACACATATCTGGTACATTGGTTACATTGTATGCATTGGTGCCCACCTTACATCTGGTCCATATGGTTGCATTGGCCATTGCAGGTTGTGTTTCTTCTTCAGACTGAGTATGTGAGAGAGGTTTAAGTTGTGGTCTGTGTGAAGTATGAGGATTGGCCCTAGTGCCCGTGTCCTGATTTTTTTTGGCTACAATCTGTCATAGAGTTGACCTAAGGTAGGAGGGATGTGCTCTTGCAAGCGTGAGCATGGCTAACCAGTTTTCTCTCTTGGCACAGAGGCACAGAGCTTTGGTCTGCTGGATCCCAAACTCTGCTACCTGCTAGACGGCATTCTCTTCATCTATGGAGTTATCGTCACGGCCCTGTACCTGAGAGCAAAAGTGGGTTCCCCTGGGCTACTGAGGGAGGATGTGGATTTCTCCACTGGGGGGATGTGTGGTGGGACTTTGGCATGGGAGGGTCAGGCCTGGGCTATGTTTGATGTTCATGGGCAAGACAGGAGACAACCAAGCGTGCACAGCAGGTGGGTGAAGGTGGGGTGTCCATCTGTGGCAGACAGGGCAGGTCAATGAGCCAAGTGTTAGTAGGTGTATAGTGAAGATTGGTACCAATGTCTGGATGTGAGACTCCCATGGCTTCTGCTGGCAAACAGATGGCTTATACTGGGCAAGACAATGAAAGACAGGCAGCCTCTTCTTAGGGCCTACTGTTGAGCAGCTAATCAAGGCCATATCAGTTTTTTCTCTCCAAGTCTCGATTTTCCCATCTGTAAATGAGAATGATGGCCGGTGCTTTGGTCATCATCCGGCGCCTGAGACCATGGGTTTTGTGGAAAGGACACATCTGGAGAGATAGAAGTCTCATCCCTCCAGGGCAGTTGAACCAATTTACTTTCTGGCATAAGATTTTACTTGAGAAAGTCTTTATGATTTTTAAATTTGGAAACTATACCTAGCTGATCTGTAAGATTCTCCCCAGAGTGCCAACTTTGGAAAATCCTGCCGTTTCTCTCAGCTTAGGTAACACGTGTGGTTATGTCGACTTGGGGCAGACACTCAGGACACTAAGCACGCAAGATGCTTCCCACTCACGATACGACTGGATGAGTAACGCTGCCCGTGTGCCTACTTAGCAGGCAGCTTTTAGTCACCGCTGTCTACCCTGGGGGTCCTCAGGGTTTCTGGAGGAAGGGGGACAAGAGGATTCTCCTGGATCCCAGCAGGCACAGACGGAGAGCCTGGCACCTCTGCACACAGGGTGCGGGAGCCAAGGCCTTTACTTGGGATGGTTAACTTCTCTGAAGACTAAAGTTGTAAGCACTCGGGTTACAGTCAGGAGAAAGGCCAACTGAGTTCACAAGGGAGCTGCTACACCTTGGGCTAGCCACAGCAACAAGGCAGTTTGTTGTCATCAAACATGGAGGGGCTGTTACTCAGCTCTGCACTATAGCCAGCCCGATGGCCCCCTTGGAGATGGTGCTGAGCTCTGATTCTTTCTGCTCTGTTGCAGTTCAGCAGGAGTGCAGATGCTGCCGCCTACCTGCAGGACCCCAATCAGCTCTACAATGTAAGCTCCCCCTGCTGCAGACCTGCCTGGAAAGCCTTGTCCTAGGACCTAGGGAAACTTCAAGGCCAGGCTCAGCTGTAGGTCTGGTCCACTGCTATTGGCCTGGTGGCTGGGTAGCAAGCTGTTGAGCCTTGGCTTTCTAATCCTGACTGGAGCGGACTCCTGCTTGCCCCTGAGTGCTGCTATGAGGATGAGAAGCTTTAATGATGAGGTGCTTGGCATGGCCCTGCCTCTGGAGAACTTCCAGTCACCAGCAATTTGCAGAGGCTAGGGGTCATAGCACAGAGGGAAGGGTCCCACAGAAATACAGTAGGACTTTGGTCTGTGAGATTCCACTCTAGGTGCCTCTGTTTTACATGCTAATGAAAACGTATTATTAACCCCGTTAGACAGATCAGCACACAGTGACTTGGGGTTCCCACCATGCATGAGCAAGGTAGTAGGTGTTTTCTGAGGTGCTAGCTTGGAGATGAGGCAGTTCCCACCACCTTTCTTGCCTTGGTCCATGCTTTTTTCTAAAAATTACATTTACTGGAACTGGAGAGACAGTTAAGGGTGCTTGGTGCTCTTGCAGAGGACTCAGCCTTTCCCCCAGCACCCACATGGTGGCTCACAAACATCTGTAACTTAAGCTTCAGGGGATCTGATGCCTCTTTTGCAGACTTGTGGTGTGCAGGCATACGTCGGGCACACATACATATAACACAAGTAAAAGGTAAAAATTACATTTACTTTTTATTGTGCTGTGTGTGTGCCGTGGTGCACACATAAAGGACAGAGGACTTCTCTCCTTTTACCATGTGGGGTCTGGAGATTGAACTCAGAGCTTTAGGCTGAGGCAAGTGCCTTTCCCACACAGATATCTCACCTCTTCCCCTACGCTGCTTTTTTTTTTTTTTTTTTTTTTTTTGAGCCACCGGGTGGGAAACCAACTCCAGGTTCAGCTGATGTGGCCCCTATTCTCCTCAAGGTCCTATTTCCTGTTCTAGGAGCTGAATCTAGGGCGAAGAGAAGAATATGACGTCTTGGACAAGAAGCGGGCTCGGGATCCCGAGATGGGAGGCAAACAGGTAGGGAGCTCCTCTGCCTCTGAGTGTGTGGCCTTTGAGGACAGACTGCTCACAGCCGCATGGTGGACACTAGACTCACAGTAACATAGATCGGGCCTGGGAAAAGAGGATGACAAAGATCCGTTTGCTGTCGCCCCCTCCCTTTCTTCTTGGCTCCATTCTGCATCATAAGGAGCCTCAGTTCTGAGATCCCAGCCTCTACGCGTAAGCTCTCTCCACCTGCCCTCTACTGCCCCTTAGCCAACACATGGTAGCACCAACTGCTCCATAGGATAGCCCCTATGTCAAGATACACACAGGAAGCCCAAGGAGAAGGAACTCTGGATTGTGAATACCCATTTAAAACATGGCCACATCAGGCTCCAGGTGCCTGTGCCCTGTAGGGAGGGGAAGGGCCTGGAGACTCCTCTGATGCTCGAGAGGCCTAATAGCAGGACTCAGGACAAAATGGCAGTGTAAGGTCAGTGCTACTCAAAGCTACCCAGTGTCCTCATTGTTTCCAGTCAGACTTGTCTACTTGGCCCTGACCTCTGAGTCCCTTGTGTTGCTAGAAGGCATGGCAAGAAATAAAATTCCTCACCCGACTCCAGCTCCCAGCCTCAGCTCTCCTCCACAGGGCCAGGAGGGCATGGGGAAGTGCAAAGAGGGAGGGTGCCACTGTTTTCTGTGGCCACTGAGATGTGCTGAGGAGCACTGACTGGCTGTCTCTGCCCTGACTGAGGTGACCCAGCCCATGTCTCAGTTTATGGTGCGTGTGAGGGCGTGAGAGAGCAAGGGCCTGAGAGACCACCGGCAGACTAAGGCATATCCAGGTAGGACTGTGAGGTGTGTGTAGGTATGCGTAATCAAGTATGTGCTGCACAGTTGCTGCCAGGGGCCCAAGGGCGGCCTGAGCAAGACTTGGGGGATGTGGAGATTGATGGCTGAATCATAGGACAGGGGCTGCAGGTCAGGCAGCATGAGGTCATTACACTTCCCAGCCTGGATTCTAACTATCTCATCTCTGCCCCTTTTTGTTCCTCAGCAGAGGAGGAGGAACCCCCAGGAAGGCGTGTACAACGTAAGTATGGGAGACTTCACCATTCACCCTAGAGAGACGGAAGAGGGCTGGCAGAGGTGCCGCTCTTTCTGTCCAGGCCAGGCCATGCCTTCCCTGGATGGTCATGTGCCACCTGCTGGTAGCTTTAGAATGCCCCCTGAAGCTGGGCAGGGTCACAGCACCTCATTTCCTCTGCCTTTTGCTTGCTGTTCTTTCTCTCATTGTAAAGTTCACCCCACCACTGTGGTGTGAAACTAGTTTCGGGCCACCAAGGTGCCGCTTGCCACTGGTGGTATACCATAGCGACTGGTTGATCCACAACCTGGGGTATTCGCTACGAAGAGACAGCTTGTTCAAATACATGACTCTTTGCTCCCCCCGAGCCCTTGTATTATCCAATCTCCCTGTCTTGGTTTACAGTTCTAAATCCCAATTTTCTGCATCTAATGTGAATCACTCAATGTATAGAACAGGTAGATCAGGGACGATTCCAAAGTCAGGCTGAGGAGTGTGGAATAGAGTTGGTTGTGGGCAGCAATGTTTGTATGCCCAAGGTTTGGAGCTGTGGTAACTGGAGCCTGGCAGCTTGGGCATCGGGAGGCTTCTGAGGGAAGGCCCTCCTGTGTTGGTTAAGAAAAGAATGTGTCACCTCTTTTCTTCCTGTAGGCACTGCAGAAAGACAAGATGGCAGAGGCCTACAGTGAGATTGGCACGAAAGGCGAGGTGAGCTGCTCTTCTTTATCTCCTAGGCAGGCAGGTTCCTTCTGGCCTTTCAGATATGCCAGTCACAGTCTTCCTTTCCCATCCATTCCTCCTCCAACTAAGAAAAGCCCACGTGACAGCTGCCACGAGCAAAGGTGTCACTGGACAGTACATGGGACTAAGGATGGACTGAGGTGTCAGGTCTCAAAGGCAAACCTAGAGCCTGCACTAAGCCTTGCTGGAAGTGGATCGAACCTTTTCAAGTAGTGTCGCTGTTCATAATCCTGCTGTGTGCTTACTGCGCGCTGACATGGGGTCCCTGGGGGGACTGAAAGTGTATGGCCCCTTGATCATCAATGATTTCCTAAGAATTTAAAAATATCAAGGCCAGAGCATTGAGTTCTGAGTAGAGGGCCCGTGCAACCAACTGGCCAGCATGCGTGCTAAGTGCCTTCCATGGGAAAGGAGTACTTGAAGTTCTCTTGGAAGGAACAGGATTTGAACTGGCTCTACATCAGCCCACCATTCTCCAGCTGCCATTCTCAGCGAGCCTTTCTGGAAGCACAAGATTTTGGAGCTGTGGGGAGGTCCATTTATTCCAAGCACCCCGCAATATGGTTCAGATCCCAAAGATCTGAGTTGGGCAGAGTGGACTTGGCTCCTATCTGAGTCTGTGTCATCTTATTCTGCAGAGGCAAAGGTCTGGCCAGTGCCCTCATGACCGTCCTCTATCAGGGAGAGGGATGCTGGTTAGGAAACAGTCCCTTCTGATCCCTTGAATAGGGGCAGTTGAGCAAGAGTGCTACTACTGACAATCTTCCTCTCTAATCTCCTTTCAGAGGCGGAGAGGCAAGGGGCATGATGGCCTTTACCAGGTGAGAGCCGCTGACACCCTTCCTGGGCTACTAACATGGGGTAAAGCTGAAGCTACCACAGTGTGCTTGCTGGTGGCACAATCCTTTGTCAACAGCCAGTGAGAACAAGCCTAGGGCACACAAGCAGACCGGAGGTCACTCTGCTGCCATTATGGCTCTACAGCTTGGTTGGGATTCAGTTGTGGAAGCCACATGCCATTTGGCTATGGCAGACAATAGCAGCTAGCTAGTGGGTGGGAAGGGAGACCCAAGAGGTGCAGGCAGAAATAGGTAAGAACCTCCACAGGAGAGGGTTTCCTTTGCCTACTAGGTTAGTTCCTCTGCCTCCCAGTCCCAAGACTTACTAAGAGTGGGTAGAAAGATTGAAGAAAAAAAAAGGCTGCTTCAAAAGGAAAATGCCATTGTAATCAGGTGCCTGGTTTATGTAAATTAGTGCAAATGATTATGCAAATTCTGTGCAGAGAAACTACTTTTCTAAAAAGGGATCCCCAGCGGCTTCATCTTTCTTGTTGCTGGGTTTGCCTGAGTTTAGTAATATTCAAAGCTGCTTACTGGCAGCTGCAGGAGGCTGCCTATCTAGTCCCTGGAATAGGGAGGAGGAGGCTTTCCAGCCGGACGGGCTAGCTTTGCTACCACATTGGCCAGAGTCTGGAAGCTCCCAGATAAGGATTGAGATCAAAGAGGCACCACTTTCCCTGTGACTAGTCCAGTCTGTGGGTCCAGGTAGCAGATTCTCTGGCACCTCCCAGGTCCCAGCTCAGTGTGTGACATGGGGAAGCCATCTTCCTCTTTGGTCAGATGGGAATCTGATGGGCCCTGTGCTGCAGGGCATAGTGTCTGAGTTGAGAATGCAGAGTATCAAGCCGGACAGGACTTGCTTCAGTCTTTTGTAGCAGGACAAAGAACCCATCTTTCTGTCAGCTTCCTCAGGCAAGATTGCCACCTGGGACATGAAGGGATGTGAAGGGATCTTCTTGGGCTCCTGAAGGGACCATGGATGAGCTACAGAGAGTAAGCTTGTGCCTGTGGGCTCTTGTTCATTCTCCTGTGATTTGCTTTCACCAGGGTCTCAGCACTGCCACCAAGGACACCTATGATGCCCTGCATATGCAGACTCTGCCCCCTCGCTAACAGCCAGGGGATTTCTCACTCACTGGCTTCACCTGCTGATGTCACTTGTGATGGACAGAGGACAAAGCATTTACAACTCAGTTTATTAATTTCACAGCCACCGTTTCATGATGAGGATTCTCCCACTTGTCACATTTGTCTTCTCCAGTTCCAAAGCACTGAACACAGAATGTCAGCCCTGGGCTCTAAAGGGAGAGCTCCCCTCGGTCACTCTCACACCCCAGTCCTGTTCTTGGGTCTTCTGGCAGGCCCTTTCCCTGCAGAGCCCAGCCCTAGTCAGGAGCTGGGGGGTGGGGCATTAACACTTTCTCCTGCTAGCTGGGTTCAGTTTGCTTTGTAAAGTCCCCAGAGAAGCCCCAGGTATGGTATTGTTCCACCGGTATTGACTCGCTTTGCTTCTGCTGTAAATTTGGCTTCTGTTGTCATACTTCCCAGTGTCAAGGTAACATGTAATTAGGCCACATTGTGAAAGGCAGAGAGGCAGGTATAAGGGAGCCCAGGCAAGTGTCAGCCAGGCTCAAAGAAGAGGAGCAACATGCAAGGGAGGGTCCTAGCACAGGGGAACAGCAACAAGGGGCCTCTTTCCATCAAGAGTACCTTCCGCATCTCCCAACCATTGTGCCAGGCACTCCAGGAATGGTAAGATGTCTTACCTTCATAGAGACCATGCTTTTAGAGTGCAAATAATTTGTGTACAAACTGGCACAGAAAATAGGATGTGTCATTACCGCCAATGACAAGGGGGCCAGAGAAAAGGGAGCAAGTTCTGCCTTCTTCCAGAACTCGGTTCGTCCTACTGAGTGGCAGGAAGACCCAGACCACCCAGGTCTGCAGTGCTCTGTAAGTGCACTGTAATGGCACAATGACAATCAGTCAGTGGACGGCAACGTCATTGTGTAATTAAAGTGCCTGTGACCATGGATGGGGGACCCTCTGACCTCCTGGGTTTTAATTTATACTGGCTTGCTATTTTGCATAATAAATGCTTTGCTAAAAGTGATGTTTGTAGCCTTATTTCAGTGGTGAAGCCTGGGGTAGCAACGCAGACAGGAATGCAGAAGGCTGCCTTGGCAGAAAGTGATAAATTAGATTCAGTTAGGAATGGGCAGGTGGGTACCAGTACATGAAGCCATCCTGAAGGCTCCCTTTAAAGCATGAGGTAGTGCCTGTGTAGGAGGCAGCATGAGGTTGGTGGTTGTGCCATCACACAGGGAAATGTCCAGTAAAATAGGGACCTGGCCTGGCCTTATGATTGAACCAGAAGAGGATGGTGGAAAGGTGTCCTGAGGCGAACCTCACTATGAGTGCAGGAAAACTTGGCAGTCATACTGAGCAGAGCATCCAGGAGTGCCCGGCAGCTGCCATGGCCCTCACATGGGGTGGGGAGTGGACAGCAGTATTTTTAGGTCAGCTTCCCTCACCAAAAGTGACCCTTTCCTTAGGAGTACCTTCTCTAAGTAGATCATCTCTACTTAAAGTGTTTCCAGTTCATCAAGCCCAATTCATGATGGACAAAAGACTGAAATTTGTACACTGGCTTTTAAAAATCAGAAATCCAAGGCTATTTATTAAAAGGCCTTGAAAACTAGCAATCCCAACAATATTACCAGTATATATAGAAAGGCCTTCTATGTGTAACCCAGTATTGTAGGGGCTGTTCACTCACTTTTGAGCCTGAGGTTGGGGTCTTTAGACAGAATGCACCTAATAATATCCAGGCCTGTTGTAGGCCTCATTTCAAGATCAGCTAAGTAGACATGACTGGAAAATAAAACTCTAACCCAGTTCTGTTAAGAACATGTCTCTTAGGCAAAGGGGAGAGCTGGCCTGTAACTATGGAGAGCGAACTCTGAGAGGCCTGAGCAGATGTGCTCACAGAATCAGATCTGGGGAACCAGAGTTCCTGGGGAGGGGTGCTCAGATTCAAGGTGACATTGGCCATTTCTGGAACAGCCCGGACCCCTGCCCTGCCTGAAGCCTGGCAGTGAACTCTCCACAACATGACCAATCTTTCATTCTAGATACTACTAGCTCTGAGAGCACCTGGTTCAGAGGGTTTCAGACATGTTAAACATAAACCATCCTATTTCATGGTTACAAATGTAAGGACGTGTGTGTGTGTGTGTGTGTGTGTGTGTGTGTGTGTGTGTGTGTGTGTGTGTGTGTGTCTGAAAAAAGGGCTGGAGAGATGGCTCAGTGGTTGAGAGCATGCTGCTCTTGCAGAAGACCCAGGTTTAGCTCCTGGTCTTTGAAATAAGAGAAGCCTCTTTACAGAGAGCCAAAGAGGCTGATCACCAATCCTGTGAGGAGCTCTGCTTCCTCTGGGGCCCTAGAAGCAGCTAGAATATAGCTACTTTCTAAAAGGAGGCTGGGAGGTTCAGTCTCACGTCTTAAGAGGGATGACACATGCGTTTGCTTACTAGAGTCATTCTTATGCAAGAAGGTGCCATTATCTTTATCAAAGAGGATGCTAAACTTTTTACATTACTTTAAAAAATAACTCTACAGACTTACGTGTAAGACATGTATTAGAAGGGAAAGGAAGAATGTAATCTGACTTATGAGAAGGGAGGGCCTGTATGTCTTTTGGCTTTGACACTGTCATTCTGAGATGGGCTTGTTAGCACATGCCAGTCAGAGGTACTTCCCAAAGCTCTCCAAAAGCTCAAGACTTCTCTCTGTGGGGAATTCTAGGATTCTACTTTCCTTATGACATCAGAGAGCTATACGAAGCACCAGGTGTTAAACAGTCTAGAAAGCAGGCTTAGTTATGTACACAGCAGGACCAGGGGCCCGCCCATCTGGGATGTGCCACCTTCAGAGGATCCTCTCCCACCACTCCTGGTTCAGGGCCTGGTAAGAAATGCTGGAGGTTCCTGGGCCTGTCAGACAAACAACTGAGCCTAGAGAGTCAAGTTCAATCCCAGTCAGCAGGCAGACACACACACACACACACACACACACACACACACACACACACAGTGAGCCTGGAGCTCTGAGAAGTTCCCTGCAGGATCAGTCAACGGCCTCTGTGTTTGATCGTACAAAGCAGTCAGCTTTGAAGGAGACTACTGCTACTCAACTCAGGATTCCACTAAATCCAACTGAGGGTCTGGAGAAGGGAAGCACAGTGGCCACAGCTCACTAAGGAAGCCAGGAGAGGTATAAGGCTAAGGTGCTTAGACTCTGAGATTCATAGGAAGACCTGTGGGGAGGGCCTGTGTAAATATCTGTGCAAATGCTTGTGAAAAGCACCAGAACACCAAGGCAGCAACCTCACAGAGACACAGACAATGTGAAAACACTTGGAAAATGGTTTAATGTTTTACAACAGAAATTGGAACTGTACAGTTACAGTAAGTTTAATATATATAAAAAATTACAGCAGACAAATGCATCTACATAAACCCACCATTTCATTCTGATTCACTGGCATCCACACAATCTCTCCCAAGCCCTAGCCCCTCTGGCAGCCCCTGGAGGGGAATCACATAAAGGGCACTTTTAAAGAGACAGCACCGCTCACAGTCACCACTTTCCCAGGCCTCTGGAGCTATCAGCTAATCCCAGTAAGTAGAAGTGTTTGGGTTTCAGGTTTTCCAAACCAAGAAAAACACATTTCCCAGGGGCACAGATAAGAGGGCCAGGGCTCCAAGTTATCAGCTGACTCTTATAAAATGCTCCCACTGAAGGAGAAATGGCTACAGATGCCCTGGGGCAGTAAGGCTACACAATAGCCCCCTGCCTGCCAGGACATCTTAAGGAGAAATGTAGAGGACACCCGACCCCACCACTCAGGAACTGCCTCTGCTCCCTCAGGCTGCTGGGCAGCTCTGGAAAGACTCATGTACATCATATTGTAAGTTTCCACAAAGAAGAACTCAAAACTCACATTTTAAAATACATAAAATAACATATTTTGGGAGGCCAAGGTGCCAGTTCCCTTGTGCTCCTCCCTTGACAACAGTGGAAAAACACCCCTGAATCAATATTAATTAAAAAAAGAGAAGGAAAAAACCAAGTGGGGAAGTTAAGATATTTAAAGACAAGAAGCAAACATCTTTAGAAAAACACAATCACCGTCTCTTTAAAGCCAGAACCCAGCTGGGCAGTGGTCAGTGACCCCACACTCCCGCGGACACTGGTGGGGATTGGTACTGAACAGTATGTACACTCAGAACCTTTCATTTTTATTATGAACACCTAGGCAGTGAAAACTGTTATGTTAATACATACAGACACACCGAAAACATACAAAAATACTATTATTTCAAACTACCAAGAATAGGACAGCGCAGTTATTTCATGCGATGACTTTAAGAGCATTACACTGAAACAAACAAGAAGTTAAACGACATTTTTTTTTAATATCCTGGAAATATACCAAAATATACATCTAAGCTTTGGAATTACTGAGGTTAGACTAATGCAAGTGCTGGGTAATCGTACTTTTAATACACAAGTCTAAGGTTCTGCAGGAAAGGAATTGTCTTTGGTATCTGCATCAGGCTAGTATTACTAACATTTGGATTTTGCTTTGGGATAGAGCTTGTATGACCCTAGAACCAAAAACCCCCCTCCCCCAATCAACTGAGATTAAAAAGATCCATGTAAAAATTTCCTTCATTTGCAACCCCCAACCCACCCACCCCCAAGTTAAAAAGTCACGGGCATCTACCTAGCACAAAGGTTATGAAATTCAATGCATAGTCGCACAGTGGTGCTGCAAAAGGAGACAAACACTAGAAACAGGACAAAGAGAAGTCTGATAATTGTTCTGTATGTTTCTTCACAAACAGGACAGCCACTTCCAAGCAGTTCCAGTAACAGAAAAGAGAAAGAAGGCTCAGAAGGGCCCACGGGGTGAGACCCCGCCCCAAAGGTGAAAGCACCCAGCAGAGTAGCCAATCCTGTGCCAGCGTCTTCAGCTTCCCCACTCTGTGGAGTCCATAGCCGCCCTGTAGCAGCTCCCAGCTCTAAGGCCCCGTGCTAAGCTCTGGTGGTGACCCTGGCTGCTGTCACATGAGTTGTGGTGGTGAGGGGATTTTGGCTTTTGTTTTGAAAAATCTAATGCTCCAATTTCTTCCATGCATGCTCTACTCACAAGTGAGCAAGGGCCAAAACTCCTGAGCATGCATCTGAATGAACCCCTCACCTTTTGAGCTGGCCAGGTGTCCCCACCTACCCTTGGGCATGCATGCCTCCAAGTGCCAGGACACCACAGACTGGATTGAGGCTGAAGACTTCCCTTTTCTTTGGTTTTTTTGTTTGTTTTGAGTTTATACAATCATTAAGAAATCTTTGGTTTTTGCTGGAAATGGAAAAACAAAACAAAACAAAGAAACCACCCTCCCCTGGCTTATAGCAGCAGTACTATGACCTGACCTGGCTAAGCTTCCCCCCCCCAACTTTGGGGGGGAGGGGGAATTGCAAGTTAAGAACTACATTCAAAGAAAACGTTGAAAGGGCTGGAGAAGCAGCTTCCAGAAAGCCCGTCGGATATAAGATTGTCAAATAATAATTATTATAATATATTAATAATAAACTTAAATATTTGGATTTTTTTTTTTTTTGGTCATGTCACACAGGAAACAAGTGAAATGTGTAGCTTAAGTCAGCTTAAATGAACCTTTGGTGTCCTTTCTACCAAGTCCTGGCAATGAGCAGAACCCCAAGGGTTCAGAGGGGAAAGGTCAGCCTTGACCCCACTTGGAAAAAGCAAGGACAGAAGCTGATGTATATCCAGCAGTTAGAAATACGGGTCAGATGGGGAGAGGAGAGCTGGCAGTCCTTGAAGGCAAGGTGGTGGGGAGAACATGGTAAGAGACCTGTGAAGATCCCTAGCAACAAAAACAAACAGGAGATTGCAATTTGCCCTCGGTCTGCAGTAGTTTAAAAGCAGAGACATTCAGAGGCTTTGGGGGAGGGTGGGGGAGGGGTAGTCCCACCCCAGGCGACAGGTCTTATGATGCTATAGGCCAGAGTTTAATGTTGCTGAGAAGAGGGAGGGCAAACTTGGCAACTCTGTAGGGTTGAGAGGAAGTTAAAGCAAGTTACTTAGTCAGAGTTGGAAATGAGGTATACAACAGCTCCTGGACAGGCGGTGGGCAGAAAACCCCACTCTTACTCACCTAGACTTCACTACCACAGAGGAGAGCAATAGCTGAGGGCCACTCTAGGGACAGGGCACTTCCCTCAGTGAGCCCTGTGGACTGAGTAATGCACACATTCCCATGGAAGCAGAGGTAAGGAGTGGGAAGAAGTTTTCCTCTCACCATTTACCATTTATATTGCAGAAAGTCAATGTTGTAATATGGTCAGAGTCTTGTCAAACACACTACCCCCACTCCCAGTTTGCAACTTTAAACCTAACCAGGCTAGCACTAACTAGTTCACTTCACTCTTATAAAACACGTGCCTTCTGTGGACTCATGTAGGAATGGAACCCAGACACAGCTCCCCCAGCCAACATACCACAGTGCTCCTTAGAGACACTGTCACACCAGCGTGGGATGCTTTTTGTTGCCTCCTGTAATTCTTAGACTCCCGAGACATCCTCTGGGGTGGATGGGCATTGACTCTGTCCACTTTTCTCTAAAGAGATCACATAAGGAGCTCCCATGCAGATGCTGTCCTGTTGAAAGTGCAGTCACCAGCTGCCTGCAGACCACTGCCAACTTAGGGAAGAAGCTTGAAGCTGCTTCTGTGAGACTACGGCTGTGGCAGTGATGAGCAAGTAAAGAGTACATGGGGGGACTTTGCAGCAGACCTCAGCTCCTCTCCTCCCCCATTACATTAGTTGGCTTTAACTTTCTGACAGTGTTCTGGATTGAACCAGAACATGGCAAGGGTGGTGGAGTCCTGTGCAGCGTAGGCAGACTCAGGGATGCATAAGGATCATAAGCTGCTTTTCTCCCTGAACCTGGGAGCATCACTTCCACAGCTGAAATGGTGTTCATGGTGCAGTTTTCCCGCAGCATTTGTTTCAGTGCTCTTATCTTCAATATCCCTATTGCCAGACAAACCTACCTAATGCTTCGAAAAAAATCGTCACTCAGCACCAACACTACTTTACATCATGTCAGAATGATAAGGAATAAAGCTTTCATCAAGTTTAGCAACCTGATCATGTTTGTTGTCTTCCCTCTCTCCCTGTCTGTGTTTATCAGAAGTATGCCTACACAACGAACTTTTTAACTTCTCGGCAGCCGTATCCTAAAAACACCGTGGAGCAAAACAGCTCTACAGGAGAGTGAGAAAACATCACCTGGCTCTAGTCTGCTCTTCATAACTAAATCCTGACTTATTCTAACAGGTTGGATGGGCTAGTTTTATTTGTACGAATTAGATAAAGGTAAATAAAAGTTCTACTACTATTTTTTATACTCCCAAGTTTCTTTCTCAGCAAGAGTATCAATGTTACGCTGAGCAATTCTACCAATCTTCACAGAGCAGCAGGGAGAAACAAAATCAATCTCTTCCCAAAACCAGCGTAACCCAGAAGACATGTTCCAGAAGGGAGGAGGGGTGAGGCCGATGCGGAGGACAGAGATGGCCTCAGCGTCTGCTCTGTGTCTGCTCTGTCACCTTTGAGTGTCTGGGACGCTTAAGGATAAGCAGGGGAGAGCAGTGTCTTTGGTATCAAAATCAAATCCCTCTCAAGTTCTGTGAGACGGGACATGTTAAAAAAATTAGTTCTTGAGATAGTTTATATTAGAACTCAGGGAGCCAAGAAAGTCTGTCCCAGAACGAGGGCAGAAAGGTCTTTAATTTTTTCCTAAACCAACATAAGTTCTCATTTACATTTCCCAAAGAAAGGACAACTCTTCTTCTGTCTCATCACCCAATCCGTAAATGCCCCACCTTTAGCACAGGTGCCAGGGTGTGTTAGCTTTCAGCTTGTGTTAGCTTTCAACTTCTTGGCTTGCTTTTTTTGTTTGTTTGTTTATGTTTTGGTCTAGACAAAATTATCCTTGGTATAAGAAAAGGAAATAAAGTTTTAAAAATGTTGGGCTGCTACTAGCACAGCATTCACTAACATGACAAAAGAGGACTCATTTTACCTTAGTTTTCCTAGATCGAGATACATCTTTCACCTCCCCCTTCCTCGGGCCCACATCCATCTCTGTCTCATCTCATCTGCACACCTGGACATGCGCACACTCGCCCTCTGCCTAAGCTTTAGTTAGCTACGTACAGAGAAAATGGATCATCAGGAGAGTCTGGCAGGTCTGGGGGCGAGGCATGACAAGCCACAGAAAGGAAGGGTTGTAAACCTGCCCCTGGGCACCCTGAACCTACTGGACACCCCATATATCACCTGCATGGTTCTGCATACTGTGCTGTGTATCAGATCAAAGAGGCCTCAATCCCCCAGCCCACTCATAGGGAATGTCAAGTTTCCTTTGGCAAGACAGATATAAAGAAAAACAAACACACACAAACATATTTTCCTTCTAACATAATCAATTTCTCCTTTCTCCCAACCAACCCTCCCTAACTCTATAAACAGGATCCCAAATACATACAGCATCAATCATGTTTATCAATCATAATAAACATTAGTTCAACTAAATACTACAGCTAGAATTATTTCCACTATTTATAAAGATTTTTTTTTCTCTTATACTTATTTGGTTTTTCAGTCTAAAACCAGTTCTGTAACAACGCTAAGCTATGCTGAGGTATTTTATGAAGGTGCCAGAAGCTGTTACCCACGAGCATTATTCTCACAGATTAAGGTACCACCATTCAAAGGAAAAAGGGAAGGAAAAGAGGCAGAGAGACCCAGATCACTGAATGGACATGTGATACACTCAAGCTTACTGCTTCCAGCAAAGGCCAAGAGCAGAAGAGTCAAACTAAGGAATCTGTTTACAGGTTCATGAATAGAATGATGGTCGGAGGGAACGCCAGTTCACAAATCCTATCATACGCTGGGTGCGAACTGGACGATTTCCAAGGAAGCAGTTCCTTGGCCACCAAGGTGGAACCTTACACTCACTCTCCATAGATGAAGAAGAGGATGAGGCAGAGAGTACTCTACCAAGCTTTAATAAGCAGCTTAACTTTTTCAGCCTCTTCCATTTATGCTTGTGTGTGCATCGCAGTGCTCTCCATGCAAACCTGTGGAACAGTATCTTACTCTAAGAGGAATGGCAAAGAAGAATTACTTTTCTTCCTCAAAACTAAAAATATTAGGAAAGTCTTATTTTTACAAGTATCTGAAAATGACTTCAAAATAGTCATGGATCTCTTTATATGAACAAGATAACATGGTAGATACTGTTCATACCCACAAATGAAAGTGAACTCATAACAGTTATAAATAAATTATTACATTAATTTCTGCCCACTTGTATAGTTATGGGTCTCAGGTCTTTTAAGTATTTTCCTTACATTAGTACTGGTAGTCTTAAGTGTTCACAGTTCTAACAGAGTTTGAGGGATAAGTACACTTTACGTTCATCACCTTCAGAAGCCAATTGAAGGTTTCTGTTCAAGCTTTCTTGCTGAGATGCTGAGGCCCTTCCTTCTGTCTTACCAAGTACTCAGGTTATAGACTGGTCTATGAGTTCCTCAGGGCCAGGGCCAACCCAGGCTGCCAGCAGGAAACTGTCTTCTGCACACTAGGGCAGCATTTTTCTCCTCTTGGGGAAGAACAGGAAATAGGTGTCTCTTTGCCTTCCTAGTTTAATGACCGTATTCTCTCTTGGTCAAGAAAGATTTGTGAGGATGACATGGCTTAAGAAGAACTTTAGACTAGGAACTATAGTACTGTTTCCTTACGTAATATCCCTATATTTACAAATGTACCTGGCATTTCCAGCAAGTTAAATGTTAAAGACTGAGCTGAACTGAAATATTGTCAAGCAAAAACCTGTGCTTCTGGATAGTGAAGAGATTATTTCTCCTATCTTTCTAATAATTAAAGGATAGATAACAGACACAACAATGCTAGAGAGGTATAATTGTGCTTTTTCCCTAAAACAAATGAATGATGATGTAGGACATATTGGCAAGATGATCACACCCCAAACCTTTTAATTGATATTATCCCTTTAAAAATTTCTAATAAAGCTTGTGAAATATAAATAGGCTGGTCCTACACAAGATGAAAGCCGGATTCCTTTGGTTCCATTTTGGAGTAACAAGTTACATAAACAGGATGGTGCTGATCTTTCTGACAACAGATAAAAGGAAGTAAATGGCTAGGAATAATGGTTGCTCATTTTATGGAGCCGCCTACAGGGCTTCAAAGACATTCAAGGTAACAGAGCACTCACTCTCCTAGAACAGTAACACTGCTCCTGTGAGAAGCCTTATAGATTTTTCTGTTGTCATTTAGATTTATACAGGAAATAAATAAAGTTTATGCCAAACTGCATTGCTTAAACAGGATTAAACAATTACATTCACTACTCTCCAGGGAGGGCCCATTACCACAGGCAAATATAGTATCCCCAAAAATGTATTTAAAATCAGTCTTTGGCTTATTATGTGTTAACTAAATTTAGGGATGAAATAAAGCAAGCATAAATATCAAGGGGAAGAAAAGAAGAATAAAATAATAGGTTGTAACAATCTATCTGGTGTTTATTCAGGAAATGCAGAAACTCAACTGCATGTGTCTTTTAGTCAAATGACCCCTGTAGTTTCTATACTCTCTTGTAAAAGGCAACTGGACGTTTGAAGTCTGAGTACTTTACCTTAGAAGATAGCTGTCAGTTCAAAAAGCATTTGAGAGCATTAAAAAAAAGATGGTATCAAGTAAAAATTAGCCAAGGGTTTGGTAAAGTAGGATTAACAGAACATTTAGAGACAATGATGGAAGGTATTTTAGCCTGAACACCCACCAGAAAGCTTTAGTAGTGTCTCATGTATGCATATGTATAAAGTACCTTTCATTTTACAACTTAATTTTAAATGCATGAAAAAGGGAAGGGAAAAATTAAAGTTATCTTTAAAGATCCTTTTCTTCTCAATACAGTATTTATGCTGGTTTTAAAGTCTATCCTCAAAAATGAACTACATAAAAAGGCAGCAACCCTTTCTCAGACCCACTAGAGACTACAGACAGAGGAGGAACTGATGAAAACATAAAACTTAGTATCATTTTTAAAATCAAAGTCTGTAGGGGACTCTTATTTGGGAAAAAGATTCTTTTAACCACATAGGATGAAACAGTCTTTCTTTGTCCTCCTTAATCCCTGGGCCAGAGCCCCTTGGGACTCTCTACTTCCTTTGGTAGCAATTCTGGAAATTAATGCTATAACTTTTAATCTGTCTGGTGGGTAATCAGCATCTCTCTCCCTGAATTCTTCCTCCTAACCTCCTCACTCCCAAGGGAAGGACTCTCTGCTAGGGGCAGAAACAGTATTGACAGGCCTAAAACCACGTGTACAGACTAAGGTTAGAGTGTTAAGTCAAGGCAAAACATTAAATTAACAGAGAAAAGGCCAGTGGGGAGGGGAGAAGTAGTAACTGACACACCATCCTATTTACACACTGACTTAAAGTAGCTAAAATCAAGGTAATGTCTGCCCAGAGGATATTACAATTTACCAACATAGAAGATTAAAAACAAGCAGCAACTTTCACATAAAATTAATCAAGAAAAATGAGTAAGAATTGTCAGTAGCATCTATCTCCTCAAGGTGTTTGAACTGCACATTATAACTAGTCCATTAGTACAGCAGCTTGCTAAAAATTGACTTTGGTTCAAGCTTAGTTTAAAAAACAAAACAAAACAAACAAAACACCCATACCATACAAAATGGGTGGATGAGCATCTATGAGTTTCCCTGCTTGCAGTTCACTGATTTTTGGAGGGATTTTAGGAAACGTTAAGGGTAAAAGAAATTATTCAGGGGTGAAAATTAAATACTCTGGGAAATAACCAAAAGGCACTAAAAAAAAAAAAAAAAAAAAAAAAAAAAAATTAAAGGGGACCAAAATGTTTCTGACTTTTAATATTAATATGACCTTCTCCCAACTGAAAAACAACAACGAAAAAGGTACACATTTGTGTCTGTTACTGCCTCTCTGAATTTCTCTGCAGAGAAACAAATGCACAGAATCCGAGTTTCCCATGGCATAAGCAAAGCGATCAGAAGGAGAGTAACTCCTAGGTCAGAGTGTAGACCACCAGGAACTGAAGCAAGTGCCCTCAGAGACCAAACGGGAACCTTTAACTCCAATAAGGGCAACTCAGAGCCTCACTGCAATGATCCAGTCATTTGTGAAAATTCCGGTACAGATAGGACATAGGCAAATGGGGGAATTTAGTCTCTAAATTACCCTCATCCATCTTCATCCATTTTCACAAGCTCTTCCTTTTCAATGGGCTCATTTATGTAGTCTAGAAACACCCTGAAAGCAATTACAGGAGCAAATCACTGTTTACATCAGATAGGAGATGCATATCGTCATTAGATCTACCTAGCCGGGCCTAACGAACCACGAGACACTTGAGGCTGAGAAGTTTCTGCTCAGCATCTCTCTGAAGCTCTACAGATCCCTTACCCAGACAGGAAAGGGCCTCTGTCAGTCAGAGAACTGAGGAAAATCTCAGGCTTGGAGGAACTTGTGAGCCACCCACTCAGTGGACAAAGTCTGTCAGAGGAAAAGGTGGCAAGTTCAGGTTCTTCACAGTAGCCTCTCTGGGTACCTATTTAGCAGAAAACAGTCCAACAGAACTGCTTTAGAAAACAAGGGAGAGAAGTGTTGCCCAATTTCAGTACGTCAATTTGATTCTGACCAAGTAAATAAAAGGAAGTTTGGATGAAACATTTTCATAAAATGAAAAAAACAAACAAGCAAACAAACAAACACTAACAGTAGGAGCAATTTTTTTTTTTGTTTTTTTTTTGTTTTGTTAAGAGATAAGAAATTAGGAGAGCCACCAAGTCAGGTGTCTGCAGTAGTCTTTGCTCTTCGGAACCAAACCCTGCCCTGCAACAGGCACAGCTGTTCCCATGGGAAGTAGAAGAAAGCATCACTGTTGCACCACAGGGTCTGGGCCTCAGGGCTGCTCAAAGATTTGGGGTGAGTGAGAGCCACAGTTCAGCAGGAATTCCTTCCTACACAGAAGTGCTCCAAAGGCACCACCTGATGGGGGAGGGGCGTGTGTGAAGCAGGAGTGTTGGCACACACTGCCTTCAGCTTCTGCACCAAGCCTCTTGCATAAGTGGCAAAAGAAAATCATTTTCTAGCACCTCTGTAAGAGTCATCAAGGATAAGGAAACCAGCAAGAACATTCCCAGAAGTTAAGAGCGTAAGTCTCCCTTTACCCCCAAACCCCCCTCCCCACAGTGTGGGAGCTCACTGAAACAGGATCCAGGAGCAAGAGATAAACACGTTCAAAATATATATAATAACAGATACAGTAATACAGGCCTGCCTAAATTGTACCAGTTAAGAAAGGAACCCCACAATTGATAGGGTTATAAACACCCCGTTATGACTTAATGGCCTGTACAACAGACATATAGAAATGATTTTTTTTTAAAAGAAAAAAAAAAACAAAACAAAACAAAACAAAAAAAACCCAAACAAAACAACAATAAAAAAAATCCAAAAGAAAAAGAACCCCTTTCTCTACTGGAACTGGTAACCCACCTTAGCTTGTCATCAAGACTGCTGGAAATGGTAAGTAGTCCTTTCACTTATTTTTGTCTGTCTGTTTTTGATTTTTTGTTTCTGTGTTTTTTTCCTTTAAAATTTTTGGTTAGAAATTTCTCCAATCCATGAAGCAATCCTGAAAAGACACTGTTTTATTATAAAATCAGGCAAACGCTGTCCTGTCTCCATTCTTTTTTTTTTCTGGTATGTGTATTTTTCCTCTCCATGTCTTCCTCATCCTCACGTGGTGGGAGGAAGCCAATGACAGGTGTCATTTTGTTAAGCAGCTGGTGGCCAGCCTGTCACCCTGCAGTGAGGAAAGCCTATGGCAGCCCAGCTCTGCGGCCAGCTCACTGTGCCTTGGAGGCAGCTGTGGTGGTGGAAGCAGCCCCGCTGGCAGAGGCGACTGTGAACAGAGAGTTCTGGATGGACTCAGAGGAGGCGGAGGAGGCATGAAGGCTGGCTGTAGGCGCCGAGTTCCCTGTGGAGGCTGCGGCGGCAGAAACCAAGCTTACTGGGTTGCTGGTGAGCAGAGAGAGGTTCTGAGGGTTCAGGAACAGAGGGGCAGTCACGATGTTCGGGGCTCCTCCTGCATTGGCAAATACCAGGTTCCCAGTTGCATCCAGAGACGTTATTGGAAGAGAGCCACTAGAAGCAAGAGCTATAAACAAAGAGCCCAGAACAGGAAGAACATTAAACTTCAGCCTAGAGAAGCCAGAAAACACACCAGCTAACTCCTACTTTTGAGGAACCAATAGGGAGGAGGAGCCATGGGGCTGCGAACCAGTCATGTTTCTGTTTTGTAAGTGTCAAGTTTGTATCATTTACTTACAAGTATTTGTTAAATCCAATAATTTTATCTTTTCAATGGAAATGACTTAAAACTACCTCCATTCAAGAAGACTACTTGTTAGTGATTGAAGTATTAAAAATATATTTAGCTTTATCAACTCAACTGCCATTATATGACAAATTCGAGAATAAATTTCATATAAGATGAAAGCCATCTTTGAGAAGCCATTAGTCAAGAGAACATTTACATATCACTAAATAAAGAAGGGCATGATTTAAAAAATTGTTTTTTACTTCTAGAGGCAGAACACTTGACTCTTGGTGGGGATGGAACTGGGCAGTTTTACTTGAAGAAGCTTGCCTTGAGATAGGTTAACATCAGGAGGAAAATAAATCTACGCCCCACTCTAGTCACATAATGAAGTTTAGATTTCTAGGAATATACCAAACTATGTATTTGTTCCTCTCACAGACTAGCCTGTATGTTCTTCTACAAAACTCTCTTACAGGAATACCTTCTTGATCCCCAAGAACAGCTTAGTCAGCATTCAGCTCTCCTCCTTTGGCTTTAGCAAAGCAGGTAGCTTCCACTAGCTTCCCACCTCTCCCAGCACCTTCAGGTGCACCAAGCAAGACAAACATGCTGCTGACCTTGAATCGTTGCCAGTGTACTGTTGCTCATTAGGGCTGGGCTGAGAGCACCACCCAGAGTCCCGGGATTGAGACTGAGTAAGGCACCTCTGTAAGTGCAAAAGAGGAGTTACTCTACTGCCACACAGACAGACCATCGATATGACACATACCCAAACTGATAAAACCGAAAACCTCATCTTAGGAAATGTATGAGAATCCTTGTCACTTTCTGTATAATTTTATATGGTTCAGTTAGTGCTTGCCAGTTACTGCTTTCTGATGCTTACTTGTGCAAACAAGGTTATGTTCTGCATAAAATATGAAACTTAAGTCATTCTGACTTTTCTTTGAATTACTTCATTTATTTTTTTCTAAAAGAAAAAACTTTAAAGGACAATCCTTATATTTGACAGTAAAGATATAAAATCACTACACATTCATTGCTGCTCTATTCACAATAGCTAGGAAAAATGAAATTAATTAACATCAACTAATGGATGGATAATGAGACTGGTACAAACACACAATGGGATTTTACTGAGGTGTAAAGAAGAACGAGGTCTGCAGATACACAGATAGAAGTGGGAAACATTACACTAAGTGACTGACCTGGGCCCAGAATGACAAAGGCTGCAAAAGTCTCTTTCACATGCGACTCTCTGCTTTGAGTCTTTATATGTTTAACTTGGAGTATCTGTACTTTCATCAGAAAGCATGAAAGGGTCCTTGAAAGAAGGACAAGCGGTCTGAATGGGGTAGGGCATAGTAGAATGGATTGGTATGACAAGAGGAGGGATACCGGGGATATTTAAATGTTTAAGCAGAGATAGCAGTGAGGGATGGAAGCAGAGAAAGAAGGTAGGTCAACAACAACTAATAATGTATGAAAAAGCCTTATGGAAACCTTTTATGTGTAAGCTAATTAAAAAACATAATAAAAAATAAGAAAAGAAGTTTGAACAGAGGTACCCTACCTGGGTAGACAATGTTATTCCCAGAAGATACAGACTATTAAATAAAAATCTTTGTGCCACACATGGGATACATCTCTCCAAGTTCCTGCAGGATATTTGATCACACTCTGAACCCCCAGATTATGTTATTTATTGAAAAAAACAAACAAATCTTTCTCTAGTTGTGGTGTGGCTCAGCCCTTAGTACACACCTTTAACCCCAAACAATGAGGGTAAACTTAGTTCGTAGAAGGAAGCACCCATATTTGAAAGTGATGTCTAATTGAGAAAACGTAACAAATCAGAGAAAGATCTGGTAGAATAGGATATGCCCAATTCTCAATAGAAGAGAGGAAAGAAGCTACTTCAGGGAGCAGCACCGGACGGGGATGGGGGAGAAAGGAGAGGAAGGAGGAAGTTTTACTGGGTCACTTGTACAAAGACAAGTTCCAGAGAGAAAACCAGCTAGACACAAGGAAAGACAGAACAAGCCAGAGAATGAGGAGCTAGAAGATTAGAACAGATTGTTAGGGTTAGTTTGGGACCAAGCAGAGCAAAAGTCAGAGGCTGGAGAAGCCATATTGAATCGGTCAGCTTGGAGAGGAGTTTGAGCCAGAACAGCTGAGTTAAATCAACCAACAGAGCTCAGAAAGAGCTAAAAAGGGTGAGCTCATTCAGCAGTAAATCTCAGAGGCTGAGCACATTCTAGGCCTAGGTTAGACTGTGTGGAGGCTGGACAGTTCCAGGACGAGGCCTAGGTTAGCAGATGGAGGCGGTAATCCTCAGAGATGACAAGTACATCAGGACAATAAGTTACTTTTACAACAAGTTCTTGGTTTGGATAGCTCTAGAGGCCAACCCCCTAGAAATAAAATCAAAATAAGACAGAAAAACAAACAAGAAACCCAACCCCATTACAGGTTATTGCCACTGCTCTTGGGTGTACCTCATAACTTGATGGTAATATCCTAGTACTGAAGACACATGTACTTTAGTTACAGGCCATAGAAAAATCTATCTGGAACTGACCAGGAAGCTTCCTCCCTGCTGGCTAACTTCCACAGTGCCAGAAGGTGCTATATAGGCACCTGGGAGAGAAGGCATCAATAGTCTTACCCAATGCTAGACCCTGTATGTTACAACACTGGCCAATCAGGCAAGATGTGTCATTGGTGGAATAGTGGCATGACTGTTCTAGTGGTAAACGACTGGTTTCTGATTTGATTTGAGGTCTATTCATAGCAGGAAGTTCATAAATGTAGTCAAAGCCCATGGATGGGGAGCTCATGGGCAAAGAGGTGGGGTAGGGGCAGATATTATTGTTTTGTTAAATGGTTATGGTGAGCCTAAGGATAATACCCACAGATGTAGGATGCTCTCAACTCTTACTGCACTGGACAATAATTGATGCAGTCAACTGGTCAAATCGATGAGAATAAACGACTGTTGGGTATGTAGCCTTAAATAGGACATCACTATCAACCCAGTCTCCCTAACATCAAGACTTAGGGAACACTAAGGAAAATGTTCCTTAGTAGAAAAGATGTAAGAGTTGGAGGCTGGGAGGAGTTACTTGAACTGTGGTCTTCTAGACATGACATGGGATTTGTACTCAATGATTGCAGAGCAGGTTCTCTGAAAAGATCAAGCCAGACGCATTCCAGTGTAGATGGGGCACAGGTTTGTGAGCTAAGCCCTAGTTGAGGTGCTATTGACAGGTGAGGGCTGCTGGATGAGAGAGAATACTTTTCTTTGGGGGTCTCACTGGTAGGTTACTCATGTCCCAGTGGGTAGCTCTACACTCACATGCATACAGGTAGCACTAATTAGACTGGCTACTTAAAGAAAAAAAAAAAGAAACACGACACATTTAGTCATTCATATGTGTGGGTGGGGGTGAGTTCAGGGCAGTCTGGGAGGAGTGGGGGATGGATATGATCAAAATACATTGTATGCATGTATGAAATTATCAGAGAAAAACTATGAAAAATACATAAAATCAGATATCACTTTATTCCAAGTTTTACTCGTTTTTGAGGATTAGAAAGTAGATAAGCTATACTTGAATGAAGAAAGCTTAATGATGAAGAATTTTGAGCTTTCTTCCTGGCTCTATCACTGAGTTACTCAGTGACTCAATTCTGTGTCAGTTCACTATCAATGATAGTGTGGCTACTTAGAAACTTAAGTGCAAATCTCTAATCAAAGTAGCCCATCTCAGATACGCTTTTCACCTAAGATAGTGATGAAAAGTCTTCCCTGTGAGTTGCAGGAATGAGTTCCTAGTTCTGTTTTGGATGCAAATGGAACGGGAAAGCTCCTTACCCAGCAGCAAACTGTGAGGGCGCCATCAGGCCTGGGTTGAGTCCTGCAGCAGCAGCCATAGCAGCAAGACTGGCATTTGCTGGCAACTGTGCAGCTCCTTGGAGAGCAGCTGCGGCTGCTGTCTGTAAGCCGGATGCTGTCACCATCACCTGGCTGGCTCCGAGAGAGGAAGGAAGAGGTGTGGAGGTGGTCTGTGTTGTGCTGGTCTCACTGGCACTAGAGGCCTCAGAGGTGGAGGCTGAGGCAGAAGGAGAGGGACTCAGGGACGGGGACGTGACTGCCGAGGAAGCAGGGGGTGCTGTGGAAATTACGGTGGCCGTGTTGTTGGACGTGGAGTCTGTAGTGCCTGAAAAGAGAACCGAGGTAGAAAATGGCCTCCTGTAAATGGGTCTGGAAAACTAGTCATTCCCACCAGTATCTAGAATCAAGGGAATGGTTAACCTAATACCATTAATCCTTAATTTGTTTTTTATTAAACTAGCTTAGCATTTTAACAGAAAGTAATGATAAAATAAATTTAAAGCCAAAGCTATGAATCCTACTTTAAGAGACAAGAGCAACCACACAACTCTGAAAGAAATAACAGTGTGCCATCTCTATCCATGCCAGTCTCAATTTTCTATTAAAAAAGAAAGAAAGAAAGAAAGAAAGAAAGAAAGAAAGAAAGAAAGAAAGAAAGAAAGAAAGAAAGAAAGAAAGGGAAAGGAAAGGAAAGGAAAGGAAAGGAAAGGAAAGGAAAGGAAAGGAAAGGAAAGGAAAGGAAAGGAAAGGAAAGGAAAGGAAAGGAAAGGAAAGGAAAGGAAAGGAAAGGAAAGGAAAGAAGAGCAAATGAGGGGCTAGAGAGATGGCTCAGTGGTTCAGAGCACTGGCTGCTCTTGCAGAGGGAAGCTCACAACTATCTGTAACGCTAGTTCCAGAGGATCTGATGCCCTTTTCTGGCCTCAACAGACATCAGACACACAGGTGGTGCACAGATACACAGGTAGGGAAAACACTCACATACATTAAAAACAAGAAAACCTTCAAACAAATAAATCTTTTAAAAAAGCTAGTCAAGTCAGGCATGGTGGTACACACTTTTAATCCTAGCACTTGAGAGGCAGAGACAGATCTCTATGAGTTTAAGGCCAGCCTGGTCTATATAGAGAGTTGGAAGCCAGTCAGATCTACAAAGTAAGACCCTTCCTAAAACAAAAACAATTATCAAAAATGACAAAACCAAAATCATTTTAGTATTCCCTATCGCTCCTTGGTAGGTTTTCGGTACACCCATCATAACCACAGCACACCTTAATTTGAAATAGCCATGTTTTCAATGTTCAAAAGCCACATGTGTTTAGTGAATGCCATAGTACATACCACAGATTTAAAATGTGTAGAAGTTGGCAAGCTAGAGTCTACAGGCAAGAGTATCTTAAAAGAATGTGTCCGTTCATGACCCAGTAAGGTATCTACTAAAGTAAAACATATAGAGCAGGCCCTCAAATTCAAATTGTCAGTAAATGCTTGTCCTGTTTTTCTTTTCCTCTTCCTCCTCTACCTTTTTTAGTCAAATTGATACAAGTTAAGAATCATTTGGAAGAAGGAACCTCAATTGAGAAAATGCCCCTACCTGATGGACCTGTGGGTTAGTAAGTCTGTGGAACATTTTCTTAATTAATGATTGATATAGGAAGGCCCCACTCACTGAGGGTGTTGCCACCCAGGGGCAGGTGGTTCTGGATGGCATAAAAAGCAGGCTGAGAAAGCTGTGGGCTGCAGGCCCGTGGTGCTGTTCCTCTGATCTCTATCACTGCAGACAGGTGTCATGATGTCCTCTGCCCTCCCCGCTGGGGTCACACTGTGTGCCATCACTACTGTCTTCTGCGATGCTTCACTTTCAATTGTTTATTTAATTTTAATTTTCTTAATGTCTTCGTTTCTTCTTTAGCATTAACTTCTAATTTAATTTCCAAATATTTGAGGATCCCCAAATATCTGTTTTGATTTCTAAAAAGAGATATTTTGTATGACTTTGATCCTTTAAATTCACTGGATCATGGCCACATGTTAATTTTCAAATATTAAAGGAGTCAAGTTTTTTTCTGTTGATTTCTGTAAACACAATATAGCAGGGCATGACGGCATATGTCTTTAATCCCAGTACTCATGAGGCAGAGGCAGGCGGATTTCTGTAAGTTTGGGTTATATGGTAAGACTCTGTCTTTAAAAACAAAACAAGACAAACAATAGGCTGGAGAGATGGCTCAGGGGTTAAAAGCACTGGCTGTTCTTCTAGAGGACTTGGGTTCAATTCCCAGCAACCACATGGCAGCTCACGTCTCTGACTCCAGTTCTAGGGGAATCCAAGTCCCTCACACAAACAAATATGTGTGCAAAACAGCAATGCACATAAAATAAAGATAAGTTAAAATAATGCACATACACTATATGATTTTAATCTTTAATTTATTGAGCTAGTGTCGTATTTGAAGGATGGATGTCCCAGGTATACTTGAAGATTATTTTCAAGCTAGGTTAAGTTGGTTGATTCTGTTCAATGCTTGTGTACCTCTGACAATACTACTGATGTAGTTCAGAAGTGGAACAGTGTCTCTCACTATTGTTGAACTATTTCTCTTCTTTTGTTCATTTTTCCTATCTGTATCTTGAGCCTCCACTGTCAGATAACTAATTCAAATTGTTATTGTCTTTCTGAGAAGTACATTTTCATCATTATGAAACATTTTAGCAAAGTGGAGACAGAACACTCGTGGTTGAGCGTAGCTCCGAGGCATTTAAGAGCACCGTGTCTTCCTGGAGGAATGCATTTCTAGCCCCTCTAGAAATGTTTGCCAGGACCTTTCATGCGCCAAACACATGAGAAAATGAAGACAAACATGTCAATTATCAAGTGTTTTATTATAAGATAGTAGACTGAGAAAATGTATTTCCTTGTTTCTGAAACCCCATTCCAAATGGCAGGAAAGATACACAAAAAAATGGAAAGACACACAGAAAAATAATAGATTTCCAGGGGCAGACATCAGGTATGAGATTTAAACAGATTTGCAGAGATGGGAAAGAAGACGAAATAGGGTAATAGAGAAACCAGTGATAGCCCAGTTAGCAAAGGAGAATTAATCCCTTTGTTGGAGCCCCAAGAAAAGCCCAAATTCAGAGTTGCCATTTGCCAAGGCAGGAGTAGGAGAACAGAGAACAGAGTGGTTATAGAATTGTTTATACACCATCTGGCAGTGGGCCTGCCAGTCCCTCTACTAGACCTTGCATATGAGCTGAGCTAATGTTATCAACTACTCAGAGAAAAGAAAGAATCAGAGTAACAGACTAAGATTCAAGTGTAAGTAATACAATCTTTGCTTTGGTAAAGTGTGAGTGTACTGTGTAGCAATTTCCTCTGAGATAAGCTTGCATTTTGGAAGGAATCTCATTAAGATACAGGATGTTCTAAAAGGAGTTTAAATATTCCATCTGATAGATAAGTTCTTTAAACTCAGGAAGTAAAGAACTCAAAGGATTGTAGAAGTCCCTGAAACCAAGCAGATACATTAGGGCCTTCCCTCAGCAATCATATATAAACTGTAAGTAACAACTTGCTGAGAGGCACTCAGCCAAGCTAAGCTGTTTGGAAAAAGCACTGTCAAGTTGGGCTGCCAAGACACTGGGAGCAGCTGAGCTGCCCAAAGAGGTTCAGACCAACAGAGCTGTCTGGTAAGGATACTCTGCAACTTGTCAACCTCTCTATAGGCTGTCTAGTGCAGTGCAGGTTTCCGTCTCTTATGAGCTATCACCCATGCTAGGGTGGGCTTTTGGTGATGCAGCTGTATTTGAGTCATTTCTGCTCCTGTAACTAACCTCTCATCACCCACATTCCTGTAAGAAATGAAACCCCAGTGAAACTCAATGGTTCACTAAGTTGGACATTGGTGGTATCCTTACTTTGGTCTGTCACTGGTTCACTATCTGGGGTAAGGAGATGTTTGTTCATGTCGCCCCAGGAATAGTGACACAAAAGAGAGCAAAGTCCCATCTGTACTAACTGAGCAGCTGGGGGCCTAGGTCTGTGTCAACAAGCCTGGCTTTTGCTGTTTACCACTAGGGATTTTTCTGCAAAACATGGGTATCCTTAGGTCTGATTCAATGATTTATAATTTACCGGCTAAACAAAGTTCAGCTTTAGATTGTTGGATAACTGGAGTCAGAAGGCAGGAACTTTATATTATTAGTGTTCAACCTAATGCCGATTGATTACAGCCTACTAAGCAGAAGTGTTGAGTGCTATACACTAAAAGTGTATGTATGTGTTCATGCACATGTGAGTACATACATATATGCTTAGAGACCAGAGGTTGATGCTGGCTGTCTTCCTCAATCATTATGTTGTTTCTGAGACAAAGTCTCACTGAGCCTTGAGCTTAGCAATTTGCGGAGCCTAGCTCGAACTCAAGGGACCCTCTTTTCTCTAACTTTCCAGTGCTGGGATTACAGGAGTGTTCTACTGCATCTACACCTGAATTCTGAGTTCTGAGGAATGAACATGGGTTCTCACATTTGTGTGGTAAACATTTTATTGACTGAACCATCTCACCAGACCCAAAAAAGGTTTATAACCTCGAATTTAAGGCTCCTATAGCAGCCACAAGTAGCCTGGAGTAGGTGCTGCTGGAAGTTATAATTTATGAAGTTCTTTCAAGTTACTAAAAACTGTGTGCATGCCTATTTTATGGGAGGGAATTCTGTATGAGGCATAACAGTTAAGAGGTCACAAAGTGCTGTTTAGATTACTTAAAAACCTGACATGTTCTAATTGCTTAAAAACACTCTGAAATCATCTACTGAATTTTTATAGCACGGTAGGATCGCAGAACTGAAGAGATGGTATAAATTTAAAATGTGAATTAAAAAACCAATAATGTCTCCAATTCCAGGTTAAGTTAGTTTGGATCATGAAATATCATAAAGTATACTAGAATATAATAAACAATTAGCATGGCTCATATCCTGTGTATCACAAAACACAAAACATTTGATAACAATGCTGAACTATTTTAAATGCTTGGGGAAATTTCTTTCACAGGAGGCCAAAAGAAAAGACTTATTTCTTCTTTTTTTTGTTTGCTTGTTTGAGACAGTGTTTCTCTGTCTAATAGCCCTTGTTACCTTGTAGACCAGGCTGGTCCCCAACTTACAGTGACCCCAATGCCTCTGCCTTCCAAGTGTTGGGATTAAAGGTGTGTGCCATGTCTGGCTCTTACTTATTAATTTTATAATGAGTGTATCAGGCAATAAGCTAAGCATTGGAAAGAATATAGTATTTAGCTCTTTAGAAGTACAAAGGCTATTGGGAAAGACAGATTTATAATAAGAGTAAATGACAACCTTAACTTCCTGGAGAAGTAAAAAAATATTTCCAAGAGGAACTGATATACTATCAGACTAAGACCAGAGCACTACAATGATAATATCTACAGTGGCATGAGTGGAGCTCGTGCATGTGTTGGGTGGGGTGGCAATGGTCTAGCATAAAAGTACTCAATATAATTGATGAATCTATATGTTTCTCTGAATATAAAAAGCCATCACTATTGAAGTTTTGTGAAGAAAAAAGTTACTTGAATAAAGGGTTTTTTGTTTTGTTTTGTTTTGTTTTTAATTATTTAATTTAAAATATACATCTGCAGGGCAGAAGAGGGCATCAGATCCCATTACAGATGGTTGTGAGCCACCATGTGGTTGCTGGGAACTGAACTCAGGACCTCTGGAAGAGCAGTCAGTGCTCTTAACCGCTGAGCCATCTCTCCAGCCCTGATTTAAAACTTTTTATACTTTTTTTTAAAGCTGGGTTTGGGTGTTGTGGTATACACTTTTAATCTTAGCACTCAGGAAGTAGAAGCAGATGGGATCTGAGTTCAAGGCCAGGCTGGTCTGCATAGTGAGTGGTCCACTCAGGAGGTCAGCTAGGACTCAGTCTTAAAAAAAATGTGAACACTACTATGCTCAGCTCAAGGTCAGGTACACACCCACCCACACCCACCCACGGGGGGGGGGGGGGGGCCTGAGCGATCGAGTTGGAGTATATATGTTTGCATGTATGTAGTAAGGTACATGTGGAGGCCTGGAATTGATATGAGCAGTGCCCTCCTTGTTTGCTCCTGTTTATGGAGGTAGGTCTCTGGAGCATACCATCTGGCTAGCCTGGCCATCAGTCTCTCCCAGGGAACCCCCTTTCCCTGTTTCCCTAGCACTGGGGTTCTAGAAGGGCTACTAAGCCAGCTGGGTATAAATGTGTACTTTGTATGTGAACTCTAGTCTTTATGATTATGTTCACGGAGCAATCTCCCTAGACCCATAGTCATGTAGCAAACAAACACCCCACAACCAACTCATATCATAGGCAGTACCTTCATGACCTAGCAGGTCTTCACAGAAACCTGACTGGCATTGTGCTTACTAGCCTGTAAGCTGGTGGCTGCTTACCTGTAAGAGAGAGATTAGTCATGGCAGCACTGGTTAGGGGGAGGACAGGGTTGACTGTGAGGGTAGTTGCTGTACTGCTTGTCACAAGGCTTGGAGTGGTTGCCACCTAGAGGTGAGACAAAAAAAATGCATGTAGCATAATCAGAACTTGAATAGTTCTTAAATTTGAATAATGTTTAGTCAGGCAGACTAAACCAGCTAGAATAACACCTAAACATCAACAACACCTAAACAAGAGAACTATCTGATAGCATTAGTGCTTATATTGTTTTTACTTTTGATTTTGTGGAAGATCCACCCACTCACCACTCACCATTCATCCATCCATCCATCCATCCATCCATCCATCCATCCATCCATCCATTGGTTTTTAGAAACAGTTGCTCCGTGTAGCCCTGGCTACCCTTGAATTCAGAGATCTGCCTGCCTCTGCCTCCTAATGCTGGTGGTATTAAAGTTGTGTGCCACCACCAATTGGCTGACTTACATTCTTATGGCTAGGTGTAGTGGTGCAAGCTTTTAATCCCAATACTTGGGAGGCAAAGGCAGACAGATCTCTGAACTCAAGGCCAATCTGGTCTACAGAATAAGTTCCAGGATAGCCAGGGCTGCACAGAGAAACCCTGCTTTGAAAAACAAAACAAAACAAACAAACAAAGAAGAAGACAACCTTACTATGTAGCTATGGCTGGTCTAGAACTCAGTTTTAACCAGGCTGGCCTCCAATACAAACATCTACCTCCTTCTTCCTCCTGAGACCCGAGATTAAAAAGTGTGTGCCATTACTGGGGCCAGGAACCTGTGGCTAGACAGATCATAGACCCAAGGGAGAACCTAATATCACTCAGCTAAATGGACATAATATTAAACTAGCTCTAAAGATTCACCGTTATAGATCAGTGTATCTCTCAAGTTTCATCAGAGAAGCTCCTTTTTGAAGAGATTAACAGGCTCACAATGATTATGGTGCAGAGAATAGGGGACTAAGGAATGCTCAGCCCAAAAAGGGATTCTGTACCACACCCACTCTTCAGGAATCACTGCAGAAGAGGGGGAGGGTGGTTTTAAGAGCTAGGGAAGGTGGATGAACTGTTTTCCTGACCCAGAGAGGTACTGCACATACAAACTCACAGTGATTATGACAGTATGCACAAGACCCACACTAGCCCCGGCCAGACAGAATCCCAGCATGAACCGGGGAGGTGGCATGAGCTCCAACCCCAGCTGTGGGACTACTGCCAACTGGTACCTGTTGGGAGAGTCAGTTTTAGGTTGTGGCCAATGGTAAGTCAATCACACTTTAGTGGATGGCCATACATGTAAGAGTGTGTGTGCAGCACAACGTGGGTTTGATGGGTAAAAAAATAAAATAAAAAGGACGTGTGTGTGTGTGTATTTGGAGCTGCAGGAGTTGGGAAAGGGGGAAATACAATTAAAATATATTGAAGTTCTCAAAGAACTAATAAAAAATTGAGGGTGTGTGTGCCCCACCATTTCCAAGCTTTAGTGAAACAGATTTTAAAAACAACCCTGCATTTCTTTTTGAAATTTTGTAATAAATATTTTACAGTTTTGTATGACCCTGCCCTCTTTCTATGACAGCTAAGCCTGAAAAACAAAACAATCACCTACACAAAACTGTCATCTAATGACTATAATTTGTTACTACATCAATTTTATGATTAAAGCATTCTCATTTAATAACCCATAACCTTTTAGTTTAAAAACCCTTTGTGAAGGGGCCAGAGAGATGGCTCAGTGCTTAAGAGCACTGAATATTCTTAACCAAAGGACCTGGGATCAATTCCCAGCACCCACATGGCAGCTCACAATTGTCTCTAATTCTAGTATCAGGGGCTCTGACACCCTCACACAGACATACATGCAGGCAGAATACCAATGTACATGAAATAAAATTAATTATTAAAAAAACCCAACTTTGTAGAGCCAGATGTGGTGCCACGTGCCTCTAATTCCAGCATTGGGAAGCAGAGACCCTGTAGATTTCTGTGAGTTCCAGACTAGTTGGGTATACACGGTAAGTTTCAGATCAGCCAAGGAGACACAGAGAAAACCTTTCTCTAAGAACTAAGTGGGAAGGGAAAGAGGCTGTAGCATGGAGTAACGTTACAATAAAGCAGAAGCAGAGTAACAAGAACAAAAGGAACATAAGTGCACACCTAACAATCGGCCTTCGTTTGAAGCCTGTCTGGCAGCATAGCAGTGATAGCAATTATCTTAACAGGAAGAAGAGTTAAGTCAGGGAGTCCCATGACCACAGCACGTCACTTCCATCTGGGAAGAATGCTCTAATGCAAATGGTAGAAGTGACTAAATAAGGTTCTATATGAAGGCTGACCTACTGTCTAAGAGTGAAGATTTGAGATTGACTATTCATCCTTGGGAATTTACTGTCACTTAATTATCTAGGTTTACTAAAATGGGCTTCAGGCCTGAATGGTAACACATTTTCTTCAGGAACAAATCTACCATTATAGCTGCAGTGGAGCCTTATTAGCTACAGATGAAAATGCAAAAAACCAGAAAGACTTCAAATTGTTTACTTCCAGAAATAAAGGAAACCAGTAAATTCTGGGGTTCACCATGAGAGATTTCATAATTTTGGAAATATTTAAAGTAGACATTTTTATATATTTATTTAACATGTATCACACACACACACACACACACACACACACACACACACACACACACACACACACACACACACGTCCTTAACTGTTGTACTTTGAATCAGGATAATCGCATAGGTGCAAATGTTTAAATCCAGCTGATGGAGCTGTTGGGAAGGATCAGGAGGTATGGCCTTGTTGGAGGAGGTGTGTCATTGGGCGTAGGCTTTGAGAATTCAAAAGCTCATTCCATTCCCAGAATTTTTGCCTACTACTTTAGGATGAAAATGTGAGCTCTCTGCTATTTCTATGCTCCACCATCATGGACCCAGCCTCTGAATTCGTAAGCTGAAGAAATGTTTTCTTTTATAAGTTGCTGTGATCATTCATGGTACTTTATCACAGCAATAGAATAGTAACTAAGGCAAGTGTTTTATTATTATTATTATTTTTTTTTTTTTAAAGATTTATTTATTTTATGTATATGAGTACACGTCACTGTCTTCAGACACGCCAGAAGAGGGCATCAAATCCCATTACAGATGGTTGTGAGCCACCATGTGATTGCTGGGAATTGAACTCAGGACCTCTGGAAGAGCAGTCAGTGCTCTTAATTGCTGAGCTATCTCTCCAGCCCCTAAGACAACTGTTACGAAGTGAATTTATTTCCAGGACATTTGTAAGATTAAAAAGGAGCCCTTGAAGAGTGTATCTCTTCCACATCCACTCTTACCAGTGAGGTTGGGCTGGGGAAAATTGCTTTGATAGGTGAGCTGCTGGTCCCACCACTGCTTGGCGGGTTGATTCTTTTCTCCTTCTGGCGGCGGTTACAAAACCAAACACGAATCACCTCCTTTTCCATATTGAGCTGTTCAGCAATCAAGGTGATATCTTCCGAGGTAGGCTTTTGATTCTAAGAGAGGAAAAAAAGCCCATCTTTTATAATTTTAAAAATTTCATTTTATATATTTGCCATGCTGGAGATTGAATCAGGGACAAGTGTTCTACATTTGAATTATACCCTAGCCCTGGAACACTTTGTTTCTTTGCTTTTAAGATGTATTTATTATGTGTATGAGTATTTTGCCTGAGTGTATGTACAGTGACCCGAGAGGCCAGAAGACAGTGTTCAATCTCCCGGACCTGGAATTACAGATGGTTCTGAGTCACTATGTGGGTTTTAGGAATCAAACCTCAGTCTATGTAGACCAGGATGACTTCAAATTACAGAGATCTGCCTGCCTCTGCCTACTGAGTACTGCGATTAAAGGTGTGTGCCACCACAACCAACTTTATGAACTAACTTTTTGAGCTAGTGCACCCATAGGAAGAAGCCAGCTAGACAAGGATGGTGGAATCCTTACAGCGACCTTAAGTTACTTTAGCAACAACGTCTTCACATGCTACACTCACTAAAGTTTTATCAACAGAGCAAGTGATCCTTATTGTAAAAAAGACAAGAGTCTTAGTGTATAACTCTGGCTATCCTGGAACTCTGTATATAGACCAGGTTGGCCTCAAAATTACAGAGATCCAATTACCTCTGCTTCCTAGGCACTGGGATTAGAATGTCTCATGCCTAGCTAAAGTCTATTAATCTTAAAGTTAACAAAGTAATACAACCTTATGGACTACTAGGAATGCATGAGTTTTCAGTGCTTTATTCATACTATCTAACTTGGACCTCATACTATGCTTCTGAGGCAGGAACGGAAGGCAATTTCATACGTGCAGGACCATCTTGAAATCAAGTGATGTGATGTGTCTTTAATAAGAGCAAAGCCAAGAAAGACCCCTGACTCAATGTTTCCTTAAGTAAACACATCTTTCTGAATTAGAAGTCAGAATTTTTTTGTAGAAAGTCCATTTTTTTAAAAACCAAATATCTATTGGATTAACTTGAACTCCATAATAGGATATTTGAGGTCTCTAGTGTTGTGTCCCAAAACTAGTAGGCATAAAGACACTAAAATATAGCCAACCAAACCACCAGTGTTTCTTCTGAACAGGCATGGTTTCCTTTGGAGGACTATGCTCATGAGATGGCTGTGTGTGAGGTGCTCTTCTCCCATCTTTTCCAGTCTGCAGGATTAGTTCCTATGCTCCCTACCAAATGCTCACATGATTAGAACCATTGTCTCTCTTGAGTCCTGTAATACTATAAAGTATGGTATTATCTGGTATCCTTTCTCCCTGTTATAATGCCCATGAGGGTGGAGGAAGACAAGGTTACATTTTAATATCTACAGTCCCTAACAGTATGGTACACACTAAAAGTAACACCAACCTCCATGAAACTCTTCTCTAAGGCCACACGGATGTTGGTCTCTATGCTGGTGCGTTTTTTCCTCCTCCGATTCAAGCCCTCAGCCCCCAACCCTGGAGAATTCAAAGCACTTGGGCTAGATGCTGTAGAATCAGATGAGAGGTTCTCTATAAAAATGAAGAAAACATACACACAAAAGCTAAGCTTAAGGATTCACATGCAGAATACACAAGAACAATAAAGCTGGTAAAATGTTTAGGGCTCAATGGCAGTGTGAGATTCCCAATGTGACCTCCGTGGGAGCACTGCTCACTACTGTTGACTTTTTGCTGTCCTTACTGGCAACCCTTATCCCAGGATGGTTGACCTTTGCCACCACTCACTTTTGGTTTGTTTCTGAGAATGTGAAGATTCAATTCCTCCACCTACACTTCCCTTAGTTCGGTTCATTTGCTTGTTTATAAACTGAGGATAAGAAGGAACAATGTTTCTTAAAATTCATTGTATTATGTAATGCTTAATTTAGAGGTGACTTTTCAGTTTCTCGGCACAATAGTTGAGAGAGGGTACTTTGGAGTTCTTTAAGGTTAGAATGAAATTCTTTTTAAAGCAACGAGTCTGGGCATGTTACAATGGATTTCTTTCTACTGTTTGAAAACTAAGATGGAACAGATCAGTGGTTCTTGCCTGTGACTTCAAAAAAGATAACAGATGGCTAACTGTCTCTTAGCTACTGAATCAATATGCCAGGGGTGTGGGTGTGTCTTAAGTTCTTCTTTTCCAAAGGCCTAATTTTTGTTTATATCTACAAAGGAAACTACATAGTTAGGCATCTTTGTGGTTCCTTTTAGCTTCTGAAGTCTGTGATTTTTGTGGCTCAAAATTCAAAGTTTCTAAAAGGATGTCTCAAAATAAAATAAATAATTCAAGGCCAGAAGCCTAACTTTTGTATAAAATAGGTGGCCATTTTAACACAAGCAGAATCATTACCAGGAACAAATTCTACAGCAATCTACTCAAGGAAGGAATAATCTGTCTGCTCCTCAAGGTTTCCTACACACACACAGGCCTTCTAATCCTCATCCTCAAAAAAACAAAACCAACCAAACAAACAAAAACAAAACTAAGGCTGCAATTATTGCTGGTTATTTATATTGAAATTACTGGAATATTAAGATGAAATATCTGATTCACATAATCATAATTTATAAAGATTTTCATAGGATTAATGGATCCAACATTTTGTAGTGTCACCAATACAGTAAGAGCCCAGTCTGCAGACTAATCCCTCCTAGGAAATCCCATGGACAATGAAGAGATTTCTTACTGTGTTCACTTACCTGCGTCATTTAGCCACTTCTCTAAAAGGGGCTTTAACTTGCACATGTTCTTAAAGCTGAGGTTCAAGGCTTCAAAGCGAGAGATGGTGGTCTGGCTGAAGTCATTTCCATATAATTTCCCCATAGCGAGCCCAACATCACCCTGAATAATACAGAACAGGAAAGGGGAACAAGTAAAAGAGACTCATGTTATTAATGTTTCCCACTTCTATTTTGAAAGGCTACTTCAATAACTGCTGATCTCAACAGACAACTGGCCGTCATTCTGTTTACTCCATTTCCCCACCAACTTCACCTCCAAGGAGAGCCCAGGACCGTAGGGAGAGCTCAGTAGGACTTTGACATGAAGCCTTCATTAGTGCCTCATGTGCTACTTTGAATCTCTACCTTATATAATTTTAACCATCATACCAAAACTTCTAAGTCTTCAAAGATAGTGCTGATATACTAATGCCCTTCTAGTACAAGCAACATGATTTAAGTACCCTTTAAATCTACCTGCATCACCTATTGGGATTAGATGTTTAGAAAGCCCAGCAATTTATTCTTATTATTGCATTTTTATTTATGTGTATGAGAACCCAAGAGGGCCATGGTGCCTATGTGGAGGTCAGAGGACAACTTGAAGGAGCTGGCTCTCTCCTTCAACCTGTAGGTAGATGTTGGTCCTGGGGACTGAGCCCCAAATCATCAGGCTTAGTGGCAAGTGCCCCTAAATCAGGAATTTCTGAACCAACCAAACTTCACATAAATTACTTTAAAATTTAGAAATGACCCCTCATTCTTTATAGTTTTTCTCATAAGTATTTCTGGAAGCTGTGAAAAAAAAAATCTATTTTCACCCTTAGTTTAGATTTCAAAGTTGATCACAAAACCAGGTATTCTAAAGGAGCACATTTGTAGCCATTATAGAGGTAGAAATTCACAGTAGAGAGGTTTGACCCATTTAGTAAAACCTTCATGGGCACTGGAAACTTGGTAACCTTATTGAAACAGAACAATGATCCTCTGAATATATACAAAAGACCCCTTTCTCCATGAACCTATCACCTTTGAAATATACACAGTGCTTTTCTTCCAGCTGGATTGCTCTTGTTCTAGTTTGAAAAAGATGTATCTTAATAGTTATTTTATAGATAACAGGAGGAACTCATGGAGTTTAAATGGGTCACACACCCACTTCAACTAGATTAGTGACAGGACAGAAAAGTATAGCATTTCTCCTTCAAAATTCATAAAGCTAACTCTATCTACATGACAGTCAATTCTTAACAACCCTGGCAATATTATTTTTAACTAATTATTTTTAGATTTTTATTTATTTTATGTGTAAGAACGTTTTGCCTGTATGTATGTATAAACAACACATGTGTGTAATGCTCACAGAAGAGGGCAGAACCTGGGAACTGAACCCAGATCCTCTGCAAGAAGAGCAAGTGGTCTTGCCCAGAGTCACCTCCCTAGCTCCAATCTGCTGAGACTGGGACTCAGTGTGCAGCCCAGCATGGCTTTGAACTTGTGACCTTCCTGTCTCTATTCCCCAAGGGCCAGGGCTCTAAGTCCGTGCCTGCTATGCCCTGCTTTAGGAACACAATTTTGAGTTGGGATTATCTGAGGTTTTTAATCCCACAGGTCCATCCATCTTTTTGAGATTATATTGTCTATTATATGTAGAGTCAAGAAAAAGAGATATTTAAAAGTATGTGTAAGCATGGTTTTGCTCATTTTAATTTATTATTATGATGATGATTATTTAAATAGAGGGCCTCATGTAGCCCAGAATGGTCTCAGATTTGTTAAGTAGCTGTGCCTGGTCTTGAATTCGTGCTTGGCTTTTCAAGTGCTGAGATTCTAAGCATGTGCCAAGATGCCACCTATGAACAACTCTCACTAAAAATTTTAAAACAGAACAAATGTGGAATACAAAATAAAATGAAATATACTAAATATTTAACCCCAAGAGATATATACACTATACCTCTCATTAGTCGCCACTCATGTGACCACTTACATTTAAATTGCAGAAAGCAAATGAATGATCTCTTTAACTAGGACTGAAGTGGATTATCATGTTTTTATACAAATGTACCTAAAGCTATGGACAGGCGCACCTTCCTTTTCTATTTTTATCATGGTCACCGCACTTAGCGACTGAACCTTCACACACTGCTGCTACCATTAGGGACTCAACTCAGGCTTTGCAAGCCACACAGTCATGCCACCATTTTATTTGTTTAGAGTACAGCTTTCTAGAAATCTGGAGCCAAATAAAACATTGATTTTTTGGGGGGTGTGGGGGGAGTATATGACATTAAGTGGCAATAAATGTTTTCTGACATTGGAACTGCATAATTCATTAAAAAATTTTCACAAATGTCCATGCTGTTCCTAGCTAATTCTCTCTGCTTCGTGGTTATGTCTCAGGATGTGAGCTCTTAGCTACTGGTCTACTACCATGCCTGTCTGCTGACATGTTCCCCACCATGACGGTAATGGACTAATAATCTGAAACTGTAAGCTCCAATAAGCTTCTGGTCATAGTCTCTTCACTGAAGCAGAAAATACTTAATAAAGACGTTGGTACCAGGAAGTGGGCTATTGCTGTGCTAGGCCTGACAGTGCTGGTATTTGCAGGCATAGGAAGACATTGGGGCTGTGAACTAAGAAAGTGGTTGAAAGATTCAAGCAGGGCTTTTAATAGGCCATTCTTGAAAGGAGCTTGAAAGACAAGAGTGGTGAGAGCAACATGGGAAGAATATTAGCAACTGGCCCAGAGATAATTCTTGTGATATTTCGGCAAAGAATATGGCTGCTTTTTGGCCTTGTTCTAAGAATCTGCCTAGGTTTAAATTGAAGAAATTTCATAGGCAGAGATGATTTCAAGACAGCCTAATATTGACTTGTTCACGTGGTTATTAGTGATCATTTTCATACAGGTCTACAATGAACAAGAAGCATCAGGGCAAAATGAAATAGAAAATGTAGTTTGCAGAGACAAAGACCTCAGGGAAATTTAACGTTGGAGCCGAGGTTTGGGATGAAATAGATCAGGAGAGATGGAATAAGGGAGAAGTGACTTCAGGTGAGACCCACCCAGCAACAGCAAGTCCAGAAAACAAAAGGTCTAAGGAACTCCCGTTCCCAAAGAGTAACTCCAAAGCAAAGCTTATGCAAATGTGATTCAAGGAGGGGCCGGTTCTAGTTCAAGCAGGCAGAACTTGGCATGATCGGCCATGTGGCTTTTGCTTTAGAGTCAAAAAAATGATGCAGGGCAAAGGGGTTCTGGAATCTTCCTCTGAAGTTAAAACAAAACAAAACAAAAAACCAAAAACAAAACCACTGAGGACAGACATGTGACAGGGGAGTCACTGTACGGAGGCCCTAAGATCACTGTGTTTGAAGCTGTGAAAGTGAAGCCTGGACTATGTTGGAGACACCAAGATATCGGAGATGTCAGAGCCCTGGGACATCTGACAAGAAAGGCTGTAGACTGGGAATAGAACCAGCCTAAGAGAGAACTGTCTGCAGTCAGACAGCGCTGGAAGGAGTGGGAAGGCATGAAGAGCCATTTAACCCTTTCAACATTAAACAGAACTACAGACTCCCCTGCTGGGCTTCAGTCTTGCTTTGGTCTTTTATTTCCTCCCCATGCGCCTATTCTTCTCGTTTGGAATGTATATTGTATATTGGAAGAATATAATTTGGTTTTTGGTATGAGAGGTGGTTACAATTAAGAGACTGCCTTGGGTCTCAAAAGACTTTGGAACAATCTTGAGATGGAAAGAGTATGGAGACTTTTGAAGTTAGACCAAATGCATTTTGCACTATGATATAACTACAAGCCTATGGGGGCCAGAGAGCGGAGTGTGGTGGTTTGAATGAGAATGGTTCCCACAGGTTCGTATATTTGAATATTTAGTTGTGGAACTTTAGGGAAGGATTGGGAGGTGTAGCTTTGATGGAGGAGGTGTGCCACTAGGGGTGGGCTCTGAGGTTTCAAAGGCCCGTGCTATTCCCTGTTAGCTCTCTCTTTGTCTCATGGTTGTTATCTCAAGATGTGACCTCTCAGCTACTGCCTCAGCACCATGCTCTCTACCATGAAGGCTGTGGTGGTCTGAATATGTTTAGTCCATAGGAAGTGGCACTATTAGGCCGTGTTGGATGAAGTTTGTCACTCTGGGGGTGGGCTTTGAAGTCCAATGCTCAAGTTCCACCCAGTGTGGAAAGACAGACCCTCTAGTGGCTGCCTTTAGATCAAGATGTAGATCTGGATCAAGATATAGATGTCTGCCTGCATGCTGCCATGGTTCTCACCATGATGATAATGGACTGAACCTCTGAAACTTTAAGCCAACCCCAATTAAATGTTTGCCTTTATAAGAGTTGCCTTGGTCATGGTGTCTGTTCATAATAGTAAAACCTAACATGGACTCATCCTGTGAAACTGCAAGGTCCAACAACCCTTTTCTTCTGTAATTTGCCAAAGTTATGGTGTCCCTTCAGAGCAACTGAAAAGTAATTACGCCAGGTCCCTCACTTAATATGCTAGTTTTCATTAATTTGGTACATCTTGGTTTAGTACTCTTGTAACTCTTGTGTTTTTCAAACAAATCAACAGCTAATCAGTTGGTTTCAACATACACAATATAAACTATATTGTATCCTTTTGACCTAATATAAACAAAAAGAATGAAGGCACAAAGACTGACACTGGAAATAATGAATGTACTTGCATCTGAAAAATGCTATATATTGTGATATGCTTTCTAATTATGTAATGGCTTCCGCTACTTACCTATTGCTTATAAAAAATAAACACATAATTAAAAAATATTTAAAACATATATTTAATCAAAGAATAGGAATTTATCTCAAGAAGTAACTTGAATACTTTACCGTGCATATATATAAACATGAATAAATTGAAATGCAGCTATTTTTGAATAACTACAATAAGGTGTATGAATTAAAAACAAAGGCTGATAGCCGACTTTCCGTTCTGTACCAGCAGTGAGTACTCTGATTCATATAGGCAAGATTTATAAACCATTCCACATCTGTTTGGTCATTTTGAAGAATAAGTAGCAGCCATGCCAAGAACAAAACAAAATAAATCATAAAACAATAAGATGCTGGGATGAAGGTGTGGTGTGTATGAGGGAGGTGGGAGGAGAAGGGGTAAGAAGTGGGGGGAGGAGAAAGAGGGAGGGAAGGAGGGAAGAAGAGGGGGAGAGAGGAAGGGATTACCCGCACTGGTAATATTTTGGATCAAATGCCAAAGAAAGGGAAAGGGAACTAATGTTTGGTTAAAAGGTAGAGTGTGAAAGGCTTAACACCTTTGACTTAACATTTATGCAACCATTTACCAGAGAACTCCAGAGCGTAATGTGGTGACAGCCAAAACCTAGCACTGTTAAACATGCTAGCCTTAAACTTTCTTCTTAGTCTATTAACTTAGCTTATCTTTATTTTTATGTTTAAAACAAATTGTATTATTTGTTTCAAAATTACTAAAATGTTTCTGGACTGTAATTAAAATGTTTACATTAATTTCCTTTGTGTGTATATGTTTGTTTGTGTATATGCAGATGCTTCTGTGTATGGATGCACCACATAGGTTCTGGAGGATCAAGCTCAGATCATCAATCTGGCGTGGTGGTAAGCACCAGCCTCTTACTCTTATTTCTTTATATCTAAAACGCCTCAAAAATGTAACTGTAATTCATCTACAATTGTATCTATTGTACATTCCTAATATGGAGTTTCTTTGAGCAAAAATAAATCCTCGAATATAAGGAATGAAAGAATTCGAAGTCCCTAATGACATCTAGAACACAGCAGACAGTGATGCGACCTTCATTTCGATCTACGTACTTTCAACATAACCTATTTGGAAAGTGTGTGAGCACAAGCTTTTTCTTGAAAGAAAGTATCAGATTTTTTTGTTCTGATTCTATAAATACACAACTCAAGCCATATTTCAGTTTTTTCTCTTTCAGCTAATGATCTTCTGCCATTTTACATAAATATAAGTTTTATTCCTTTCCTGCTTTCAAAGCATTATTTTTGACAGGCTAATCAGGGAGTATAGCCAGTGGCCGTGCTTAGAAAACAACACTGTGTACTCAAATGCTTGGTTAAACCATTAAGCACACTCATTTCACTTTTCAAGTCCTCTGGTAGCTGACATTAAAAGATTTTGATTTTGATTAATTTACTTGAAAAATCTTCAATAAATTCTTACTTGACTAATCTCAGTAGGTAGAGAAAGGAGGGGAGCATTCTCCTGCAAACTAGCTTTAAGTAAGTCTTCAACAGACCCTGGGACCCACATCTCCACTTTACATCTGCAGTAGTCAGCTCTTCCACGTGTTCTCTAACATCAAACCCTTAGGACGGCCGTGTTACAACATGATCTACTAAAACACACATCTTACTGGTATAATCTCAGAGGTCTGTTTTGTGAAACATATTTGGAAGTTTTTAACCTAACATTATGTCACGAGTAAATGTATGAGCGTAACATAACTGAAAGCACAATATTCCAACATTGTAAGTGCTGAATGACTATGAGAAAATCAATTATAGCTAAACTCAAAGTCAATATGACCGAGAAACATTCTGTTCCTTACAAAGTATCCATAGCTAGCCAAGAAAGGATCTGTAAGAGAGCATTGTGACTGCTAAACTTGTTGACAGGGCTAGAAAGAGAGGATCTTAATTGAGTTGTCACCTGGCAGATTGGCCTGTGGGTATGTCTACAGAGTATTTCTGAATTGCTAATTGATGGTGGAGGGCCCAGGTTGTTAAGAATACTGGAACATGACGGGAAGCAGAGCTCTTCCACGCTTGCACTTCAGCGCCTTCCACCAAGTTCCTTCTCTGACTCCATCAGCAACAGCCTAGAACCTGTGAGCTGAATGAAGCCTGCTTCTTCACAAGGTGGTTTTAGTCAGTGTTTTATCACAGCAACAGAAGGTGAACTAGAACAGGTGACTTCATCCTACCTGAGTGAATCCAAGTTTGATTCGTCTTTGTTTGAAAGTCTTGGCAAATTGCTCAAGCTCCTCAAGGTCACTGGGCTCCTCCAAGCTGGGAGTATCAATTCGCTTTGGTGTTGTCTGGCTCTGTGGAAGTGTCTGAATTGGGGTTGCTGCTATTGTGCGAGTTGGGGTGGTAGGCTGTTGGAGAAGGAACAGAAAAATAGACACTTTAGTTTATAACTGTAATGTGCTGGTATCTTAAGGAAACAGACTCACATGAGCTCAAGCCAGACAAAACTCTAGCATGGAGGAGTGAGGTGGGGGTAAGGTCCCATTCCTAGCTGGGATGCCAGGAAAGGAAAAAAATCAATTTTCTTCAATGAGGTGACACCTGGTATACTGGCCACATTCCAGGGGAGGCCCCTGCATCAGCCAATATAAGTTGAGCTCCATGAGATTTTTTAATTTAAAAAAAAAAAAAAAAAAAAAAAAAAGCAAGGATAGGAGAAAAAGAGCATGAGGCTAGGTGGGAGAGATCACAAGTTGGGTGTGTTTCAGAACATGACTTGGGGAGGCAGTCTGGGAGGAGGATGAGGAGGATGATAAAAATACACTGTATGATAAATAAATGCATTTAGAAGAAGACTGTCTCAAGAAAACCAGGATAAAGAAATATCCCTTCCCCTACTCCCTCCATTTCCTTTTTCTTTTTCTTAAAGAAAAAAGATTGGCTTTTAATTCAGTATGTAATCCTACTGCCTCAACTTTCACAGTAGTTAGAGTGAGGTACCACCACCACCAGCAAAAAGTTCTTTAAGATAAATTCACAAAGTCTTTTTCTAGTACCTTGATAAGTAATGCCATGCTTCTGATAAACGATACGCTGTGCCCAGCTATACAATGCAGTTCCTGACATAGGAGTTTGCTTACCACGGAGTAAATGGTGCGTCACTACGACATGATACTTCTCTTACTACTCAAAGCACGAAGTCTGCCCACATGTCACTTATTGCCTGTATTTCCTTGTACCAGATTCGGATCACAAGTATATGTTAATACTATCTTTATTCTCATCCTTCTCTTTAGGTCATTTCTTCAAATATTATGGTATATAGACTATTTTCTTATCATAGTAGTACAAATTAATTCTTTTAACCAGTCTTTAAACATTTTTCAGTGTGTATAAACTTTAAACTATATTTTTTATTTTTTATGAATTTCCCCCCATTTCTATTATATCTTTGAGAAAGAAAATTTTATAGTTATTTCTTAGTGATCAAATCCATTCTGGTAAAAAGAGAAAAGTTCTTCCTGATAATATGATACCTTATTCTCTGCATCTGAACTTTAAATCTATCTAAAGTTTATTTTGAAACATTTTTTAGACACCCCACCACTCTGTTCCTTATGCTGAAGGCTGAGCCCAGGACTCTCCTTTCTTGTTTAAAATTTTATTTTATGTATGTCTATAAAATGCAAGTCTGTGCACCATATGTGTGCAGTGCCTGTAGAGTCCAGATAGGGGACTGGATCTCCTGGAACTGGAGCTAGAGACAAAGTATTTAGGAAACAAACCCAGGTCTTTTACAAGGCAGCCAGAAGTCTTAACTGCTGAGCCTTTTCTCCAGTTCCCTTTCTTTTTTAAAAAGAAAATACTAAATTTTCTTATTATCCAAACACTAGGCTACTCTGTAGTACTCCCAAGCACTGAGTAGGGCCTTCTTTCTGGATGTCCACTAATGGTGCACCCTAATTACTCAGTTGGACCCTCCCATGAACAGCAGCCTGGGTGACAGATTATGAACCAGGATCTTCTTGTAATTTAGATAGGCCTTATATTACCTGACCTTGATCTCATTAATAAGGTTCGCTCCAAGGGAACTATCTGACCCAGAAAACTACATAATAGTGTGACATAATAATTGAGGCAAATCCCTCTGCTACCCTGCTTCAATAAAGACAATAAAGCATGTCTTTATGACATACTGGCATTGAGCAATTTTAACTCCAGGTTTTGGAGGGGCTACACAGGATACCAACTATATTAGAATCCTGTGTTGCTGAAAACTTACCACAGTGACCATGGCTGATAGGTGCAGGTCAGTTTCAACTATCAATCTGTTACTTCGTCTTCAGCATCAAGTAGACTCTTTGTCAAATAATAATGGACTAAAGAGAGTTTGGGTACCTTTAGACAGCTGGTATCTTACTCTAAAATACCTAGCTGAGCTGGGACAGATCTAATAGTGGTATAGCATTTAATTAGCAGGAGTAAGTCTGCTACATGTGCATAGCATGTAAGCCATAAAGAGGTCTCTGGTATATATGTCAAAACACCAATTTTATTTATTTATTTTGCATTCAGCATATTAAAAAAATTAAATTTAAAACTGCAGTAGTTTGATGCTTTTGCAACTGTATACAGTTGTGTAACTAACACAAGATATAGAATATTTTTACTAATCCTCCCCAAATTTCTTCTGAACCCTTTGCCACTCCTCCTCCTCTTCCTCCTCCCCCCCTCCTCCATCCTTACTTCCTGACAAGCATTAATAGGCTTTCTATGCCTATGGGTCCATCCTTTCTGGAATGTTATGTAAACTGAAATCATTCGATACTCAGTCTTTTAAGCCCAGCTTCTGTCATTTAGTGTAAGGCTTTTGAAACTCATTTATGTCATTGCAGGTATCAGAAGTACATTTCTTCTTATTGCGGAATAAGTCTATCACATGGCTATTCAGAAGTTTATGTAACTTACTATCTGATAGTTTGGGGGTAATTATTAATCTATTATAAGCATTCATAGACAGATCTTTGTGCTTTCCTTTTAAAGAGCAAAACTACTGAGTTGTACGGTGCAGTTATATTTAATTTCTAAGTGAATGTCATATTAATTTACAAAGTGTTAGTACCTTTTGGCAAGACTACTAGTAATGTATGAGAAATCTAGTGGCTTTATGTTCTTATCAATACTTGTCTCAAACCCTTCCTAACTGTACCCATTCTAGTGAATGCACACTGGCATCTCCTAATAACTAATGTCTGGAGCATGTTGTCATTTGCTTACTGGGTATTAACATATCTTCTTTGGCAATTAAGTTTTTGGCCTCTCACTAGCTTATATCTGGTTGTTTCACTGTTGAGCTGTATGTGCTCTTATTTTTAGTTAAAATTCTTTTGCCTAGGCTGGAGAGATAGCTCAGTGACTGAGTGTATATTGCTCTTGGAAGGACCCAAATTCAGTTCCCAGCAGCTCCCAGCCGCCTGTAACTCCAGCACCAAGCAAGTCAATATGTTCTTCTGGTTTCCCAGAGTCCCTGCACAAATATTCCTCTTCCCCACATCAATCAAAAATAAATCTTAAAACAAAATCATTTATCAAATGTTTTTTTTTTTAAAGACTGTTTTCACCTTAACTATGTTTTTCTTCCTATTTTCTTAAGATAAGCCTTTAATTTTCCTGAAATTCATTGTTTCTTTGGTAGTTAAGGCTTCGTGTGTCCTGTTTAAGGAATCCCTGCCTTACCCAATGGCATATGCATTTCTTTCTGGAGTTTAGGTTTATGATTCATTTCAGATTACTCTTTGTGTGAAGTATGAAATAAGGGTGTTCTCCACTCCCTTTTGCTAATGAATACTCAATTGTTAGTTATCACTTGTTAAAAAGACTTTTCCCATTGGAATCATTTGGTCCCTTTGAAAAATTAGCTGGCTATTTACATTTCTGTCTATTGGACTCTTATCATATCCCATTTGCCTACATTTCTCTCTATATGACAATACCACATATTCATTAATACAGTTTCGTAATAATTCTTGACATCAGATGGCCCTTCTAGTTTTCTACCTTTACTATCTTCTTTGGTTACAAGGGGCTAAAGGGAGGGCTCTGCAGCAGAATTTTCCCTGTCCAATTAATTTAAATAATACAAGAAGCCTGTGATTGGACAGGGAAAAGGGAGGCGGAGCTAAGAATTTCAGACTGAGGGACAGACAGAAGAAGGGGAAGAAAGGAAGATGGAGGGAGAGGAAGACGACTCAGATTCCATGTGGTTTTAAATAGCCACAGGTAGCTATAATATCATATAGGGATAGAATAATTGGGGTAACTTGTCTAATCTAGGTGGGAAGCTTGTATCATTATCAATTGGCCCTGAATTTATTGTGTGAGCATCTTGTGAATTGAGAATTTATTGTTATATAAATCTGATTGATTAATTATAAGCTTCTAGAATTTTGATTTATAGAGTTACTGGGTATTATGACAGCTAACCATGAGGTGGTCGTCACTGCATGGGCTGGCATGGCAGCGACCTGCCAAGGGTAGTGAGTTGGGTGGAGATGTTTTGGGAGCTCCAGGCCAGAGAGTCTGCCAAGATGAGAACACCCCGCTGGTGCCATGTTGCTTGCTGGTGCCCACTGTAGGGTGGAATAATGGTAGTCTTTTTAATAATTCCCGCAACAGGGCTCAGTGACAAAGAGCAAGTAACTAGTTACTAAAGCTGTCAATCAAATTAGACCTTCTGTCTTTTTAGCCTATGAAATCTGGTAATATATTAAGTATTAAGTTTTTTTTGTTTTTTTTTGGTTTTTCGAGACAGGGTTTCTCTGTGTAGCCCTGGCTGTCCTGGAACTCACTCTGTAGACCAGGCTGGCCTCGAACTCAGAAATCCGCCTGCCTCTGCCTCCCGAGTGCTGGGATTAAAGGCGTGCGACACCACCGCTCGGCTAGGTATTAAGTTTTAATTACTACATTTTCTTTCATGCTTGTGTGTATCCATACACATGTGTACACATGTAGACACATGTATATTCATGTACATGTGCATGTAGAGGGCAGAGGTTGATGTAGGGAATCTACCTTCCTTGATTACTCTCTTCCCAGAGCTTGCTAATAGGCTAGGTTCAATAGCCAGCTTGCTTAGGAGATCCTGTAATTAAAAGTACAGATGAGCCGCCATGTCCACTCAGCATGGATTTAAATGGGTTCTTAAGATATGAATTCTGGTCCTATTGTTTGCTTGGCAAGAACCACTAAGCCATTCATTCTCCATCCCCAACTTCTATTTAGCAAGAGTCAAAAGCAAGGGAGGACTCAAGGTCAGCCAGTAAGGATGACCAGACTGAAAACCAGAGCAGCAAAATGATGTGTACAGTCATAATTATTACTAGATAAGAACACAAATATGCAAGTTAAAATACCAGATGCCTAAGAACTGTGCTTTCTGTGTGATTATGACTGTTATGTCTTCTAGAAGAAATGACACACCACCATATTTAAGTACTGAGATAACACAGAAATCTAAGTTCCTGTACTGCTTTAACAAGGGGCAAAAGATCAGTGACAGGTTTTAACTGATTTCCTAGGTCTGCCATGTCAGTGTTCCTATCTATTAGCATCAGACAGTTATAATACATCCTCATTTACTACTAACATAGTTATTTTTTATGAACTTAAAAAGAATCATGAAAAATTTCAGTTTCCATCAATTTGGTAATGCTGTGTTATCAAGTTTATAAGCCCGACACTGAGTTTTTTGGTCAGTTTCTGAACACTGAGACTGTTACTGCTGGGGGTATTTTTGTTTCATTTTTAAATTAATAAAACAATAGAGTAAGAAAACTGACCTGTGATGTGAGGGTGATGCTTGGCTGTGGCTGTAGGAGGTTGGCTTGGCTTTGCTGAGGTAGTTGTGTTAAAAGATTTTGCGCTTGCAGGAGACCTGTGAAAATCAAACATTTCGGGGATAAAAAAGAATATAAACAAAGTTTCCAACCCATTTCCTGGTAGTTTTATTTGTCTTCAGAATCATCTAGTTTCTTTTCCTAAAATTCAATATTGTTAATTGTGTTAAATACAACATGGCATGAAAATCCATAACATTAAATCAAAGCTTGTATGTCTTTAGCATAATCTGAATAAGCTCTTTGAAAGGCCCTATTTCCTAAGGAGAGAAAGAATGTAAGGAACTACTTTAAATGAAAGCATCTGGAAATTTCAAGGTGAGTTCAACCTCTGAACCCAGAATTCATTTCACTTCTCTACGACAGTGCTTCTCAATCCTCCCAACGCTGTGCCCCCAACCATAAATGTATTGTGTTGCTACCTCATAACTGTAATTTTGCTTCTGAGTTGTAATGTAAATATCTGATATGCAGGATATCTGATGTGTGAACCCTGTGAAAGGGTCGTTTGATACCCAAAAGGGCCATGATCCCACATGCTGTGAACTGCTGTTTTAATGCATCTTGGAACAAGAGAATCCATTTCTGAAAGAAGCCGGCAATCCTCTAAGTAGGAAATGCTATTTTCAAGTTCTTAGGACATGCTTCTTCATTGATGAAAGTTAAGATGTAAGCAACTATCCGCACTGCACAATCTTAGTTTAAAAGTTCTCGATAAGTAAAATGGATGTAAAGGCACGTGCCTACAGTCCCAGTTACTCTGAAGGTTGAGGCATGAGGGTTACTCGAGTCCCCAAGTTAGAGGTCAGGTTGGACAACATGGTGAGACTTTGTCTTGAGCCGTGGAAACATTTGTAGTATGTACTCAGTTGATTATGGAACCCTATAGGGTTTGGTTGTTGCCTAGTTTGTTTTTTTGCAATGTTATAAATACATGGGCAACCCAGACTATATCTACATTGAAGAACTTAATCTATGTACTTAGTTTCATATACAATCATGTTGTTGAAACACTGCATATGAGCTTGTGACAAGACAGGAGCAGAGATGGAAACAAGAGACAGTGAGTTACAGTGACCTAGCTTATCTTTCTGATTTTCTTAGCCACTAAATTTGGATACAATAAACACTAGGATACAATAATAAAAAAAAATTAAACCTGTCAGATTATGTCATTTGCTTGTAAGTAAGTAAGTAAATACTGGATAAATTAAGAAATTAACATAGGTATTTATTTGACAATGTAGATCCTAAATATAACAAATATATTAAATAGATTTGGTCCAGATAACCCTTCCTTTTGTTTGTATTTAGAAGCAAATATGGTAAAACTTAGTAAATTGAATATACATGGTTGCAAGCTTCTCTTAAAAGTCAGATTCAGAAAAAAATCATATTTAAAAGACTATCATGCTTTTCCAACTACCTCTCTATGGCTCAATCTTTTAAAGTTATTTTTAGATTTAATTATCTTATATATAGGAGTGTTTTGCCTTCATATACATATGTGTGGAAGAAAGCTTTGGCTCCCCTGGGACTGGAGTTATAGCTGCCATGTGGGTGTTGGGAGTTGAGTCTGATTGTTCTGCAAAGAGTAGACTGTGCTGTTAACCACTGAGTCAGCTCTCTAGCCTCTCTACAGTTCACGCTTATAAACTAGTTAAGGTGACATCTTTGATACATAACACAAATGAGCCAGGCTTGGTGGTATATGCTTATAGTCTCAGCATATGGGAGGCTAACGTAGAAGATCAAAGTTCACCTGTGTACCATAGTCAGATACTGTCACCAAATCCAACCCAACCCAACCCAACCCAACCCAACCCATCCGATACTTCACTGGTCTTCCATTACAATTAAAACAGAGTATCGTCTGTTTAGTCCTAGGCAATCTGGTTCTTCTTGTCTTGCTTGTTCTTGTTCTTCCTCATAAGCATGTGTGTACAGTGTTCCTCAATCATGTCTTCTTTATTTACTCAAGAAGGATCTCTCAACTGAACCCTGAACTCTGATAGGCTAGACTAGCTCAACAGCTTGCCCTGGGAATCCTGTCTGTCTTCCAGCACTTTTGGAATTATAGATGGAGTCAGCACACTCAGCATTTGTGTGGGTTCCACAGATCCAAACACAGGTCCCCATCAGTGAGCTGCTTCCCCAACCCTCAGCTCTTGCACTTCCTTTCTTACCACTTTTTCTCATTCACTGATCTTCAGCTACACTGGCCTTCCCTGATTTGGCTTAGGGCAGGTTCATTCCCCTCTCATGTTCTCTGTACCCTCCATTGCCTACAAGGCCAGACATCCAACTCTACACCCTGTAGCAGCAGCCTCCACCTCACTAGTCAGTTCCCAATTCACATGTCACTCCGCAGACAGGCTGTCTTCAGACCACACACCTATCTTCCACAAGTCAACTTTTACCAGGCCAGTCAAACCTCCCATCGTCCCTGGATATGCTGATATCCAAGTTATTTATTTATGTTTACTACTGTTAGAGTTTAATAAGTGCAGGGGATTTCATCTTGCTGAAAACTACAACTCCAATAATTAGAGTGATATCAAGACATTTGGCAGGTACTCAACAAACTGCTGAGCAAATTAAGTATAATTATAGATTTTATGAGTTTGAACACAAAATATTGTCTAGTGAGAAAAATAAAATTACATTTCATGTCAATAAGAATTAATTTACTAAGATTCTTTAGAAAAGAAAAAAAAATCCTGAAGAATATTACAAAACAATAAAAAATGAAACAGAAGAAAGAACAAGCTCAGGTATTAAACAATGAGATTCTTTAAAATTCAGGAGGAAAGTTTAGTTTTTGTTTCTCTGGAAACAAAATATTAATCATATTTAATCAGAAATTATAATATTGACTGATTAATTTGGTTCATAGTAGCATAGTCTATGAACAAATACAAACTTTAGGTCATCCTACCTCTCCCTCTCTGCCAAAAAGATCAGCTGAAAGGGTTCAGAGAAGCCTAGAACTCCCATGAGAACCAGGAAAAGGGAGCATACAAGTTCCTATGAAATATAACTCAATACACCAGTAAGAATTTCCCCAAGGATAATCAATTATTGGAGACTATATTTCTTAAATATTTCCATAATCACAGCAATACTGTAGTATTATAAACTATACTTTCACAGTCTTAGAGTAACAGAATTTCCTCCAAGAACAAAGCAGAAGTGCTTGCCCAAGTGGAGGCTAATCTCACACTGGAGATTTTGTTAAAATCCCAACAGATCAATCCCTGTCCTCTTCACACAAAACTAAGAATTAATCAGCTTTTCAGTCACTATTAACCACAGTGACTCTACTGGAAATAAGTCTTTTCAGGGCTCTGTTCTCATACTGTTGACTAATCTTATTAGATGAAATATGGGTCCTATGCTACTAAGATTAGAGCTCAATAGTAGTGGTACAAACAGGTCCCGGGTTACCTTTTTCTTTGGTGTGTGTATGTGCATGTGATGTTACACGCATGTGTACCCGTGTATGCAAGTACATGTTTTCAGAAGCCAGAAATTTAGGTCAGAGTCTCTTCAATCTCTTTCTACCTTACATATGGAAGCAGAACCTCTAACTTGAAGTCAGAGCTAGTCCCAACTTGGTTAGATTAGCTATCGAACCTGCTATCCGGTCTGTGCTTCTTGAGCCCTTCCAGGCCATGATACGGGTGCTAGAGATCTGGACATTGGGCCTGCATGCTTATGCAAGTGCTTTACCCACTGAACCACTTCCTGAGTCCTGATTACGTTCAAGCTGGTTTTTACTATACAAAGAACAGACTTCGTTTTCTAGGTTACATCTATGGACTGATACTGATATGATGTTAATGGTAAGTTATTATGTATAAGGCACATTTCTGAAAGTTCTTTCACGTATTTACTTACTAAATCCCTACAATGTTGAACGTAAATACTAAAATTATTATATTTCAGGTAAGAAAACTGAGGCTCAGAAAAATTATATTTCTTCATAGAGAGACAGCTTGGCATTTTACTATATTACAATGTCCTTCTTGACATCAACAAAACATTTTACATAATTTACTCATAATTAAAGGGTAAGATAAAAAGGGTAAAGGGGGAGATGTGAAACTCAGAACACTTAGGTGGCTTGTCTAGGGTTAGAGGTTCTAAGCCAACCAGTATTCTTTTCCACTCTGTGCGGTTTTCCCAATCCTGAGAAAGGCTAGAAAGGAAGAAATTAAGAATATACAAACAAACACAAAAAAAATTAGAATAGCCATTTCTTTGTTGTAACTGTCTTATATAAAGTCTTATAAAGGCTCAACTATAAAAAATAAAGTAAAAGACAATAATATCCATAGGCTTTGTAAAAAAATAAAGGAAGGTAATCTCATTCAATTTTAAGGTCTCAACAACTACCAGATCTAACACACACTCTTCAGGCTTGGTCTGTGAAAGGCTTTCTCATCTAGACAGATCATTTCTTCCTTCTCTCTTGGAATTCTCTTTCATTGTAATGATCATTTTTACTGGTTCTGATCCACAAACAAAAATAGTAGTATCTTCAGACTCCATGTATCCCTGCTATTTCAAAAGTGTTGGGTTTACTAAAGCGTGTTCATTACCATGAATACATCTTGCTATGACCTACCAACACTTACAGTTTCCTAAAAACTTAATCACCTAGATACCTATTCCTTACCATTGACCAAATGTAACTGGCCACCAAATCCTTTCTTTTTTTATTTTGTTTATTTTGAATAGGCTCTCACTATATAAACCAAGCTGGCCTTAAGTTCAGAGACCTCCTGCCTCTGACTGACTCCCAAGTGCTAGGGTTAAAGGCCAGTTCTACCATGCCTTGCCCAAGTCCTTTCTATGTGCTGTATCATCCTCTCTTTTCTGCTCTCACAATCATAGCTCAGCTTTGATCAATCTCAACATGACCTTGCAAAACTCTGCTGACGAGTATTACTAAATCTATTCTTGACTATTCTAACTTCCCCAAGTTTCAGCGTAAATAAGCTTTCTTAATTCTTTAGATTTTTGTTTTTAAATATCCTCAGAAAACTTTGGAAGATATCAGACATTCAAATGCAACTTCACAAAGAACTAGTTAAAATTTTGGGATGGGACTCAGAAAACTACCTTTCTCATTTATCCAGTGACTTGCAAATAAACTGAGCTTTGGAAATGATTAAGTTGCATGCTTTCAGGTTCAAGTCCTGGAAATTTCCTTTAGTAAGCTAGCCTTTTCTGATTTTTCAGGTTTTTTATTCTTATATGTAACCTATGTTTCTGACTTAAGGCACTGCTATAGTTCTCATGAATACTAGTAGTTTGAAGCCACACTGAATAAAAGCACTGCTCGAATGGATACTGTTAGGTCAAAGTACACAGCTCTGTTGCACCATGGAGGAGCTTTAGGGAGACACTTACCCTGCTGGCCCTGGGGGGTCTGTGAGATGATAAACTGTGCTGGTTGCAAGTTGGTGGTTGGGTGCACCAACACGAACTGTTGCAAGTTGAGATTTTGCTGCTGAAGCTGTTGCAATTGTTGAAGATCCTAAAAGCTCAGAAGCAAAACAGAGATTAGAAAGAGATCCTGAAATGAAAGCTGAATTTGTCATAAAGTTCCTAGATAATGACTTGTGTCATATCAAATAACAATGAGACAATACTTAGCTTTTCTTCATGTTCCAACAGTTGGCTTCCAAGACTATGGCAATGTGTGAGAAATCCTCAGGCCTCAGGCCAGAGATGGCTCAGCAGGTAGAAATGCAAGACTGAAGACCTGAGTTTGATCCTCAGAACCCATGGTGGAAGGAGAGAACTGACTCCTGAGAATTGTTCTGACTCACACACACAAACAGCAAATATTAAAAACAAAACTAAAAAACCTTATGGCCTCTGCAAGAAGTTATATTTTTGAGGTTATGATGTATATAGCACCACGATTATGTTAAGCCCAATTTTTAATAGTTACTTAAAATTCTTTCAGAATAAATGAATACAGAATAAATGTTCTGGGGGGATGGTTTTCAATTTTAAAATTTAGTTTATTGTTTTTGGTGTGTGATGAGGTTTGTATAAGCCACACAAACGTGGAAATCAGAAGACAAGTCTGGAGTTAATTCTCTACTTCTACCTGCTACCACTGAGATAGATAGATAATCTTGGACAGCAAGTTGTCTGCCTCTGGAATCAACTAACATGTAAGCAGCTGTGCATGCCTGAGAGATCTTCTTGATTGGCTCATTTGAGGTGGCAAGACCCATGATAAATCTAGGCTCTGCCTTCTGGCGGTAGCCCACATAAAGGAACAGGGAAGAAGGACCCTTTTGCTTCTTGTCTCTGTGCTCTCTTTTCCTCTGGTTATATTCATCTATCCTGTTGCTGAGGCATTCCTTTGCTGGTGATAGAACCTACTTCTTCAGGAGTCCAAGACAGAAAAAAGAGCAGCTAAGACATCCAGCTGCATGAACTGAGAGACAGCCATCATTGGACTAGCTGGACCATAGCCTGTAAACTACTCTAAATAAATGCTAATAAATTAATATGCATTCATTCTATAAGTTCTGTTCCTTTAGCTCTGATCTAAACAGAAACTAAATGGACTTTAAAAAATAAGTGAGAAAAAAGAGTTTTGAATATTTGACTCATTTTTTTCCTAGAGTAAAAACTGAGTGATATATTCAATTTTCCATCAATAAATTAAAAGATTTGATTCCTGAAATTTGACACCAGCTTATCCAATTCAATTTAGGAATCAACGTTAAGTTATTTTAAAAATTCACATAAAAGTCAGATATAACAAAACAATACGACTTTATAATGGCTCTACTATTTTACATTTTCAGTGCCTTCATATAAATGAACTTATTTATATTAATTTCAGATAAAGTCTCAGAGTTTAGGCACTAACATAATTTATTTGATGAAGAAAATGGCCCAAATTAAAACACTATCTTGATACAGATGCCCACATAGTTATAAAAACCAGTCTGACTCTATTTCAAGTATCTAGTCAAACTCTTGTCACAGCTTAAGCACCCCCCACCTCCTCTGGGGTATAAAGAGAACTGTTCAGCTTTTAACACTTCTTCCTTATGTCCTATCTAACTTCTCATGCTCCGTTTCCTTCCCCTGAGATAAAGGATTTCACATAGTTTCTTTTTTGTTACAATTCTTTATGACTCTTTAAGTAATTTTTAAATTACCTTTGGATATTCTATTTGAAAATGTAAAAACTGAAACCCTGTAACATTTTAATGCAGTTATCCATGGTCCTAGTCACTCCACAGCAGAAAGATGACTTGCTGTCTTTTTCACAAGGTGGCAACACTTACTGTAGAGCACATGGAAGAATTCTTGCCAGCTATAATTAACTAAGATGAATACTATAATCCCTTGCTTCAGAAATATGCCAGCTACTTACTCAAGAGCTTCATTTAACATAAACAGTTATTCAAATAATCAGCTATATATTTATAATATCAACTCAAATAAGCAAAAAGGAAAGAAGGGATAATGCCTCCTTGAACCAGAGTTCCTTGGGTGTTTAAAGACCCACAGCAGCAACCAGAAGGCTAACAGTATGCAATACAATTTCCCATTTTATTAGCTGTTTGCTGTCCCCATGACCTTGCTCCTCACTCACCTGTGCAATCTGTATGGGCTGAGACAGGGGGATCTGAGTCATGGGTGTGGCAGCGGAGGCTGAGATGGTGGCCCCAGCAGCACTGTGCTGTTGGCTGGCGGAGTGCTGCTGCACTGCAGCAGCCAGGAGCTGGGCCTGGGCCTGCGCTTGCTGTAGTAATAACTGTTGCTGGGCTGGGGTCAAAGTGAGCTAAAATAAGAACAAAGAAGGGAAAGACTGAATGCCTTCAAATAGGTAACTCAAGTGGGATTAGGTCCTCACTACTGTTTGGCATGGTTAATGGTTAATATGCAACTAAACTGTCCACCAATGACCAAACTACTTGTTCTACCAGAGCATTTAACTTAAAGTAGTCCCCACTTCCGACTTGATGAATGAGGGACAAAAGGATGCTGGCTAGGAGCAGGAAGAGAACTGATACGGCCCAGCTGCTTCTCGTTAGCTAGAATCCCCACAATATTCCACCATTTCTATCATGTCTTAAGATGTGACTAAAAAACATGAGCCACACTTGTTTCCATTACAAATCTTCCTCCAGGACCTTCCCTCACCCAATCTCCAGCCCTTGAAAAGCATCGGTTTGCAAGTTTACATATTCTTCCTAACTTATTACTCTAGGAAACAAGTGGTAAGAGCCACCCTCTTAAATGCAAATGAATCTAAACGCCCAGATTTAATAGTCTTCAAGGTACATGAGCCTGGAATTCCAAGTGCCCATCACTATCTTAAGACACTAGTCACCAAAACACAAAACTTAACAATAGAGCAAGAAATGTATTTAGAACAAACTTAAACTTCCATAACACATCATCTCAAATATGCTTACATCAAAGTAGTAAGTGTCTAAGGGTCTTTCTTTTGGTGACATGTTCTGATCAAACAGGAAAGGATCTAGTCTCATGAACAATCATTTAGCAGCACAGCCTGCCTTCTAAACTAACAAGGTCTAATTTAACCAAACAATTTCATTAGAAACACACAAACCAGTGCAAAACTATTAAAAAATTAAATATTCTTCAAAATGTGTATTATGTATATTTGTATTTTTAAATAAGTACATGTATTAATAATCTCTAGTAATGGAATACTGAAAATAAATGTGCACTAGTTCTTAGAAGAACCATCTAAAGCTCAGTCACACTAGCTGAAATTAATTATAAAAAGTTCTGAAGGTTGATGTGATGTGAATTTAGTTTCTTTCTTATCATTCCCCTGATTCAGTCTCCTCACAAAAGATAACACATATGCTTTCAACACTGAAAAATCATCTCAAATAATAGCTTAGAACAGAAATTGCTGACCATGTAAAAGCTTAACAGTCACAGAGGACAGTCTGTTACAAGTTAAAATAGCTTCCGTTCACTGAAGACTACACACCAAGCACTGTTTTAAGAGCTTTACATAAATTACAATGGTACTTAAAAGAGATATTATTAATACCTCCACTTAGAAGAAGGAAAACTGAAGTATATGGAAAGAAAGTAACTAGTCCTTGAGTAATTAGTAATTACACAGACAGGATATGAGACCACATATTTTATTTTAGGGTAGTACAAAGACACTTCAAAAAATGTTTCTTTATTAATCCACTCTCTGTCCTGCCATAACACAACTCGAATTTTACCATGTGTATGGCAGTAACTCCCTTGCACAATGAAGCAACACTAGTTTTTAATGGGTTAAACAGTTAGTAGTTTATTTTGAATGTCTGCAGCTGTAACAAAAAGATATCCTGTAAAAATGACAAAAGTAACTCCTCTTCCAGAGGAGCACTCCACATCCACAAGTTCCTTAAGTACAGTAGTACATGCTAGTGCCATCTGGATTGAGCAGTTACAATATTCTCAAGGAAAACTTACCCCAGTTATCTGTCCCCCAGCCAGCATTAGCTGGGTCTGGGGAATGGCTGACTGCACTGAAGGCTGCTGGGAAGGCTGGCTTGACTGCTGCGAATCTCCCGACTCTTCACTAGATTTAGACTGAAGTGGGGTTGGATAGGAAATGAAAGAAAATATCTCAAATAGGTGATTAAAAGAAATGTACTTCTAACTCTGTTATTAAAAAACTATTTAAATATGTGCTAGTCAATTTTGAGTTTTGGGGTTTTCTCTTTGTCCTTTCTTTCCCAAATGCCTTTTTATTTTTCTACTGAAACACTCTTAAATTTTTATTCTAATCTCAGAAAAGTTGCAATTATAAATTTTTAAAAGAAAAACCAAATTGTTCCTTTACAAATTAACAAAACCTTTCACAACCTCAAATACCCAGTTCAGGCAATAAAGAATAAAAGAAAGAATGCATTTTCAATTCATTTCTATTATTAGACCCTTCTAACTAACACTTTGAATATACTTTGTGACAAGTCTTAAACTTCTTATACCATCTTACAATTCAATTATTGACCCACAGAACTTTTAAATTTTATTTTAAAGAACTCTAAATGCAACATATTCCACCAAGTAATGTACAAGCTTGAAAGAAAATAACACAATCACAGTGGTGGTACATTCCTTTAACCTCAGCCCTGGGGAGGTGGACACAGGCTAATCTCTTGAGTTCAAGGCCTACAGAGCCCTTAAGTTCCAGGACAGCCAGGGCTAAATACAGAAACCCTTTCTCAACAAACAAACAAACCAAACAGTCAAAAAAATATAGGTCTTAAAGGGCCAGAGAGAAATTTTTTATGATAATTAAAACTGGTTATGCAGAATATTAAAATTCTGCATAGATTTGCATATTTTCCACCACCTGTTTGGGGGGGACTACAGCAAAGCTAATTAACATAAAAGCTCTAATTAATTCTGCCAGTCACTGAAAGATAATTACAGTGCAGGACTGTAAACATTCTGCACTGGAGATATAGCCTGTTTGCCAACATCTCTCTAAGGGATGTTAAGTTTACCATGGCAACCAAGGCAATTTTCTGCCTCCTCTCTCTCAGAAAGGAAGGCCACATTATCTCTTTTTCTCTCCTTGTTTCCACATGTTACTAGGTCCATATTCCACAAGATTTCAGAGAATGTTCAACCCCAAATCTTTAGTTATCAACATCCCTGAGATCAATCTTCTAGAATACTGTTTTTCCTTCTTGACAGTTTCCCAAACACTAAAGGACTGAAGCATTATGGAATTGTGCAAAGTGCCCTGACGTGGGAACTGAACCAGAGTCCTCTGCAAGAGCAACATATGCTGCTCTTAACCACTGGGTGATGACTCCAGTGCCCTTTAATTTAACTTCTGTTTAGAGGAGAGAAGAATGCTTACAATGCTATCGGTGTCTTTACTTAAATACAGGTACACAAAACTGAGCTCCAGCAGGCTGTAACTTGCCAAAGGTTATTGAGACTTTAAAACTCAAGCTCCCTGATTTTCTATCCAGTGTTTCCTGAATAATAATACACAGTCTGGGAAAGTAGAATAATACTTGAGAAGCTGTTTTGTTCTGTGTTTAGTATGTGTTCCTGAACTTCACTCTAAACTCTCAAAGTGGCCTTCTTTGCTTGTCCACCTTTGGCTCACACATGGTAGCAGATTAAACTGATTTTCATTTATAACTATTACCACCTGGATTCAGTAATAAAAATATAAAAACAATAAAATTAATAAGAAATAACAATCCCAAGTAGTTCCTATTCTAAATTATGTGCTCGTTATAGGAAATTATGGAAAAATAAATAGAAAATATGACCTATTTGCTCATATTCCAACTTACCTGTACATTTAAAGATTGAGCAGCAGCCTGTAAACTTGTCCCAGCGAGCTGGACCTAAGAGGAAAGTAATCAATAATGGACATAATAATCTAAAATAGTCTCATTTATCACTAGAGGGTGTCATCAAGAAATACTTCAGATACTAAGATATACCACCAAGGTAGAATTGAACATTGAAAGATATTATTTTATGGGGTTAAAACTTTACACACAAGCTCATAGTTCCCTTCATTCCAACTGAAAACTGAAGAAACTGAATCGGCCCCATTGCTAAATGCGTGCCATGAAGCGTGCCATTTGCTCTGGGCGGGTGCTCCTTATTTTACACTCTATTCATAGTCATAAGTCGCTTAGCATCTAAAAACATAACTTTTATCTCCTAAATTGTTTTAAAGAACACATAAAAACAAACTACCCCCATACATTGTTTTTATTATTATGAACAAAAGAATTAGTTAAGAGAATTATTCTATGAACCAAACATGAAAAAAAATCTGTCTCAATATTCAATATTCGTATTTTAAAAAGTTTAAATCATGGTCATATTAAAGTAAGAACAGGCATGCAATTAGAAAACTATAATTTGGTAATCACGATAGCAACCTGATTTAGAAAAGAGTCACCATCAGATCATCTAAGTAAGAGCAAAATGAGAATAAGAATTTATATATGATCCACCATCTCTCCACAGATGCTGAGAATTATGAAAGATAAAAAGGAGTTCACAGGGAGGGCTATCTGACCCACAAATGACAGGTGTGCACAGTTAGTGATGTCACTATGAGAGATTTGGGGTCTGCTGTAAGCACTGTGAAAGTGTATTTCTTATGTTGTAATCCTACCAAGAGTGGACAACCTGGATCTAAAATAATATAATCATGACAAGAAAGCAGACAAACCCAAATTTCGGAACCTTCTTGAATGTTTGGTTTGTGCTCTTAAAAAATGTTAGTCTTTTTAAAAATTAAATATTCATTCATTCGTTTATTTATTTATTGAGGGAGTTTGTTTTCCACTTCTACTGTCTTGCAGCCCCTCAAAGGTTGTCTTGAAAGTAAAGGAAGACTAAGAAGGGAGAAGACTGTAACTTAGACTAGAATAGATGGAGGATGAAACAAAACGGTACGGCTGGTCTTGTTGCTTTGTGGGCTCATTTGCCCACCCTTTGCCCACCCTCATGGTTTTACCCACCACAAGATGAGAGAAGGATGGGGAAAGGGGGAGGGAGGGAGGGAGGGAGGGAGGGAGACAGAGAGAGAGAGATCCCTGAATATAATTTCTTTCCTCTTGTTTCTTCTTTGAGCAGGACTATTAACAAACCAACCCACCTAGAGGAGCTCTAACATGTATACACATTCTGAAAATTTCCAGGATTCCAAACATGGCAGTCGATACAACTATCTGCAGCTGACAAAACCACACCTCTGCTCGAGCACAAGGCAAATCATGGTCAGCTGCTTCAGACAGTCCAAAGCAGCCCCACATTCCCATACCTGGGATTAAAATGAAACTACATTCTTGTAATATTTCTGTGTTTGTAAAGAAACCAAAATTCCAAAATTGTCAGGACAGAATGTTGGTAGTGTAAGGATACAGCACAGGCAACTAGCTGGACGCAGATGAAGAGTTAGGAATCATTCCAACTTGACTTCACTTAAAATACAAATTTGAAGATAGTTTCCTAGAATCTCACCTATTTTCAAGTAGAGCAAAATAATTGTTTTCAAAAACTGGTTTGGCAGTCTCATGATATTTTTGTGGAAAGAGTGGAAACATAAATGAACAGAACTCATGCTCTGTTTCAGACTCAGGGGAAGTCATGTGGTATCAGGGTAGTCATTTAAAACTAGCTTCTCAAAATCTGAAATTAAGAGGTTAACAGTCAGGCAAGGTTCTGAGTAGCCACCTAAATTACAATGGTTTCATGGTAGTGGTGACTGTTAATTTCAAACGACTCTGGTGTTTTACTAGCATCACTAAGCCATCACAGACTCAAGCTCGTGTTCATGTAAAAAAGTGACCTAGCTGTTATTTATGTCCCATGCAACAAAAACTCTCTTGTTCACACAGTTATAGAATCAATAGCTAGCTATGCAAAATCTATTAATTCCACATGAATCGTTCAGCAGAAGACTTACACATGATTTGAAATAACCTCTCTAGCATGTCATGCCTTGTTGTTTAAAAGCATTCTCAGTTATGGCGGGTAACAGTCTACCTGGTGAAGATGTCCAAGGAAAGCCTGAGCCTGGGCTGTGGAAATTGCTCCTCCAACAGGCACAGGCTGTTTCTGAAAGTCCAGGCCGTTGGTCTGTGTGCCTGGAAAGCAAGCAAAATAACTATTAAATAAAGTAAATTCAAATGAAGCAAAGTACTCAACTACAGTTACCAACATCACTAGGAACTTGTCTTAAACAATCACTTTTCTAAATATCTTCAAAGAGATGAAGACTTCGATTTTGAAAAATGGAAACTGGACATGGTGGGAGAGGACCCAGAAACTCTGTAGGATGGGAGACGGTAAGAACAGAAGGTAGAAGATGAGAAGAAGTGTGTGAAAGGTTGTTTTCCAGATGAGAAATGGCCTGTGTACCTGTAGGAACCTGCTTAAGAACTACAAAATCAAGCCAGTCAAAAATTCTAGCACAACAGAGAAGAACTGTTCAGGCTCCATCCCTCTAACGAGGAGCCACTGGCAGTTGACAGTTGCTGTAGGAGGGAGGACCAATCTATTTTGAGGGTGTTCCTACTAGTAGGTTTTTTGTGCCCCAAACACATATACATATGGGCAACACTAACTGTACTTAGTAGGTTATCAAAACAACATCACCACACTCCCCCCCCTCCCCAAGAAGTCATGAAGTTAGGAGGGGGATATGAGAGGAGTAGGAGGAGGAAAATAGGAAGTGGAAATGATGATATTTTATAATATAAATGTATGAATTCTCTAGAATAAAGAAAAAAGGAAATATAATAAAGTGCTAGTTTGGATGAGACTAGCCCCATAAGCTTCTGCATTTGCCATTACATATCCAACTTTCATAGAGTTCATCCAAATCCTACACATTGATTCTATATTCAGTTCCCATATAAAATGATAGCAAGCTCCTTATAAATTACAAGGCACTAAAATAACATGAGCACTGATTTCCAGCATCCTGAGTACAGGAGACTACTGTTAATAGTATCAGCACTTAATACTGTTTAATTGCTGTGACTCTGTCTTTTGAGGGGATGGGATGAGGGACAGTAGTTGTACTGCAAATATCTGAATCTATAAAAATATTAGGATACATTGGCATCTCAGGAGAGACTAAGGAGACTGCTGACTAAGGAGAGACTGCCTCCTCTAGGACCCCTGAATACTCTGTGGTCTAAGCTTTTCCCTCTCTTCTGGTTTTTGTCTGTTAGTTTTCTTGATTTCTAACTACCCACTTTTTCCAGGACCTGTGAGTATAACAAATGTGGCTTTTCTGAGCCTTAACTTGTTTTTTTTTTGTACCTATAACTAACTGACCATAGGTACAAGAAGAGAAGACTGTTCCAATGTGTACTGGCTAGTTTTGTGTGTCAACTTGACACAAGCTGGAGTTATCACAGAGAAAGGAGTTTCAGTTGAGAAAATGCCTCCATGAGATCCAGAGGTAAGGCATTTTCTCAATTAGTGATCAAGGGGGAAGGGCCCCTTGTGAGTGGTACCATCTGTGGGCTGGTAGTCTTGGGCTCTATAAGAAAGCAGGCTGAGCAAGCCAGGAGAAGCAAGCAAGCCAGTAGGCAGCATTCCTCCATGGCCTCTGCATCAGCTCCTGCTTCCTGACCTGCTTGAGTGCCAGTCCTGACTTCCTTTCGTGATGAACAGCAGCATGGAAGTGTAAGCTTATAAACCCTTTCCTCCCCAACTTGCATCTTGGTCATGATGTCTGTGCAGGAATAGAAACCCTGACTAAGACACAGTGTACAAAGAACACTAAGATAACCACTAAGATATTTACAGAAATGTAAGATGCAAAGGCAGATAATTTCTCTTAATAAGATATTTGTGACATTGTGAGATGAGAAGAGAAATACGGCATTGCACAGACAAACTATTGCTAAACTAGACAAACAAAGAAAGGTGGTCTGGCACAAACAATCCAACTGAATTTGATATGAGCTGTTATGAGGAGACAGTAAGGGAAGAATCTGTCAAATTCTATAGAAAAATATCAAATCACTGAGAAATTAATCTGAAGAAAATAGAAGACAGTGATAAAAATTGGGAAAACTCTCTAAAAAACCCAGCATTTATCAAGACTGACTCAAGAAGAAATAGAAAACACAAGAGTCTTATAACATTTAAAGAAATCAGATTAGTAGATTTTTAAAAAAAAAACTCTCCCAAAGAACGCAATGCCTAGATAACTTTACCAAGAAATGCTTCCAAAATTTCAATGAACAATTAATTCAAATCATTTACATATTTTCCCCAGAGAACAGTATTAACAAAATAAAACACAAACACTTCCTACCTCATTAACTAAAGTCAGCATAACCTTGATATCATAACCTGACAAAGATAAGTATGAAAAAAGAAAAAAAATACAAGCAAGTTTCATTCATAAACACAGTTAACTTCAAAGAGAGAGAGAAAGAGACACACACACACACACACACACACACACACACACACACACACACACACGGACAAGGTACAGGCCCAGCTAAGAAAGATTTGAATTTTTGTGAGGTTTAAGAATCTAAGAGTCATCTAATACCAAGTTCTGTTTTTCCCTTCAGAGGCAGCAAGGAGGGATCAAAGTGCACCGGTTTCCTCCCCAGATCAGCAGACTTCAGTACTAAGCTCTGACTGCATTTAAGCACAGAAGCAATAAATCTGTATCTCCTCTTTACTATAAAACTGTATTTTATACTTCTCTAACATTTGGTGGGTAACACGAGAAATAAAACCGAGCCAACAAGCACACAATACAGTTGAGTCTCAAATCTGCTATACTTGGTCAAAGAGAGAGTCCAAGGCTACATTAGGATGATTTCATTTATGCAACATTTTAGATAAAAGTAAAACTGAAAGGGCCATGAAAGAAAAAAAAAAGAACTGACTGATCTTGCTGTATAAATGAGAGGAAAATATAAAGAAATATTCCATTGTATAACTGCATAGTAACTAAGCTTAGACTGGAATTTTGAATTTTCATTCTACCAACTACCCTTACATTTCTCCCAATTGTTCTTATATCCTATTACCAAGGAATCCAAGTCAATGCTTATTTGCAAAATACTACCTAAGTCATTAACCAGTAACTGGAGCAAACTGGGGTCACAAGGAGACATAAGGCATGAGAAATGGGGGCTCTTGGATTCTGTCTTAGAGGTTATCCAGTTATACTAACTACTTGAAGATTTATTTATTTTTCATTTTATGTGTATGAGGGCTTGGCCTGCATGTATATATGGTACTATGTGCATGTAGTGCCCATAAGGGCCAGAAGGGGGAGCTGGATCCCCTGAAACTGGAGCTACAGATAGTTGTGAACTGTTATTTGAGTGCTGGGAACCCAACTCAGGTCCTCTGCAAGAGCAGCATGTGCTCTTAACTACTGAGTCATCTCTCCAGCCCTCATTCACTATCAAATTTTATAACTGTATTGAGAAATATTAACTTAATAATGACAAACTTTGGCAAAATGTCTCTAAATGGAAGATTATTCGGTATTTTCACATTCTTTATCATGAATATTATATTCAGAGGTCACTTAAATTTTTGTTCAGTGTCAGTTTGCCTGAGATGGGTTTCCTTTCACTTTCCCCCTCCTGCTCAATGCCTTTTTCAAATCTACTTTTTAAAGGAGACTCAATTTTGCCCACTTATTATTATTATTTTGAACAAGGCAGACAGCACTCTTGTTTATTCCACTCCTGTTGCCATTTCTCCGCTAGAACGAAATCTGTAGCCTATGAACATTACCTAAACCTGTGTGAATCAGAATATCAGCATATCATATATGTAGTGAGATAGAGAAAGGAAAGCCATGCCAGAGAGAACCTTAAAGTGATGAGACTGTTAACCAGGAACAGATGGTAAATGCTACCATCTTCTCTAGCCCTGAAAGTCACAATTACTATTCACTAAATACTGGGACTTGCTTTCTTTAGGATAACTTAAGGGTCTGACTTAACTATAAATAATCTTTTCTAATTTCTAAAACCTGTTTTGTCTCAGCACACAATCACGACTTACCAGATAACATCAGTAGCTTCCAAACAGATCAGTCCTTTGAGAAATTAAACTTAGACTCTAATTCAATTCATTTTTATTTTATTTTTCCCCCAATGTTAGGGGCCCCAGATTATTTTCTACATATATAAAAATGCATTTGCTACTGTGTCAGATGCAACATCAGAATCACACAAATCACAAACAACTTCAGAATAAAAATTTTTACTCTTTTCTTTTTAATTCTAGAAATATTTGCAAAAATTCTCCACTTTCAAATAGAACAAAAATAATTTGTTCTGAAGACCCAAGCCCTGAGGAAAAAAATATCTATTAGGAACAAGATACTCTTCCTATTCTCAGGTCTGAGAGGTACTACAGATGTAGTACAGTTGCTGTTCCTTATCCCCATCCTGTTAGAAACTCTAGGAACATGCAGGTATATACTGAATATATTATACATATTCAGAAACCTCTTTGCTTCCAGTAACAATAACATAATTTTAAAATTTGAAATTTAATCTAACTTTCAGATATGAAATCTCTTTTTTATGTTAAATTGGAGCCCCCCAATGCTATATTAACCTTTATTTAATATACTAATGTAATGAGGGCTAAATGTAACAAATACTGACAAGCTATTTTCCTAAATCTTAACCATCATTGAATGTTCATCCCTTGAAAGGGGAGGGGAAACACATGGCTTCTTCCAAGATAAACCAGGTGCCTGGCAGGGGACAAAGATGTTATCTGCCACAACCCCCAGGGCCAGACTCATCCCTGGGGGCATTTGTGGAAAGATGCAATACTAACAAGCCAAAAGATGTAGGTGGAAGGAAGCTCAGCTCAGACAGCAAAGTGCATAGGAAAGGTAATGCTGACCTCCACTGCTTGAAGTAGATCACATAACACAGCCCTGAGCCTGAGGTCCACAAGGGGATCCAATTTCTGGGGCCACCCATCCGCCATTCATTATTGTAGATCCCCAAAATTCTAAAGTTCTAGAGGTTTACTTGATATCCACAACTTCATGCTTCTAGCAAGTGATTACTACCTAGGTCTTCAAAATATAAAGACAGGTCCATCACTGTTGTGGCTTCCCACACCATCAAACCAATTGGGAGATGCTTCAAAACACAGCAGCACTCCTGGGAGTATGAACTGCAACATTTCTAGAAGGTGGTAGAAATCCTCCAGTCTACAGATTACAAAGCTAAGTATGGACCCCATGCGGGAACTGGTATAAAGGAAGGGAAAGCAGTGAGGAGAAGGTAACTCTAGCAGATACCTTCCAGTCTGCTCAGTACCAGTGTTAAGTCACAGAAGATAAGGACAAACCACCTGACCCTCTCCCCTGCCACCTCTCTTTACATATAATCAGCCACCTTCAATTTTAGAGGACCTAGCACCTTCATGTCTTTTTATTACACTCTTACCAGTATTTTATGTCATTGTATTCTAAATGTTTCATTTTGTATTTTATTTTGCACACTCTTCTAATATTCTTTGTATGGTTTCTTTCACTCCTGGGTAATCATTTTTCTTTTACTTAATTCCTTTCTTCCTTTGTCCCCTGTTCCCATGTCCATCTCTTTACTATACTTTCAGTAGCATTTTTATTTTTGGGATTTTTGTTGTTCATTTCTCATGAATTTTATTTTTCTGATCTTCCCTGCCCGCAATATTCTTCTTCAGTCCCTTTCTCCTTTACCCCACTCTCACCGCTTTCCTTATCTCAATCATTTATATTCCCACATTTATCCTCAATAATTCTTAGTACATGGGTTACAGACTGGCGGACTTTATCTGAGTTTCGAGAGTATTTCTGTCTCTTATACAGTCTCATGTTGTTGCTATTACAAGTTTGTTTTCTCCTCACTGAATAATACTGGGGATTTATTCCTTAAGAGTAGACTGTGCAATAAGTCTCTGTAATAAAACCTGAAGAGATGTAAGACAACAGATATACAAATCACAACCGAGAAACACAAAAACTAGAAAAAAGCAAGGCAATAGTACTCCTCTAAAATATCTTCACTAACTCAATTACGGAATTCAAAGATAGTGAAATAAGTATAATTTCAAAAGTTCACTAGTTAAATTGATCAGTGACTTCAAGGAAGACACAATCAAGTCCAATCTCCAGAGAGTTGGCAACATTAAACCTCGAACAAAACACAGGAGAGAATGGGCAGCATGGGAGAGAAAGTGAGCAGTGTGGGAAACAGTTCAGAAAGAAAAAAAAAAAAAAAATCGAGAAAAGGAGAAAAAAAAAAAGTCAAAAGTAAAAAACTCAATGAACCAAACATTACCAGTAGACTCAACCAAGACGGAAGAGTAGGAATGGACAAGACTGAAGAGACGCTACGTTTAAACACCAATGTGAGCGTGCATGTGGGGGACAGGGGCTGGGGGACTGATGGACAGACAGACTCCACACAATAATCCAACAGCCAACAACTCTAGGCAACTAGGAAGGCACCAAACTTAGAGGGAGGGACTGAGATGAAAAATCAGAGGCAGAGAATCTCATCTACAGAATTATAGCAGGGTATTTCTCAAATCAAGAGAAAGAAATAGGCTCTCAAATGTAAGAGACGTTTAGAACCTGAAAGGGGAATGAAGAAATACATCATCTCAACTTTTATAGTCAAATGTCTAAAATACAAAGAAAACAAACAGTATTTAAAAATTAAGTGTGAAAATGCTAACTCACCTACAAAGTCAAAGACATCAGAATAATATCTAACATCTTGTCAGATATTATAAAAGACAGGGACGGATGGAATGGCACAACTATGGAAAGTCAGTGAACTGCAGCTAAGACTGTTTCATAGAGCAATATATTTTTTAAGACAGGCAAAAAATAAGGGCATTAGTTTAAGCTTAGTTGACATGCTAAGGCAGTGTCAACCAAGCTGGCACTGTAGAAGATACTTAGAGGAATGTTATACAGAGAGAAGGAAGAAAGATACACAGTAATTCAGAAAACCCCTACTAGTGTAGAAGAAAGGACAAACAATCCAACCAACTAGACAAACAACCAATTAAATTAGTAAACATGTATCAACACTGGCTGATTACAAAACTAGACCAGACTAACTTTTGTTGCCAAGAAACCTACCGGTACACTTACAGACTGAGACATATAGGATGGAAGTCAACTGGTCAGGAAAATAAAAAAATAAGCTTGGTGGAGCTGTTCTGACATCTGGTAAAATGGACTTCAAACCAGAATCCCAAATAGGGCCATTACATGCTAGCTAAAGGAACATTCCACTAATAAGATACAATTGTAAACATACATGCATAGAATATAGAAGCTCCCAAATTTATCAAATAAACACTAATGGGTATAAAAGGGCTGACTGGTCCTGACAAAAATAAATACCGGTTACTTTGATATTCAATTCTCATCTTTAAATAGGTTGTCCAATCTAAAAAGTCAAACTTTAGACTTAAACTACACCATAAATCAAATGGGCTTAACAAATATGTACAGAACACTCCAACAGCAGCCTTAGGTCAAAGCGTAAGCCTTAACAAAGGAAAAAGAAACAAAGTCATTTCTTGTGCAAACCACAGTACTAAAAAAATAAATTGCCTTTCTGGTTGTTTTGTTTTTTTAAAAAGATTTATTTATTTATTTTATGAGTACACTATAGCTGTCTTCCGACATACCAGAAGAGGGCATCAGATCTCACTGCAGATGGTTGTGAGCCACCATGTGGTTGCTGGGATTTGAACTCAGAACCTCTGGAAGAGCAGCCAGTGCTCTTAACCACTAAGCCATCTCTCCAGCCCCCTGTTTTTTTTTTTGTTTGTTTGTTTTTGTTTTTGTTTTTTTTGAGACAAGGTCTCTTGAAGCTCAGGTTGTCCTGAAACTTGCTACGTAGTTGAGGATGACCTTGAATTCCTTCTAGCCTCTACTTCTGAAGGGTTGGAATTACAGGCATGAGCCATGACATCTACCTATGAACAATGTACTCTTTCTTGAGTGTGCAGTGGGTCACTGAAGAAATCAGGGAGGAAATTTAAAATTCCTCAACCGAATGAAACTGAAAGCATGGCTTACCAGAACCTTAGTGGTAACCCAGTAACCATCACTATCCATGACTAAATGAGCTTACCAAGCATGTCAGTGTAACCAAGGAACTGAATTCTTAATTTAATGTAATGTAAATTTAAATCTCAGTTGCAGCTACTGGACACCATCCATCTGCCAACCTTTTCATTGGTGGAAGAGGGCTCTGTGACTGGTCCTTCCTAGCTTATTCCAGTCCTCCTTCTCCTAGAAACTCCTTGCTTAGGGCCCTCCATGACCAGCATTCCTTTCTCTGTTAGGAGAGTCACTGCTCTCTGTAACTTCTTGTCCTTCACCTTCAAATACTACAAGATACTGTGAATATAACATTTTCAGAGCTAAAACTATTTCTTTATATTCTACTCTTCTTCTGGGTAGTCCCTGGTCAAAGAACGCCATCATATCCGCAGGCCCACACCAATTCAAGTATTCATTGTAGTAATTCTCTCCTTCTTATCTTACTCCCTCACAATCTCCTCACACTGCCCCTCCCCCAGTAATGGCTCATTAAATTTGACTACCAATTTCTACTGCCAATGCTCTAGGCCAGGGTGCTATATAATGGATTTAATTGAAAGAGCAGTGGAGTCTAGATTTTTGCTTCAAGCAAGATGTAAAGTATAACATGGCTAGAGAGTTCTTTTATATATATAAAAAATTCTTTTATTCTTGTTGGAAAAAAAATTGTGAAAAAATGCATGAAGCTAAGCTGTCCTTAAAGGAAGAAGGAGAAAGTTACAATCTCTGATAATTTATGCCTACAAATCTTTTCATTAGTGTTCTACATTTTAATTGGTAATGAATAAAACGGACACTACTTTTAAAATTCTACGTTTGTTAATAGATTCTTGTCAAAAGGATGAGTTGCTTTCTCATTAATTTATTACAAAAGTATAATCACAATTCACCACAATTATTAACTAACTAACTAACTAACTAACTAACTAACTAACTAACTAACTAACTAACTAACTAATTTGGAGACAGGATCTCTCTGTAGCTCTTGCTGTCTTAGAACTGGCTCTGTAGACCAGGCTGGCCTCAAAATCACAGAGATCTGTCTGCATCTGCCTCCCAAGTGCTGAGTTAAAGGTGTGCACCACTATACCAGTACCATGACACCAGTACCATTCTTCAAAGCTCAGTAGTTATCACTTCTCTGTTTCTTGCTACAGGTGCATGCGGATAGCAGCACAGCAAATTTCTCAGTATACAGTGGCAGAAGCTCTTAGAAACAGTCTGTTTCGAGTGATACCTATCAATTAAGCACTAGAAGGATTCTTTTTCTCACAAGTAGTTGATGCCTGCTTTCAGACCAAAGGAACAGAGTAATCTACGCTGAACTCTGTTCTTAAGGCTCGTTGGAAGCTCTCCAACCACTTTCAGTAACCCACAGACCAATGGTTCCCTACCTTCCTAATAATGCAACACTTTAATACAGTTCCTCATGTTGTGGTGATCCTAGCCATAAAGTTATTTTTGTTGCTACTATATAACTATAATTTCCTACTGTTATGACTCATAATGTAAATATTTTTGGAGACATAGGTTTGTCAAAGGGGTGGCGACCCACAGCTTGAGAACCACTGCCATAGAATTTCCTATTTAAATCTTTACTATGAAAGCACAACCAATACATACTAGTGTTGGAATTTCTACATTGGGGATTATAAAAGTACCTTTTGCTAATGAAGAATGTGCTCTACACAGTAAAATATGCAATAAACATTATGCTAATATTAATAATGATAAAAGAAAAAAGAATACTAGAAATAGCCCTTACAAAATTCAAAGGTAAGATAGTCCAGGATCTGAAATCTGTGATGGCACTGGTTTGGTTTGCTGAGAATTTCATCTGGAAATGTTTCCAAAACTCAGGCTGAAGGCATCAAGTTCTCAAATTATTAAAGAACAGCAATTATATCCACTAATGTCCTGGTCTTTGGGGATCATATTCTTGATGTTAAAGAAAATGATGTCTGGTCATCTTTTGTGAATACAATTTTTAAATACTTGCATTATATAGCAGTTTCCTCTGAGCTCACACGTTTCAGTCTATAGGAAAGCATGTTAGGACTCAGATAGTAAACATCCCAGAAACTTTAAGAAGTCCCTGAAACTGACCCAGATGAGTTTGGCTCTTCCCTTCCCAAGTTTATATAAGCAGTAAAGACTGCCAAGAGACTCTCGGACAACCTACCCAAGATAGTCTCCAACCTGTCCAGCTGCCTGCAAACGTTATAGTAAACTCTATGCTTCCAGCCTTGTACTGGCTGGTTTTATGTCAACTTGACACAAGCTGGAGTTATCACAGAGAAAAGGGCTTCAGTTGAGAAAATGCCTCCATGAGATCCAGCTGTAAGGCATTTTCTCAATTAGTGATCAAGTGGGAGAGGGCCCCTTGTGGGTGGTACCATCTGTGGGCTGGTAGTCTTGGGCTCTGTAAGAAAGCAGGCTGAGCAAGCCAGGGGAAGCAAGACAGTAAGGAACATCCCTCCATGGCCTCTGCATCATCTCCTGCTTCCTGACCTGCTTGAGTTCCAGTCCTGACTTCCTCTGGTGATGAACAGCAGCATGGAAGTGTAAGCTCAATAAACCCTTTCCTCTCCAACTTGCTTCTTGGTCATGATGTTTATGCAGGAATAAAAACCCTGTCTAAGACAAGCCTTCAGGAGTCACACTCACACTGGAACAGGCTTTAGTGATTTGGCTGTCTTTGAGTCATTTATGCTCCAGCAAGTGACCTTTCACCTGTATTCCTGTAATTACCCTCAAACTCACTGGCTCACCACATTACACTTGGTGTTATCTCTGCTTTGGTCTGTTGTGGCTCTCTATCTGGGTAAATAGATCTAGTTTATCTCCCTAGGCATAGGGTCACACAGCCACTAGCTACATCACTACTAAATAGTACAGAATGAAGAAATCATTGGTTATCAAGACTTCTTACAACAAAACTTTTGGGGTGGTATTTCATAAATGTACACTGGCTTACATAACTAAACCTCATTGGCTTTTTCATTTACTAAAAAGATTTTGATACTGTCATAGGAGAACTCATCTGAACAAAAAATATAAGTGAAAAAAGAAAAAAGAGAGGATACAGGGCTGGAGTCGTTGGTTAGAGCATTTGTTCTACAAGTGTGAGGCCCAGAGTTTGAATCCCCAGCCATCATGTAAAAAGCCAAATGAGTGCTTAAAACCCTAGCACTGAAGGTAGGGGCAGATAGATCAGGAGAGTTTGCCAGACAGCCAACCTGGCCAGAACAACAAGTTCAGTGAGAAGCCTTTCTCATTGTAACAAGGGGGAAAGCAACAGAGGAAGAAACCTGATATCCTGCCCTGACCTTTACATGCACATGTATGAGAACCCCTCCTGCACACTCATGTGCATGCAACACACATACAGCAAGATAGAGGATCAATTCCCATTCCAATGAAAAAGACAGTAAACTGGCTATAAATCCAATGAACAAACACACCCAACTAACTGCCTTAAATAGTCTAGTAAGCCAATGTAGTAACAATGGCTGAATTAAAGTCTCTACAAGAATGTAATTCCGTAATTCTCAGAATGACTAAATGGAAAAGGTTCTGGAGACCATACAACATACAGTAACTTTTTGTTAAAAAAGAAGGGTCAGAGGTACTTGGTACAACTTTCTTTCACTTCATCTTAGCTTTTACTGCTTCTTCATGCTGAAGGTAAAATGCCAACCACCACCATCATGTTTAAATGTAACCCATTCTTCAATGGGCAGCATAAACTCTACCTCCTCTGTCTTTCATAACACTTTTTCAACTGGAAATGCATTTTTCCTTACACTGAATTCTCATGAATCACATACTTCTTAATGAATAGTCTCAATGTTGACTGCTTATCCTTTATATGTATTTTTCTGTAAGAAGAATTTGATATCAAAATCATCATTTTACTGCCGTGCAGTGCTCCCTCTGGGTGCAGCAGGCACCTGGAGCACTGGAGACCAAATGCAGCTTTCCTGTCTTCTTCCTACCATCACCTGCAAACCCAACCTTTTGTTCTGTGTACTTGCATCTCGTGAACTCTTCCCTTGCTGCCATCCTTTCTTTTTCTTGTCTCTAACTTTAGATGTGTGTGGTGCGCATGCATGTTTCTGTATGTGCATGGTTAGATATGTGTGGTTCGCATGCATGTTTCTGTATGTCATGGTGCACTGCACATGAGGCTGATGTTGGGAATTATACTTGATCACTCTTCTTTCATATTCAGAGGCAAAAATCTCTCACTCGGACTCAGTGCTAAAAGACATGGGAGGCTTGCTAGCCAGCTTGCGTAGAGAATGCTCCACCACTGCCTTTCAAGGCTGGAATTACAGGCAAGCCACGACACCTATCCAACATTCATGTAGGTTTCTTGAAGTTCAAACTCTGATCCCCCCCCCCCCAAACCCATTTGTATTAATTTGTACACTTTCTCCCTCAAAGGTGGTTCATTTTACCTGGCCTATAAGTGTATTTAAAAATCATTTAAAGAAATAATCAACAGAGCAAACTGACAGCTTACATAAAGAATGGCAGAAAATCTTTACACCACACTTCAGATACAGGGCTAACGCTCAAAATTTACAAAGAGCTGCAGAAGTCAAATACTAAGGAAATAAAACTGCCAATTAACAAATGGGCAGATAAACTGAATAGACACCTTCAAAAAAAAAGAAACAAAAATGACCAATAACTACTTTTAATGTGTTAATATCCCTAGCCATCAGGGAAATGAGAATTTAAACTACTCTGAGATAAGACCTCACCCCATCGAGAATGGCTGTCATCAATAAGTCTGACAAATGTGGTAGAGGATGTGGAGACATCACTGATGGGAGATGCAAACCAGTATAGTCATCGTGGAAATCAGCTTGGACATTTCTCAAATAATTAAAAATACAACTACTATTATGATCGAGGGCCCATACCCAGAACTCCACAATCTATTATAGAGATATTTACACTCCCTTGCTGCTTTATTCACTAGAGCAAGAAATTGGGATCAGGTCTGTCAACAGATGAATGGCTAATGAAAACTTGATCTATAAAACAAAATACTATACAGTTCTAAAGAAAAATGTAATCACAAAATTTGCAGGAAAATTGATGGACTTTGATTGTGTAATGAAGTTACATAATCTCAGAAAGAAAAAAATACATCATTTCCCTCATGTGGAAACTAGTCAGTTATATGCAAATAAATGTACATGGGCTACAATAAGATATGTAAAAAAAAAGAAGAAGAAAGGCTATGGGGGGGGGGGAAGGACTGAATGTAGGCAACAGATACAAACTAAGACAAGCTAATTTCTAACTCTACCATGGAGTTTTTTGTTTCTGGTAGTTGATACTGCATAAGAATATATTAGATAGTGAAGTATAAAATTCAATATGAAGGAAGCTTAATAGCTTCTACTCTGAATGTATAATCTAATTGTACAGAAGTTCCTTGAGTCTTTTGAATCTGGTTAATTTTATTTAGTGTGTTGTATTTATTTCTTTGCAACTCTTCCCAAGTGCTGATTCTAAAGGCATGAACCACAATACCCCACTTAAAAAATAATTCACAAAGAAAGACAGAAAGGAAGGAAGGCAGACAGGTAGGCAGGCCATTTAATAACATTATGTTGCTTTCCTATGCTTGACCTTGGGTAACTCACCATAAACTATCCAGAACCAGTTTTGTTAATGTCTTGGCTCTTGGTGGATTGCTAAGCCTCTGAAGACTGTGAGTCTCATCTGTTTGTACCAAATCTAATAATACCATCTCTAACATTTTACACATAAGACAGGTAAACCTGAATAAATCCAAATCACAAATTTTCTGTGAGCATATGAAGATTGTTTGTCCAAAATGCCTGACCTTCACACCTCTCATTACCCTTAAAATCTTATAAAGCAAGTTTATAGCTGTGATCATTTTAGGAAACAGTGATCAACACAACTGTTTCCTGAACCTATAGTTTTAGACTTCAGTTTTATATGATATTCAAGGTTCCTTTCTTTAAAATTTGGACTTTTTCACGAACTACAAAAAAAAAAAAAAAAAAAAGAAAAAAAGAAAAAAATCACAATTAAATTACCAAATGACAAAGAACAAACAGTCTATAGTTTATTGTATTTTAAAATGAATATTGAAACAGGCATAACATGATCTAAATAAGCTATTATTTTCCTTCATCATCAAGGCACAAATGGTACCCCTGTTTCAAATTTTTTTTCTTGAGGCAGGTCTTGTTATGTAGTCTAGCCTGGCCTCAAACTCAAGATAATCCTCTTGCCTTAGTTTTCCAACTGCTGGGCATAACCCATTACATCCTACTTAAAAAAAACAAAACAAAAAATCCTGTAATTTTATTTCTAATATATCAAACATGATAATCTAATGTACAACACAGAACTCAAATGTATCTATATTTCTAAACTAACAAATTAATACCAGCAGAGAGTGCTAAGAGCATAGTGGCAGACCCTTAACACTGAGAAATCAAGAAGGTGTACTCTTATTCGGAAGTGGTCCAAAATATGGAAACAATCTGTGTCTATGAAGATAGCACACATTGCAACAGATAAACGAGAAGTGAACTCTGTGCCTCTCAGGGTAGTAATTAGCTCGTATTTGATCTAACTAGATGGTACTATATTAGCAGAGGTCTTATAGAAAAGCAATTAATTTTTTCTTTGTAGAAAAAAAGAGAATATTAATCACTACCACTGGTGATGGAGAAGCAAAGAAGTCTAGGAAAATGTGTTATTGGTCTTAAAAAATATCTGAGAGTATTTGTCACACGCCTTTGATCCCAGCACTCTCGGAAGGCACCAGCCTCCCCCTTTTTTTTAATTATATAAAGTGTTACAGGCCAATCACTGTCTTAAAAACAAACAAGGACAAAACACAAAAAGTGACTATGTAAATTGATCATTCTTAGCTCTATGAAAAGGAGTCTGTTACACATTCCATATTCTCACAAGGCAAGAAATTCACAAAATGTTCAACAAGTGCTCTAGCCAGAATTTATTTTACATAGTTCTATAAATGACTATGGGTTTGAACACACATAATATGTTGCTTAAATTTTCAATTTTATGTATTATAGTTCATGAGAAAAACCTTATACAGGGCGCTAGCCTAAACTTGCCTTTATTTCCTCTCTGGTTTTATAATTTAACTCCCTATTCTTTGAAATAGTATCTAACCTGTCATATAAATTTAAGTGAAATCGGGTAATATGCACAGCACTAACAATTTTTTTAAAAAAACACAACAAAGGTTGAAATTAAATATTGTAGGCATTCAATAAATGGTAGCTTACAGAAACTGTGGTATTAAAACTAAATATAGATTTTCAAGGGGTCTGACATCATTGACATTTTCAACATTCTGTAATCATTCTGAGTTTCTTTTCCTTTAGAGAAATTTGGAAGGTACTCTTTAGATGTGGGAGTCCTGCCCACATTTCCTAGCCTCTTCCTAGGTCTGACTTCCTAGTTACTCTCTGCAGACAAGTCCCACCCCTTTGGAAAGACCACTTATATCAGTATAAGTCAGTGATAAGATAAAGAAGGGGCCCCAACAGGGAAGAGAAACAAGGAGAAAGCTGGTTGGTCAGAATGCAATGCTGCTTTTCCTCATCTTGGGGAAGAGATGCCATGGTAGCTATTTGGCTAGTCTCAACAAGACATACTGAATATGCAAAGCTGAACACAAAAGCCTCAGTCTCCCGTAAAGAAGTACCTATTTTTAAAAGATACTTCCATGTTTTCCCAAATACAGGACAGTTTACAATGAGACAGGTGCAGACACAAGACTCCTACTGAGTCAACCCAATCTTCTACTGTAATTAAAAACTTTCTATCTATGATTAGGAGTAGTGAAACAAAGTTTCAAGAGAGACTGTCCTTCTTACTACCTCCCATAGTTAAGACATATTTTGAAATGATAGAGTAATAAACCCTTTCAGTAAGTAAAAAGCCTAGTTTACCTTACAAACAATGACTTTTTGTAACTCCTTGCCCACAATCCCCTTTATATGGTTTAATGTTTAAATTTTTGCCTCCAGCAGAAACTGAGGAAATTTTTTTTATCCTATCTGTCAGATGATAGTTATACTGTCAAATGTCCTATGAGCTGACTGACTTACAAGGATGGGCTGAATATATATTTATAGATTTGCCTTTCTCTCAAAGTTTCATTCACTTAGTTTTTTCTCTTGATAAAAGGTTTGGGTTAAGTATACATTTTATTAAAATGAAACAAAAGAATGTATTAGACGAGTTTATAACTTCTTACTGACACGATCAAAACTTTAGCATAATTTATATCAAATGTAGGGTAGACCACACCTACTATTCTGATTATACCTATAACCAAGAAACTTAATCTGACAGCTTCTGGCACATATGACACTTTAATGCTTCACATATATATTCTCACTCAATACTCATGATGACCCATGAAATATTCCCACTGAATAAATTAAGCCTCAAAAAGACTGAGGAAACTGCCTAGTCACACAGTTATTAGTAAGTGATAAATCCAGAATCCAGACCTAGGACTATATGTCCCAAAGGACCATTCCCATAACTACCTGTAGTTTCTCTGATGGATGGAATCTGATAAATGAAGCACTCCTCAGAGGAGTTAAATAGTGTTAAATACAATTTCAGTCCCTACAAGTACTACATCATACTTCATAAGCAGATACACAAATTCCTTTGTATTTGTCAACTATGTATCCAAGTTAAGTGGACATTCTCAGCTCCATGAGCAAACATAAAAGATGGGTAAAAGAACGTGTTCTTACCTGTGCTGGCATCTCCACTCTCCATAGATGATTTATTGGTCTCTGACGGATTGTTCATTCTTGAGTCTGCAATAAGACAAAGGTAGAGAAGGCGTTTAAAAAACTAGGGGTGGCCGGGTATGTGGTGGCGCACGCCTTTAATCCCAGCACTTGGGAGGCAGAGGCAGGTGGATTTCTGAGTTCGAGGCCAGCCTGGTCTATAGAGTGAGTTCCAGGACAGCCAGGGCTACACAGAGAAACCCTGTCTCGAAAAACAAAAAAAACCCAACCAACCAAACAAACAAAAACCCAAAAAAACAAACTAGGGGTGAAGATGAAGTTAAGGAGGCAAACTATGGCCAAAGCAGGGGTTAACTAATGTCACAATGGTTCATTTCAAGAAGTCCATGCATAGTATGTGGCAGGGTACAACATTATAAATTGAGTAAAAGGTTATCTGACAAATATTCAGGAGTTCCTAAATCATAAAGGAACTCATAAATAGATTATCTAATAAAATTTAAGATTCTTCTAAGAGAAAAATTTAAGGTGAAAAAGATTATATTACAGTCTGATATGCTAAAAAAAATCAATTCTTTTCAAGAGGCATGTGTAATATACTTTTAAAATAAACTGGGAAGCTGGAACTATCTCAGAAAGTAAGAACTGTTATTCTTAATGATTCTTTTACTAAAAGCAAAGATATAAGTTAACTATAACTAAAACAAATTCACAGTTAATAATGATCTAACAGATGAAAGGAAACTTGTCTGAACATATCCATTTGACTTCCTTAGCCCAACGAGAGCCAATAAAGGTGGCATGGCCAACACATGCCTCATTAAAAACAAGCGTAACAAACTGCACCAGAAGGCACAACAGGGACCTCTGTAGCTCTAAAGGAGTCACACCCACTTACAAAACAAACCAGTTAATTTAGGGTTATTTCTTTCTAGTGTATTAAGTTGTGGTTTCCATAGTGAAATGTTGTCAACCACTATTAATAATTCCAGAAAATATGTAGGAAAGGAGATAAGAACAACTATGCCCTACTACTTCTTCCCAAGGGTCAACAGAATAGACAAAATAGACATTTGGCTCTACATTCACTACAGACTTAATGTTTGTCATAAAATAAGCTTATTGCCAAGTAAGTTCTACCTCTTCTCCCTCGTTAAGGACCATTAACTAAGTTATTATAAGAGAAAAAAAATCAAACCATATTATACTAACTTTTAAAAATTATCTGCAGAAAATGTTTAATTAATAAGACAATATTGCCCATAGTTGCATTACCTACATGTATAAGAAATGAGGAAAAATATCAGGAACTTTTCATATTTCATAACCTAGAAATTGGGCAATATCTTTTCTAATACAGTAAATTTTTGTAACTGATACATTCCTTATGGGCCTTAAACATGTATGTTTGTGGTCATAAATGAGGCTGTTCTACAACTTCCTTCCTCACTGTCCAGAAAAATTTAAATACCACCTGAAAGCACACTAAGGTTTGAAAGAACCAGGTGTACAACTTAGTAAAAATTAGCTTTCTGTATGACTTAACTAAAATCTTAGAAAAGTTAACGTGTATCACAAAACTCAATCATTATATATACACTCAATGTTTTCTTTAAAAAGGATATATTTTGAAGCAAAGTACAAAAATAAATCAGTAAACACATACATATAAACAGAGTTAACAATTTTCTCATGCACAGACACCACAGTAATCAAAAAACCTAAGTCTTAACAAGTCATGAGCCTGGCCTTGCATAATTCAATGCCTAATTTCCACACTTAAAAATTTGAAAATTATGCCCCAGGTATTTTACATGACTTTTCTAAGGACCTTTATTGAACTGTCAAGACCTTCAAAGGGATTTTACAAAATTACTTCAAACACAAACAGAATAATTTTTTATAAATAAATAAAATATGAATAGATAAAATTCTGATATAACGACGGGAAGTCTGTTTCAATGACAGTGTTAACTCTACGTAGTTATATAATTTCTGATATTCAAAATTAAATGGTAAACAGTTCAAAAAGACATTTTCCTTTCATTTCTTGAATCTCAAACTTGGTAAGTTAAAAGAAAAAACACAAGTAAATTATTCACTGATACTTTTGCTTATTAGTAATAGAAAAAACAGAAGCCTATGTCACTTAGCTGATCTTGAGTCTAATTTGCAGTCTATAAATTACTGCTGGGGTGAACTCCTAACTAACATCAATTTGTCATTTGTATCATGTGCATCCGAGCCATAGTAGTTTTCACTCTGATGGACACGGATTACTGCTAATTTGAGTTTAGCTATGTTTTCTATATAAGAATTCAGATATTTTGGATGTATCAATTTACTTTTTTATTAACTGCTTTAATTTCCAGAACAGAAAATGACACATGAGCAATCAAGTTTTAAGCTTAAGATATCCAATTCTTATAGTTTATATCAGATGACTTAAAAAAGCTTCAGTCATTCTTCATGTAAACAGAGAAAAGTCCTCACAAAATATGGCCACCACGCGGCATCATCTATGTAAACCAAAGCACTTCAGCCCATCTTCAGCTACCCAAATGCTTCATCTACTCCAGCAGAACCCCTACCTCCAAACGGCCCCCTGTTCTGTAGGGAAGTAGGGAACTTATTATTAACAGGCTCTCAAAAATACATAAAACTGCAATTTCCTAAGATAAAGCTGGATTTAAGAAATCAAAATGACAAATTTTGAAAATGGCCAGTAACTTGTAAAATCTGGAAACTGATCAACAGCACAGTAGCCACTGTAATTTCCCACTACACTAGTAGTTATAATATTAATTCTGCACTATGACACCACCTTAATTTTTCATTTAGCATTTTTGGTTTTGTATGAGGGATTCTTATTAGATAGGCAAACGATTTTATTGGTATGCATATATTATTTTGATATACTACATATTTTCTGTTTTAAAATGTATTTTAAATTATATATACTACTTTCTATAGAAATTTCCAAAAAGCAAAAATTTCCTCCATGCAAGGCAAATTCAAACACATTATTTGCTGAAAATCCACAGTGAACCAGAAGAGCTAGTCCTACGGACGGACCTACAGCAAACTCAAGCTCCTGCCTTGCAACTGCTTTCCTCCTTCTCTGTTCAAGCCCTCCCCTCCCCGATGTTGGTTGCATATGTGATTGAGCGTTTATGCATAGTCAATACCACACATGCTATTTCCATATTAACGCTGTAAGAAAAGACCTGTGCTGGTACCCACCTAGAACACAGTCACTGCAGTCCAGCATGGCTGTAAAATCTTCAGGAGGTGCAGACAGTCCAAAGCAAGAAGGAACAGGTAGCGCTTAGGGTGGGGAAAATACTACTATTTCTAACAAATCTGAACTATGTTCTTAAGAGAACAAGGGTGGGAGGAGTGGAAAGTGGACTAACAAGAGAAGCAAACTACAACTTCAGTTACACCATAGCAATCTTCAACTGAATAAGGGAACTTCAGTTGCTCAGAGGAGTTTTAGTCTCTTCTACCAGCTAGGACTGACATTGTCAAGGCAACTGAAGCATGAAAAGTTCCCCTTTTTGTAATAAAATAGAAACAAAGATTGCAGCTGGCAGTTTCCATAATGAAGCTTAATCAGTATGCGTGTGATTAGGGCCTTATGCAAATCTCTCCTCGTTAGCACAGCAGCCAGCACTTTGAAGTCCAGGAACAATTCATTTACAGAATACACTGAAAGCACTCCCTGCATAATTTAAATGAATACATAAATATTTATCAGCATATTTGCATATTAATTGGCAGTGCATGAAGGGAAAAATTATCTCCTGAGTGCCAGCATAATAATTAGGAGGATAAAATGAGATTTCTTCCAATGGTCTGGCATCTTGGGCCTAACTTGAGATAGTACCAGGGGAGAAGGGAGGGACAGGAGGCAGAGTTCTGTTAAAATGCCACTGAAATGACATGAACAAATTAGAAACAACTCTACAGACTTAAGCACCTTTAATCTTATTCCTGCTGGCAACAATGACTTCAGTAATAAGAGGATTTGCAAAAGGCTTTCTACACAATCCAAATAATCCCAAGGAAACAATTAGCAAGGTAGGAGCAGAACACAGGCTTGTCAAGATGGTGCTAGCCTACTGATAGGGAATTTTCCAGTTATTAACACACACTATTAAGTAGGAGAAAGTCCTACTTAAAATACGACAACCGCATAAACGCAGAAGCAGGGGAGAGTGTACAAAAGCATCTTTGAGAGCAGATATTCATTATATATGAATCTTTTTATACTACCAAATTAACAGAGCAGATTAGCTGACTGCCGCCTATTATGCAACATGCTCTCATCAAAATCAAACTCAAGAGGAAGATAACTTGTTACTTAGAATATGCATCATCCCCAAATGGGCCACGTAACTGCAGAATTTAAGTATTTTCAAGCAATATCACGTAATGGACCCCTGCGTGTGTGAGAAAGACGTTCTGTACATACAGCCCTATTAAACATGTTTATTAAAGTTTGAAGTTAAGTTGTAACATTTCAGATATCATTATAAAGAATCCAGGAAATTTATACAAACATTATTAAGTTCTTAGGAATAAAGAAACCAAAGCACAGAAAACTAAAGCACTTTCTACTCAATGGCATATTAATAATTCGGGGTCAGGATTTCAACCCAGGTTTTACTGACATCAAGATCCAAGTTCTTACAAGACCTACATACACACCTTAAGTCTGAGTTACATTTTCAGGGAACTAGAGGGTGGAGAGGAAGGAGGGAAGGTGAGAAAGAGAGAGGGAGAGGGAGGGGGAAAGAGACTAAAGCAGAAACTAAAATGGCTTGTTTCAGTACTGAGGAAGGAGACTAATAATTGGTAGCAAAGACATCATGTCTAAAGTACACACAAATAATATAGTGGCTGAAAGTAGGGTACCCTCTCATTAATAACATGTTTTTACTTGTACTTATTATCTTCATGAATTCTAATGTCTGATTTTTAAAATATGTTATGAAATAAAGATGAGTGTAATAAATATACGGTGTAATAAGCAGGGTAGGTGTTACAGTCAGTATTTGCCCAGTGTCATACCGCACACTTCAGTGCAGCCTTGGCTCTGAACATACGATGTGAACCTTATGTGCTGCACATGCCGCCGTGCCTCCCAGTGCCAGCAACGCTGCTTCAGGCGCCTCAGTTCAGACTCAACATTGCTGTATGCTATAAAGTACAGTACGATAACTGTACTTACAAGGCTTTCTGCTCTTATAGAGACATAAATAGGACTTGGTATTTTCCTATCATTAGCAGTAAGTACATAAGTATCAAACTACAGCATCTTTGGGGCTAGAGAGACAGCTTAGCAGTTAATAGCGCATGCTGCTCTAGCAAAGGAGCCAGGGTCTGTTCCAAGAACCTATATCATGTGGCTCATAATTACCTATAAATCCAGTTCCAGAGGATCAAATGTCCTCTTCTGGTCTTTTCTGGCACCTGTACACTCATGGTGTATATAAATGTATGTAAGCACACACACACATACACATTAATAGTAATAGTAATAATAATAATAATAATAATAGTAATAGTAATAAAAGCCCTGTATCTTTGGATTGTATTAAGAAATGTTTGATTTTAAGAATGGCTGTGTGGCTTGATGATCCAAGTTTCATTAAAAAAATTATTAAATGAATTTTAGCTTCACATTAGGACATTATTTCCAATAATAGCAAAAATGGGCCTAAATTTACTTTTGCCATTTTCCACGATGTGAAAGTGTGAAGTGGTATTCTCAACACTGATGACTGGAAAAATAAAAATATCAATCAACCCTAAAAGTTGTTAAAAGGCACTATATTTTGCAGTATCAAATATTCAGCCAAGACGTTTATGTAAGACAAATAACCAGGTCCATTTATTAGTATGAAAATTTATATTAGTCTTTAATTTTAACTTGGTAAAATATATATGCCAAGAAAATATTCTAAAGTAACATTATGATTTATTATCAGTTAATATTTTACTTATACACCTATTTTATGCATTTATATACCTATGGTTGCCTAAAAATTTCTCAGGCACAATGGATTAAGAGTAGAAAGTTTGACCTGGAGCAGAAACAGGAGTAAGAGACCACAGATGCCACAAGAAAATGGAGTCATCAGATAAACAGCACATCCTTAAAAATATCAATTTTATAATATACTTTGTATTAAAATAAGCAGAATATGGTATAGAATGCTAATTCCAAATGAATGTTTAAGTACAGTGTGTTGGATTGGACAAGTTCTACTTGGCGGGAGAGATGAAGAAGCAATGATGAAACTGACCTAAACCAACTTCTCCATTTCCCATGACATACTTATGTGAAGTACTTATTTGACTAGGATACACTTGGTATTAATAAAATGGTTTGTTCCCTCCTCTTCTGCATTCACAAAAATTTTGTTTTCCCTTCTATAATACTTCTGTAATTTGCCTTAAAAAAAAAAAAAAAACAAAAACAAAAAAACCCTCTATACAATAACATCTTTAAGATACCTTTTTCTTAGCTAATTTGGTGTTTTCTATTCAAGCAAGTAAGACCTGGAGTTACAGACAAGCAATCATTGTTGGCTCTAACTAAGCAGTGTTAGTATTATTTGCCTTAGGCCAAGATAGTCCCAAGTTGCCTCTGCAGAGAAGGAAGGTCGTAGCTTGCCAGGTTGGACCTTATTCCCTTCTACTACAAATCTCACCTAGGCAGGTGACTGGGCCACAGTGGAAAGGGCAATAAAAAAGCAGCTCTTTTGGTCATTCTTGAAATAAACACTTTAAACAACAGGTTTAAATACTCTTAAGAATGTTCAGATTTCTACAAATAGTAGCAAAGAATGAGAGGCAACATCCTTCCCTTATACTCCCCAACTATGGACCATTTATATCCAAAAGAAAAGGTCAGATAAGTCCTATCACAGAGTTAAATGCGCATACTATTTGTTCCTCTGTAATATCAACAAAGAACTCCTAAGTTTAAAACTAAACCAACAAAACAAAACAAAACAACCCCCCCCCCAAAAAAAAAACCCACCTTAAAATCTGTAAGATCAGCATGAGTTAATTCAATCCTATCTCCTTCTTTTAACACCTGGGTTAGGATTTGATTAGTGGCTTATAGATACCCTTACAGAAGAGAGCAATAAATACTTCAATAATTAACAATTCTTTTCTAGATGAGTTGGACTGGAGATATGAGATGAGGGAACAGATTTATGGAAAGGACAGGAAATAGTTTTTATTATATGGTAGCATAACATGGAGCTGAAAAATATAACATTCAAATTATACATTTCAAAATTATGCCTGTGGTGGTTTTGATGAGAATGGGCTTATACGTTTGAGTGCTTAATCCCCATTTAGTGAAACAGTTTGGGAAGGATTAGAAGGTGTGGTGTCTTTGGAGTGTGAAAAGTATCTCATAAGATTATGTGTTTGAATACTTCATTGCTAGCTGGTGGCACTATTTGGAAAGGCTATGAAACAGTTAGGAGGGTGGAGTTTTGCTACAGGTGCCACTGGGGGAGACTTAGAGGTTTTATAGTCAACCCCTACATCTTGTTCTTGCTCTGCTTCCTGACTCCTGGGCAACCTAAAGTTCCTGACATCATGCCCACCTTGTCAGAGATGGACTGTATTCACCCTCCTCCCAAGTCAGAGTACTGTGTTCACGGAAACAGAAAAGAAACTAAGCCAATGCTTAGTTCCCATCTTTTCCCTCAAAGAACAACTTTCATTATTTAAAATTTCTGTCCAGCATGATCACAAAGAAACTTTATGCTTAAAAGCAAAGTTTTAGCCTAGTTTTAAGTGTCATCAGAAAAGAAATTAAAAGCAACTATAACCAAAATATAATTTATGTTTTAAATAACCTTTGTCTGGTGTGAGTGAACTAAGGTTATGTTGTATTCTTCCTGACTAATTCATTTATGGCCAACTGTTCATGTTCTAGAGAAACCGTAAACAGCAGAGAGCTTCCACCAACAAGAAACCAACTTCTTTTTTCAAATTAAAAACAGTAATCAAATGAAACACAGGTAGAGCCAATGTGACCAGTTTAACACTTGTCATAAAAATAATGATATCTCTGTCTGTCTGTCTTTCATAATTCAGCCCAAGAACAAGGCAGGTATCAGGAAGTTGGTTACATAAACTGAGCTAGGTTTAACACTGTTGAAAAGAGAATTTAAATCCTGTAAACAAAGGAACAAAACAAAATAAACTATAAAATACTATATTAGAATTAGAGTCTAGAGAGATGGCTCAGTAGTTAAGAATTGTTCATCTTGTATAAGACCCAGGTTCAGTTCTCAGCACTTACACAGCAGCGTACAATCAATCACCTTGGGGAACGTAATGCTCTTTTCTGGCCTTCATAGGTACCAGACATGCACATGTACACACATACAATGCAAGCAAAACCATTCAAACAATTAAAAATAACTCTTAAAACATAGACATAAAAATAAGTATAACTTTAATACTCCCTCCCTCCCTCCCTCCCTCTGTCACTGTCGTTTTTAGGCACTTGAACAGCAATGAAGACATATGACATAAGACATTAGGTTTTTTTAAATGTGACTACCGTCTAAAAAGAATCTAGGGCGCCAAAGAAACTAGTTGAAATGTTTTTAAACTTCAAGAAAAACTCTGGGGATGTAGTTCAATGGCAGAATGCTTGCCTAACACAAACAAAGTTCTGCACTAGGAAGGAAAGAAAAGAAGGTGAAAAAGATAGATGCAGACTTAAAGATTCCTCACCAAATTTTGCATAATTTAGACAAACGCAGGTGCAGAAGATACCATGGAAAACATTGACACAACAGTCAAAGAAAATGCAAAATACAAAACGCTCCTAACACAAAGCACCCAGGAAATCCAGGACACAATGAGAAGTCCAAACCTAAGGATAATAGGTATAGAAGAAAGCGGAAGATTCCCAACTTCACGGGCCAGTAAATATCTTCAACAAAATTATAGAAGAAAACTTTCCTAATCTAAAGAAAGAGATGCCCATGAACATACGGGAAGCCTACAGAACTCCATATAGACTGGAACAGAAAAGAAATTCCTCCTGTCACATAATAATCAAAACACCAAACTCACTAAACAAAGAAAGAATATTAAAAACAGTAAGGGGAAAAGGTCAAGTAACACACAAAGACAGACCTATCAGAATTACACCAGACTTCTCACCAGAGACTATGAAAGCTAGAAGATCCTGGGCAGATGTCATACAGACCCCTAAGAGAACACAAATGCCTCCCCAGGCTACTATTATACCCAGCAAAACTCTCAATTACCATAGACGGAGAAAACAAGATATTCCATGACATAACCAAATTTATACAATATCTTCCCACAGATCTAGCCCTACAAAGGATAATAGATGGAAAACACCAACACAAGGAGCGAATCTACACCCTAGAAAAAGCAAGAAAGTAATCTTTCAACAAACCCAAAAGAAGACAGTCACACAAACATAAAAATAATATCAAAAATAACAGGAAGCAACAATCACTTTTCCTTAATATCGATTAACATCAATGGACTCAATTCCCCAAGAAAAATCCATAGACTAAGAGACTGGATTTGTAAACAGGACCCAGCATTTTGCTGCATACAGGAAATGCACTTCAGTTACAAAGTCAGACACTACCTCAGAGTAAAAGGTTGGAAAACAATTTTCCAAGCAAATGATCCCAAGAAACAAGCTGGAGTAGCCATTCAAATATCGAATAAAATCGACTTTCAACCAAAAGTTATCAAAAAAGATAAGGAAGTAGACACTTCATGCTAGTCAAATAGAAATATTTAAGAGGTAACTTTAGCAAGTGTTATAGGTATCTGATGAATCTCAGTGTAATGGCCTTGGGAAATGCAAAGGAATGTTGCTCTTTGCTCAGAGTGAAGCTAACATATCTTCAAGGGAGAACATTGGAGGCATTTGAATTTTATGGTCACATTAGGGAGGTGAGTCCGGTATATTTTAGAAGACTAATATTTATTTTCTCTGAATTTAGTCAGGAACTGTTCATTTATTTCTAGTTGAGTTTGACAGTAGTAAGGTTTTCAAAACCTACTGAAAACAAGTAACATTTAATGTGTGACTTAGGAGATTAGGTTGTGTGCTATTTTAACTGAAGTCAACTTTCCTTTGTCATTTCAAAGGAGAAAAATGAATGGCCTATAAAACTATAAGAGTTGATCTGTCAGAAATAATTTCCAATTGCATAATGTTTTTACAAAGTGATTTATCTTAATCACATTTATAATGTGAAAATATAAGATGATGATAATATTGGCTTCGAAAGTTTTAGCCTACAAAATAGCATTTTAATTATTATAGAAATGTCTACAAGTAATTTCACAATTTATTACTTCTACATTTAATTTTGACATGTTTCTCATAATTCACCATTGTATATAATACTGTGATAGATATCCCACAGTACATACATATTTCTGTCAACATAAATTCTTAGGAATAAGTTCACTAGATAAAATTTTATGCACAATTTAAAAATAATAGATAAGCTTACCAATCTTATTCATAACTTCAACTCTTCCCATTGATACTCTGTACTCACAAAGACAACTGAGAGTTTACCAACCTTTGGCTAGAGAGTATCAATCAGTAAAAAGTTATCAATTTGTCAACAGGAATGCAATTACCATTAGAATTCATTAAGCAAAAAAAAATTTAAGTATTTTATGTTTTACAGATTAAATTCTAACCTCAGACAACTAGATAAAGAAAAAAACTTTCACAATAAGCTGAGATCTAGTTCAAAGATCACTGACTTTGACTGGTTTTTGTTGTTGCTCTGGGTTTTTTTGTTTGGTTGTTCTTTTTGTTTTGGTTTTTGTTTTGTTTTTGCTAAATCTAATGGATCGTTTTCACCTGGACTCAATAAAGCTACTCTTAAAAGAAAAAAAAAAAAAAATGACAATGAATGAGGGGCTAGAGAGATGGCTCAGTGGATAAGAACACTTGGCGCTCTTCCAGAGGATCCAGGCTCAATTCCCAGAACCCACACGATGGTTCACAACCATCCATAACTCCAGCTCAGGGGACCCAACACTGTCCTATGACTTCTGCAGGCACAAAGCAAAGTGCACATACATATATGCAGGCAAAATACCCATACCTATTAACTAAAACAACAACAATGAATGAAATATATCTATGATTAGTAAGACTTCATGAGTACTGTCATACACTGGTAGCTTTGCTTTTCCAAACTCTCAAAAATGCCTAATCATAGGAACATGATGGTAATAGAAATCTAGAGTATGAAAGTGTGATTATTTACTGTTAAGAGTGTACTTACAATCATTTACACGGCATTCTGATGGACTTTTCAGTATCTTATGGAAGAGAAGTCCACATTGGATCCCTCTGAATTTTATTAATCAAAGTTCATATTTAAGCTCAGACCTAAGTGTGTCTCAGCTTTTGTGTCATTTATTGTCTGAACAAAGACTTACTGAAAACATATTATTTTTATTCCAAAGTCTATTATAATGTTAGAAACTCAGTTAATTTTAAATAAAATCTCCACAGACATAAGACAGTATTAGAAAATTAATTATAAATTTGTATTTTAGATGTACTGTCACATTATTTAAAAAATATTATTTATTGGCGCTAAATGTGCTATCTCAATCTGTCCTGTTTATGAAATTGATGCATTGAATACATCAGCAATTTTCAGGGTTGTGTGGCCTCATTGTCAGCACAGCTCGACCAACATGCAAGCAAGCATATCTAAAGGATCTGCAGCTGGCACTGATCTTAGCATTGCCTACTCCTGTGTAGGTGTCTTCAAGCAAGGAAAAGTGGAACTGCCACTGACCATGGTAACTGAATCCCTGACCCAGTGATGAATCTAGGATGCTGTGAAGAATAGGATTGTGAAGAACCCCGACAACACAGTTTGGTTTTCTTTAAAACAAACAAACAAACAAACAAACAAAAACCCAACCCAACCCAACCCAACCCAAAACCCCAAATGTCTGACTGGGTGTAGGCTTGATGCTGCTGCTGTTCAGTCTGATCTGAAGCACTGGTCCTTCATGGTGGTGAACGATGCACACAGGTCTAATGTGCACGTAGAATACAAAGGGGAGAGAAAAGCTTCCTTCTACCTAGAGGGGGGGTGCTCTATGGTTCTGACAAAGATGAAGAAAATTGGAGAAGCCTATGTTGGAAAGACTGTTACCAATGCTATGATCACAGTGCCAGCTTACTTCAATGACTCTCAGAGGTAGGCAACGAAAGCTGTAGATGCTGGGCTCAATGTACTTAGAATTATTAACTAACTGCTACTGCTACTGCTTATGGCTTAGACAGGAAGGCTGGAGTTGAAAGAAATGTGCTGAGTTTTTATTTTGGAGGTGATATTTTTTATATGTCAATCCTCACTTTTGAGGTCTAATTTACAGCTAGAAGCACCCACTTGGTAGAGAAGACTGACGACTGTATGGTTAACCATTTTATTGCTCTGTTTAAATGCAAGCACAAGAACATCAGTGAAAACAAGAGAGCTGTCTGATGTCTGTGTACTGCTGTCAAACAGGCATGTACCCTCTCCTCCAGCACCTAAGCTGGGAATGAGACTGACTCTCTCTGAGGAATCGACTTCATCAACTCCATTACCCTTACCATTACCTTTGCTCAATTTGAAGAACTGAATGCTGTCCTACTTCTGTGGCACTCTGGACTCTGTAGAAAAGCCCCTTTGAGATGCCAAACTAGACAAGTCACAGATCCATGATACAGTGCTGGTGGATGGTTCTACCAGAATCCCCAGGATTCAGAAGCTTCTATGAGATTTCTTCAGTGGAAAAGACCGGAATTTGAGCATTAGCCCTGACGAAGCTGCTGCTTATAGTACAGCTGTCCAGGTGGCCACCTGGAGATAACTCTATCTGGAGACAAGTCTGAGAATGTTAAGGATTTGCTCCTCTTGGATGCCACTCCTCTTCTTGGTACTGAAACTGCCGGTGGAGTCATGACTGTCCTCATCATGCATAATATTATGATTCCTACCAACCAGACACACATCTTTACTACTTGCTCTTGCAACCTGTGAGTATTCCAGTATAGGAAGGTTAAAAAGAGCCATGACCAAGAACAACCTACATGGAAAACTTTAACTCATAGGCCTCCCTTCTGTACCCTGTGATATTTCTCAGAATGAAGTCACCTTTGACACTGATGCCATTGGCACCCTCAATGTTTTAATGTAGACAAGAGCACAATGGAGAATAAGATCACCATCACCAACCACAAGTGCCTCTTGAGTAAGAAAGATAACGTGTAAATGGTCCAGGAAGCTTGGAAGTACAAGCTTGAAGAGATGCAGAGAAATAAAAAGTATTCCCAAAGACTTCACGGGAACTCTATGCTTTCAATATGACAGCAAAAGCTGAAGATGAGAATCTTCCACGCAAGAGCAATGATGAGGACAAACAGAAGCTTCTGGACCAACAATGAAACCATCCGTCAGCTAGGCGAGAATCAGACTGCAGGGAAAGAAGAAGCTGAACACCAGGAGAAAGTGTGCAACTCATCATCACCCCATCATTTCCAAGCTGTAATAGAGGGTTAGCTGCATGCAGGGGGAATGCCGGGGGCTTCTCCCTCTGTGGCACTTCTGCAGGGCCCATCACTGAAAAAGTTAAGTCAGTCCAAAAAGAGATGAAGGACTGAAATTTAGCAAGTTCTGTGGCAGTTTTAAAGTTAGAGCTACTACAATAAGTTTTTGGGTACCCTCCATACTTTACCATAGAACACAGGGAGAAGAAATAATATTGCATGTTGTAAGCACTGCATCCTCAGTGGAAAAGGAATGCCTTAAATAAAACTATTTAAAATGGGAACCATAGGTAGGGGTGGGGAAGAAATGCTGATTGAAAGACTTACTATCTGCTATAGAATGATCATATTTCTGCCAGCAAACATTACCTAATTTTAGAAATAGGGCTTTTGAAAATATTCAGATGAAATGATTGGGCTGGGGAGGTAATTCCGTGGTAGAGTGATTGCCTAGAATGGACGAACTTAGTACTGTACTAAAACCAACCAAATAGGATGAAGTCATTAGTGTTTCTGTCCTTATAAAAGGGGGAAATCTGAACAGAGACAACTCAGAAGGAAGGTAAGAAACATGGATAGATTCTTTCTCATAGCCCTCACAAGAACCAACCCTGATAGCATCTTATGTCGGACTGACGGCCTCTGGAGCAGTGGTTTTCAACCTGTGGGTTGTGACCCTTTGGCAAACTTCTATTTCCAAAAAAAAATTTACATTATAGTTCATAACAGTAGCAAAATTAGTTATGAAGTAGCAATGAAAATAATAATTTTAAGGTTGGGGGTCAACACATGAGGAACTGTACTAAAAGAGTCCCAGTCAAAAAGGTCAAGAGCCACTTCCCTAGAGCTATGAAGCAGTAGGTTTCTGCTGCTTAAGATACTGAGCTGAGGTGTTCCATTGTGGCGTCCTTAGGAACTAATATGGCTTGTGAACTTAAGCTTGCCCATGTAAGAAAGGGGGATTGAATCCAAGGGTGTTCCCAAAGTGAGAATGTTTTTTAAAAATAACCAGGGTTTATAAAAATAATTTGGGTATTATTAGAATCTCTTGATAAAACACTCGATAAATACTACGAGTGATAATATGACTAAAATGATAAGCCAACATTCTCCTCTAATGCATGGAAAGAGTAAAAGTGGACACTCATGGGTAGCTCTGTCTTCTGACTAGGCTTTAGTCATAAGCCAGAAAGCATGTTTGTTGTATGGTAAACCATCTTAAGATTGCTAGAACCAATGGAACACATCACTGAAGAACAAGGTGCTTTTCTTTTTCTTTTCTCCACGTTTTAATCCTGAAATAATATTTTCTCCAGAAGACTTAACCTATAAACAAAGACAGAGATGTCCCTCTGTCCATGTGTGCACTCTATGACAATCCCAGGAAGATACACTTCAGAGGATTACAACAATCAACAAATATTTAGAGTTACCAAACACTGATGAAGACTGTAACTTGTAAAAAGGACCAAATAATTTATTTCTCCCTATTTCCTCAAATTTTACACTTTTTTCTGTATAGTAGAAATGTCAGTAAACAGGCACAATAATACTCTCAAAAGTTTGTAGGTAAGTTTTAAAGATATATATACCAGCCAGCAAAGGCTGCCAACAAGGTGTTAGTATAGGGGAGTATTTACAAGGAGCACATGAAACTAGCGACTTCTCTATTCCTATATACTCTAAGTTATAACAAAAGAAAAAACCCATCATGAAATATTACTATACATTTTTTATTCTTTAGACATATTACTTCATATTTAAGAAAATTGAAAAAGGTAAAAAAAAATTATATATAAAACAGTAACAGATTCTGATCTGGAGTCTGTTTCAATTCTCTAATACTTAGCTGAATTTCTTTAAATAAGTTACTTGTTATCTCTAATCTTAGATCATTGTTTAAATGAATGTTAAATAATATTTTGCTCATTAGATTTATTTTATAAAGCTATTAGTCACAAAGAGCTTCTACTAAACTACCATCAAGGATTACTGCTACTGTTTACTATAATAAAATATAGATGATATACGAAATGCTAAAGCTAATTTGACTTGATTTCTATTGCTTGCTAGGTCATAGGAACCCCAAATATCATTCCGAAGCATCGATAAATCTTAAGCAGACTTCAAAACTAAAATGAAAAATTATGTACTTGATAAGTCATTTTAATAGACAATCCATAAAATAAAAGGCAATCATCATAACACCTGGATTTATCAGTGGCTACTAAATGAATAGTTTTACTTAGCAGAAAATATTTACCAGGTATAGAAAGACTGCATTCTTTCTTTGAATTGTTTCACTGAAAATTGAGAGTAGTTTGGTAATTAAAAAGGCAGGAAAGCTCTTCTTACTTTTCCAGTCTAAGAATACAAAAAGAGAAAAAAGGCAACTGAGTAAGCTGTATAAAATAACTAACACTTTAAGGGGTAAAGTCACATACAGTAGGGAACTATTGACTAGTCACCAGGGTCTATTTAGCTCTTTTAGGTAGGCATCTCTCTTATGCCCATTTCCTCCTTTACAAAACAAATTTTACAATCTGACCTTACTGAAGAACATGAAGTTAAAGAGGAAGTCCTTGAAACATGTATTTTAAGGTGTTGCACTTTCATCAAGCTGGATAAAAATTGCCTAAAGACTTTCTTTAATAGGTATATTCTCCGAACCAAAACCAAAAACTCATTTTCAATTTTAGCATTCACCTCTCCCAAATTGTAAGCATCAAAATGTTTAAGAAATGACACAAATAAGTCAATGCATGTTTTTATTAGCTTTAAAATAGTCTTTAAAAAAACAAGATCACATTTTGTATTGAGAAAATGGGAAAGGTCAGTACGTGGCACACATAATGTGGTAATTCTGCACTGCTGGTTGACTATTATACTGTCTTCACGTTTCAAGAATCTTGATCAGCAGAAGCACCAACAGTCTCGAACAGCAAAGGGATTAGTACAGGCACTGACTTTCACTTGCCATATACTTTAATGTCAAGCTCTTTCATAATTAGTTTAGCTATATGTTTACATAACCAAACCTAGTGCTCTCACCCACGTAATTTGAAGGTAATATTCCTAGTTCATGAAATTCTGAGTAAGTCCAGTTTAATGGTGCACACAAAATCAAAAGTGTGGCAGCTGAATTCAGATTGCCAGTGCCAGCATAAAAAAGCAAAAAACAAACAAAACTGGTAGCTCTGTTTGTGACCTGGGTGAGTGAAGACAGGTGAATTCCTGAACTCACTGGCTGGTAAGCCAGTCTAACAAATTAGGGAGATACTGTTTCAAAAGATGAGGGGAAAGTGATTGAGGAAGATAGCCAACATCACCCTCTGGCCTCTATAGGCATGAATATGTACATACATACACAAACATGCACTTATAAATACACTATAGACACATACACACATTTTTATTTAAAAAATTTAAAAGTCACATATGTAATTAGTTCGAACTGTATTTGTAGCTTAGAATATTCAATCAATATTACTGAGATACATCCCATTAAGAATGCTACTACATGATAGTTATTTTTTATTATCAATTTCCCTGGACTTATAGTTACCTAGGAAATACATGTGCCTCTGCGCTGTCTGTGAAGGTGCTTTCAGACTAGTTTAACTGAGAGAAGACCCACACTGAATGTGGGTGGCATTATCTCATGGATTGGGATCATGCCTGAGCAGGAAGGAAAAAAGGAGAAAGCAAACTGAGCAGGTAGCATTTCCCCCTCCCTCTGCCTCCTGACTTTGTTCACAGTGTGATGCATGGCCTCACATACTCTTGCCATAGTTAGAGTTAGTTTCACTGTTCATCATCACCATGATAGACTTAGACTATGAACTAAAACACAGCTTTCTTTGCTAAAGCTGCTTCTGTCAGGTATTTTGTTACAGCAATAAGAAGAACAATATGGCTACTTTAGTTGCCTATCTGTCTAGAATATGTTTGACAGTTATATATGTATATATATTTAAGATGAGTCATTTTACTTGCTTCTTATAAAATCTCCACAGCCAGGTAATGTTCCCATTATGTAAACAATGCCCCAAACTACCAAGGTAGCTACATGATGACTTGGAGAACATCAAGGTATTAATAGTTATGAAAGCCAGTGAAACTAAAAATAAAGAATTCAGGCTATATTAAACTGAGCAATTAAGTCTGAATATTTATTAATTTTCATGTGGTTAGAGCCTCAAGCTTGAATAATGAAGACTGGATTTAATTATCATACTCTTTAGAAATGTTTTCCAGAGTTTTCTCCTGTAATGTTCTCCTAGTCAGGTATTAAGAATGTCCTAAGTGTGGCTGAAAATTCATAAAGATAAGTAGTTTTCTAGTTTTTTTAAGTCCAAAACTTAGTTGGAATTTTGGTCATTTGGTGAGAATGGTGTGTGTGTGAGAGAATTTGGTGTTGGTGTGTGCTGTTTAGTGCTGAAAGAGAGCGATCAGCTTATGACCTGTGAGCCTGTAGAGCAGCAAGAACTCACGAGAATGTTGTTACAGAGTGAGTACAAATGAGGAATTTGATTTTTCTTTTTGAAAATTTATGATTCCTTCTACTTTCAGTTCTCTATGAAAATGGAAAACACTTTAAATTTTAAAAAGTATAAACCAAAGATAAAATCCTAAACAAAATGAGAAAGCACTTTAAACAAAAAGGGTAGCAAAACATTGACACACATGCACACAGAGAACAAACGTGAGCTTCAACACATTCACTAAAGCCTCCAGGAAGAGCAAACTGCACTCACCCTGAAGGCTACAAACTGACAAGCTCTTCCTGGCTGTCCACTAGCACAGGAGAGACCTTTCATTCTTTTGGAAAATTTCTCAACTTAAGTTGGATGCAAATAAGCCAGGTGTGTCCTTACAAGAGTAACACAGCCAGTCCCTGCTGAGTTTCCATAGCAACAGACTCAGCTGGTAAGGGTGCACCAAAGGTTGTACTGACCTCAGACTGGTTTAAAAAGTTTCAGTTGTTCAATCAATTGTGGTATCTTAGTAAAGAATAAATACAAAATTACTTTTTAAAATCTGTCTTTGCTTGAAATTCCAAATAAAATAACGTATTAATTTCTATTAATCCAAAAGTGACTTCCATCTAACAACAGGGGCTAATGTGTCTATTAATTTAGAAAAAGCCAATCAGCAAATTTAGGAAAAATGTTTTGACTAAAGAAGTTGAAAAAGAGAAAAAAAATTTAAGTCAATATTTATTGGGGAGGAGATCTTCCTTAATATAGTAAACAGCATCCAAAAAGACTAACAGTTTTTTAAAGTTTTGAATTAAATAGTGTGTCTCATTTCCTTAAATTAATGTGCTATGGTTGTTCTTTGGCCTTATTAAAATGTCGGTAGTCATAGAGATAGTAGCTGGATCAGCACCAATCATCAACACCATCTGGGAACTTAGAAATATAAATTCTTGGGTCCTCCATCAGATCTACTAAATCAGAAACTCTAAGGGTAGAGGTCCCAGAAACATGTTCTGAAATCAGTTCTCCAGAAGATTCTGATACACAGTAAAGTATGAACATCACTGATTTACAGAGTCAAACTTTAGAGGCAGATATGTGAGATAAATGCAGGGGTTTATTCTACTCACTGGAATCTGAGTCTTCTGGAAGGAGCCTGTTGGCTAGTGTCCTTCCTGTCTGAAGAGTATGCCGAGTATCAAGCTGGGCATGCCTATCTCTTGTACATGCAAAATTATCAAGGGATAACCAAGAGTCTGTATTATTCAAGGAAAGGAGAGTCTTGAACACAGGCTACTTCACTCACTATCAGTCATAATTATTTCCAACCATCTAGGTCTTCACACACAGGGCAGAAAACCCAACCATTTATCCTTTCATAAAAACAAACTTTCCAAGACAGAAAATGTTTATATGAGGATGAGTATAAAGTCTGAGCCACAAATTTTAACATCCTTCACTAGTGAATTCTTTAAAAACATAAAGTATGCATTTCTTTAGTATCTAACTTAATAGATACTGTCTTGATGTACTAAAAACTTTTTTTTTTTAACATATTTCCAATAGCACCTCAAAGAACAGCTAGTCTAGCAGCATGAAAGCCATCATAGACATACTAAAATGGTTAATGGAGAAAAGCCTCTAGGTAGCTCAAACACATCAGATGGTGTTAAAAATGATGGGCTCAACCAAGCTGTGCTGGCTAGTTTTAGGTCAACTTGGCACATACTTAGAATCATCTGAAAGGAGGGAACCTCAGTTGAGAAAATGCCTCCATAACATCCGGCTGAAGGTCATTTTCTTAATTAATGATCGATGAGGGAGGGCCTGACCCATTGTGGGTGGTCTCATTCCTGGGTTCTATAAAAATAACTGAGACAACCACGATGAACAAGCCACTAAGGAGTACCCCTTCTGCACCGGCTCCTACCTCACTTGAGTTCCTGCTCTGACTCCCTTTAGTGACGGGCTACAATGTGGAAGGATAAGCCCCTTTCTTCCCCACTTGCTTTTGGTCATGGTGTTTCCTTACACCAAGAGTAACCCTAATTAAGACCCCAACTAAGTCATTTTGTGAAGCTCATCATTACAAAATAAATTGCTAAGTGCTTTCAGTACTATTCCATAAAATGTACTTTAAAAATTTGGGGGACTAAAGATGTATGTATGCATGCTCAATAGTAGAGCACTTGCCTATTATGCACAAGTCTTGGGTTCAACTCCAGCATGACAATGAACTACTTTAAGTAAATCTAAATATTGGTCACAATTTATGAGAAAAAAACCAAAACAAATCAGAAAGACAAAGACATTCAAAGGAAGTGTTTATTATCAGGATTATCTAGGATCTGTTTGTAAGTAATATGAAGAAATTTACTAGGTCATATATGCACGCACACTTTTTGTTTGAAGGAGAATGCCACTGGGGATGGAACCTAAGGTCTCATACGACACTAGGTAAGTGGTTCCCTGAGCAACACATATCGAGACTCAGACAGGTGACTTAACATACAAGTCAGACAACAGGAGAAAGAAAAAAAAATACACACTTGTTTCCTTTCTTTTGCTTGCCATGTTGTTTTTTAAAACTGGGGTAGTTGTACCACAGGTGTACCTTATTCAAGGAATGTTTTTCCTAAGGAATCAATTTAACTCTGATTTCTACTCTTAATGTACTGTCAGCATTTACTCCACTCTTGTGGGAAAAGAACTGTGAAAGAATGAACCCTACGTAGGTCATCAAAGACAGCAATAAGGAATCAATAAGAAATGGATTCAGAATGTGCTTCAGTCTAACAGTCTCACGATTGAGCCATTTCAGCCCGACTATGTATCAACGGTCTTCACTTGATGTGCTGTCTCCACAGGCCTATATTTCTGTATTTGAAAAAGATTTATTAGCTTATAAAGAATCAGATTTCATTATGATATGTTTTCCAACAAACTGTGCTGTTTCTCTTCTCTCTCATCTCCTCCTCTTCTGCTCCCTCCACCTCCAGTAGCCTCCTTCCTACTTGCTTTCCTGTCACTTGTGTCTTTTGTCCTATCCCCTTTGCTCAGTCAGCACTTCTCCCTACCTTGTGGCCTCTGTGATGGTTTGAATACGCTTGGCCCAAGGAGTGGCACTTATTAGGAAGTGTAGCCTTGTTAGAGTAGGTGTGTCACTGTGGGCATGGGCTTTAATATTTAGTGCCCTTGTCCTAGCTGTCTGGAAGTCAGTATTCTGCTAGCAGCCTTCAGATGAAGAGGTAGAACTCTCAGCTCCTCCTGCACCATGGCTGCCTGAATACAGCCATGCTCCCACCTTCACGATAATGGACTGGACCTCTGAACCAGTAAGGCAGTCCCAATTAAATGTTGTCCTTCTAAGAGTTAGTTGCCTTGGTCATGGTGCCTGCTCACATCAGTAAAGCCCTACCTGAGACAGCCTCCTATCTAGTTTCATGGCTTATGCCCACACTTACATTCCTTTCTTTCTATACATACAAACACTTAAAGTTAGGAACTTCATATGAGAGAGAACATGTAATTTTTGTCTTGAGTCTGGGTTACTTCATTTAATATACTTTTCAGATCTAACCCTTTTTATGCAATTTCATTTTGCTTTACACCTGAGTAGAATTCACATTTTCAACTGAGTAGAATTCACATTTTCATTATCTACCTGTTGATGGAGTATTTCTATTTTTTCTTAAATAAACACATGAATTGTTTATAAATTTCTACTTTTTCATTAAAAGATTTTTATCTAAACTGTTTATTTTCTTAGTATATTTGGTTGGCTTCCAGTGTCTGGCTAAATATTTTTTACCTTATTTATCAAATCCATATAACTAAATGAGTGAAATCCTATGCAATCAGTTCTGTAACCTTGATACAAAGAAAGAAACTTTCAAAAGAACAAATACTTAAGACAAATCCTTTGTGGTCCAAAAGCTTTTATAAGAGGTTTAATAGAGATCTACAAGAAAGATTCAAAAACAGAGAAGACTTAAGACAAGGAAGGACAATTTTGGTTTAAGCTTAAAGACTTCTTACCATAGGAAAGTCCTGCAGTTAAAAGGAAATGGAAAAATACTGGAAGATTTTTCCAATGAAAGGCTAGATTGCTTAGAAATAGTGCTAACCATCTATTTGGCCTCAGTTTGTGTTATTTTTTGTGAATTCAAAAAGAATAACTGTATAAACTTCCAAAATGCTGCCCTTTCTGAGTTCCTACCAATCATCTTTCAGTACCATAAATCTGGTCAAACTGATGTCACTGCTCATCAACTGAGGAAGACTGCCTACTATGTTTGCTTTTAAACAAAATAAAAATGGTAAAACAGCCACAATAGACGCTTTCTGAATTACCTTTCATAGAGAAGGGCAGCCCCAGAACATCTCTCCCATTTAGGCTCTTCTTCCTTCATATTCAAACTCACTCATTCTGCAATTACAACAAAAAATTCACAATGACCCTTAAAGGGATCACTGGTCTCCCTTAGAGAGAAGACTTCAACAATGCAATCACATTTTACTATCTATGGTGACACCAAGAAACAGACTCAACAAGACATTAAGAGAACCCATCTATTGTAATTACAGCTTCTCAATTATTTTCATAATCCACAAAAACCATGGCAGAGATTTCTACAGCTTTACTCTCAAAATAGAAATCAGGAGTAAAAATTCCATAGAAAGAATATACGCATACTAATGTTTCAACAAGAAACAATGTTTTCATACATTTTTAAAGAATTCATTGTGAAAAAAAGAATTGTGTAGAAAACCTAAATAAATAATTAGCAAGTCAATAAAATACAGTTTATTCTAAATAAATTATGTTTAAATTCTCAAACATGGCTTGGGGCTTGTCTTATGTAAAGATCTTGCTTTAGGTCAACTAGAGTTAACAAATATTGCTTTTATAATACAGTGGTACCACTGTCTAACTAAGAATAGAGCACATAACACAGCCAATAAATCAAACATCTGAGATGAAGTGTTTTAATGTAGGGTTGAGTTCTCCACATTATAGAGCCAAATATAAAATAAAAATTAGGATAGGACCTCACAACCCCTGAGTTAGGGAAGATAAGCATGTAAGTGTGAGAAGCTGTTGTAGTTTTTATATTATTGTAAAATGAAAATCCTATCCATATCCTCTCAGCACTTACAGTTCCATATGGAAAGTATGCCACATTCAGTCAAAATGCCTAATGGCCTTTGCAATTTCTGTTCATTCAGGTGAGCACTAACTAGCAAGTTGGATTTTGGCCATCCCAATTTCTGTCTCTGTATGTCTCCATCTCAGAAAGCCTTTCTCTTAATATTTAATCTTTTAAATCAATTAATCTATCATTTCATCTTGTTTCCTCTGAAAATTCATGATTTTAAAATTTGTATACTTGTTTGGTTTCTGCTTTTCACCACTAGAAGGAAAATTTGCTGAGCACAGGATATTATGTCTTATTTACTTAACAGCAATCTCACATGTGTGGTAAAACCTGAGAGAGGCTCAAAAATACTTGTGCATGAATGAAAAAATGGTTCTGGGAAAGTCAACAAATGTTAAATCTAGCATATTAGACTTAAGTCCACAATTAAAGGGTTTGTTTTAAAAGATTAGAAGAATATGAGCAGAACACTCATTGTTGATTTTTGAATAAAGGCAACTAATAAAATCCTACATATTGTTTTCACAGAGTATCAGGGGCTCTGCAGTTAAACAAACAGAATTCTCTCTAGCAATTTCCCCTCTTCTGAAGCCAAAGCTATAAAGGACATTATGTATATTCTGACTGCAATGCCCTTAGCCATATGAAGAACATCTAGCCCCATTTTATCGTGTCTGTGTTTCTCCAGGATTAGCATATATTCTTAAAAACAATACACTTGAACTGACTTCTAATGAGTGCATATGAAAGCTGAGTATTCTCACTAGTAAATTTCAGATTCAAATGGTAAAAACTCTGACAGGTAAAACTGATAACTAAAGAGCAAGGTCAGTTAACATAGTTCCATTAGATTTTATTTTAAATTTTCTTAGTCCAATTTAAAATCTGCTCAGCAGCCTGCAAGTAGACACATTTTTTTTTTTTAAAAAAGACATTCATTCATTTCAAATCATATCAGAGACATTTGTAAGATGAAAATAATCTTGAGAGAGAGTTAAGATTATAGTTTCTCTTAAAAAATTCTTATTGTACTGTCTGCAATGGTTGACTATGGAAGCACAATATTTTAGGAAAGTTGATAACTGCTCTGTGAATATAAAATTAGCTGTACATAGTTTACTAATAGTTTCTATATATTTCCAATTTTTTTGTTCACCCTTCTTGTACTTCCGTCTTTCCTTCTGAGTTCAGCTCCCTTCTATCTTAAAAAATGTTTCTTAGAAGCTAAAGGACATGTAAAGGACATGGTGATAAGCAACTCCATTTACCTATCTAAAACTACCATTTCATCTTTAGAAAAGTTTAGCTGATAATTGAGAACTGTCTTCTCTACAACACCCAACTATATTTTAAGCCTTCTTATTCTGTTCTCTGTATCTCTTACTCTCTCTTTATAGCTAAATCCATAACACTAGTACTAATCTGATTAATTTCCCAAGACCTACTATTAGTTTCTTCAAAATTCCTTTTTCAAATACATGTGAAATTTAAATTTCAGGACCACTTTTTCCTGTTTAGAAATTACTCTGCCAAACCTGCCAAGTCATTTTTGCAACTTGTTCTGTGCCCGTGTTCTGATCCACTTTTAAAGTATTTTTAAATTAATTTAAATACTAAATTACATACAACAATCTGAAGTTCGTGGGAAAGAAGTTTCCTTCTATTGCTGGTTGTTTTCCTATAATTTTCTGATGCAAATCTGATCATATCAGTTACATTTTTAATAATTCATTTGATGGGTATAGAAAGTCACACTGCAGGAAACTTACACTTCATTACCCCTGTGCCCTCCTTCATCCAGTCTCACGGGAGTATCCATATTCATGACTTCCTGCAACAGACCTGCTTCTCTCCTTTGTCCCACCTGGTCCTTGTTATCAGGAACTCTGTAAATATTCATATTCTATCTCATCCTTCACGATCTATCTCCACTGCCATTTCTTACAGGGACCTAGCCTGAAGAGCCTTATTCAACTCAGAAGTTCCCTGAAAACCTATCACAATGTCTTGCCCAAAGAAAAAACTCAACAGCAGTGAGATATAAACACCTGTCATGGGTACTAGAGAATAAAATAATCCTTCTAAGGGGAGTGAGGCTTAAACTGTGATATCCTACTCTTATTCTAAGTTTTTGAGACTCTAGAATTTTATTAAGATCACCCTAAAGCTGGGAGGTGGTGACACATGCCTTTAACCCCAGAACCAGGGAGGGCAGCTAAAGTACACTGCTGTCCGGTTTTTAATATGACAAACATTTACTGAACATTAGGTGTACCAGACACCATGCTGGACATGCTTAAATATTACCTTTTTAATACTAAAAAAACTCTATAAAGAAGTCATTCATTGTTTTATAAATGAGAAAAGGATATTCTGGCACGTTATTATAATAAAGACGGTAAACATTAGTGGCAGAGTAAAGATACATCATCTTTAACTTAAAGCTAGTACTTCTTATACCAACATCATAGCTGCCAGATATTTAGAATAGCTTAATTACCATATCCAAATAAAGAAAAATATGTGAGCATGAACTGAATATAAGACAGATAATAACCATTTATCCCTGCAACACAAAAAAAAACTTTCAGCAAAGCACAACAACTTATTTATTTATTCAGTGGATTAAATACTATGCACAACTTGCACTTATTGTGAAAGAAACCAACAGAAGTAAAACAAAACAACCACCAGCTAATAATAATATCAAAATGAAAGGTCACCACTGCATACACTAAGAATGCGCGGTGAAGAAAGAAAACTCTACAAAACTAAGATACAACAGTAGTCTCCATTTTTTCTTTTCTTTTTTCTAAAAAGCTTCTTTAGATAACCCTATATTATTGACGTATAATCTTCACAAGGTGTGTTCTGTAAGAACAGGATTTCCTACTCTGTCCCCAGAAGATGGAGAATTACACACTGCCTACTGAGGATGCAACAGGGTCTAGCTAGAAGAAAGGAGCAGAAGCCAGAGCCCTGAGCCATTTCTCATTTAACCACTAACATCTTTCATCATTTTTAAGTAAACAATCAATCTATGAAATAAAAGAATTGCTTTTCACTCCAGGGACCGCTTCAGATTAGAAACAATTCAACCAACTTTCAATTACTACAGAAACTAACAACATTTATTATAATTCAGATATTAGCTTAGAGATGTATACAGTTTAAAACAAGCAGAAACTTGAAATCATTAATCTAGGAAATAAAAATGAAAGAAGAAAAATTATTCTAGCACCCTAAATGAAAAATAGAATAGTTGGAGAGCAGATAGGAATAAATACTCAAGAATCTGGTTAGAATTTGCAGTAACTAAGACTTTATTATCTTCACAAATCTCCACAGCAGAATGTATGAAGTTGGTTAAAAGCATTTACTGCTTATTATGAAAATAAATACAATTAACCATGTAAGTGTTTCTTACTGTTTATTAAATCTTCATAACATAAAGCATGGAGGACCACTACACAAAAATATAGAAAAGGACTGGAGAGATGACTGAGTGGTCAAGAGCACTTGCTGCTCAATCTTGAAGACCAAAGTTCAGACCCCAGCATCAGCAGAACAAGCCCAGTGTTCTGCAAATGGTTACCCTAGCTCTGAGGAACCTAACCTCCTTTTGGCCTTTGCAAACTCACTCGTGTACCTGTATAAATGTGTGAACACACTCACATACACAGAAATACAAAAAATAAGTAAGTAAATAAATAAATAAATAAGATTTCTAACTACAGAACACTAGGGGACCAAAGAAGTCTCTCAGTGGTTACTAGCTGTTCTTCCAGAGGACCTGGGTTCAATTCCCAGCACCTGCATGATAACTCACAACTATATGAAACTCCTGTTCCTAGGGACCTGACCCTCTCTTCTGGCTTCCACTGGCCCCAGGCACACATGTGATGCACAGACATATGTGCATGTGCAATACCCATATTCATAAAATTAAAGAATTATTTTTCATGTGCTGATCTTAAATATAGAACACTGAACTAGAAAGATGGTCTAATTGGTAGTGTGCTTGCCAAACAAGCATGAAGACCTGAGTTCAAATCTCAGAATCCCTGCAAAGCTGACACAGGTTTTGTGTGTCTGTAATTTCAATATTCCTTAAAGAGAGATGGAAGGCAGAGACAGCAGCATCCCCAGAAGCTCGTGGGCCAACTGGTCGCAATACAAAGCAGTGAACAAGGTCAAAGGTGAGGACCTCCACAACTGAGCCATGGCACACCCACAAATGCACATGTACTCACATTTACACACACACACACACGCACACAAATTTTAAAACATTTTTAAAAATTAATCTTGAAAACATGGAACAGTACTTGAAATTTTTTGTCCTTGCAAACTGTAAAAACTAGCTACTATGAATCTCAACATCATTAGTGAGTTTAATTTTTTAAACACAGCAGAAAGATACAAGGCCCTAAAACACTACTAACTCCATTTGCAAATGAGGAAGTTGTTTTGGACTCCACTGGTTTTGATACTTGTACAATGTTACTGCCCTTTGTTTTGTTTGGCTTTGTTTTTTCCCTTGTAAGAAATCACCAGGAGTCACAACCATGACTTCCTTCTCCAGACAGTGATATCCACAATCATTCTCTTCTAACTCCAGGTCTCATACAACTGCTGTCCTTCATTCTAATACTCACTGGCAAGCTACCACACTGTAATAGCATAGACATTCCTAGCAACCAGCATAATTCTGAGAAATAATTATACATAGCAACCACAGTAGGCCTTGTGGACCCATAATCTGTCACTTACCTTCCCTCCCTTTTTTTTTTAATATTAAAAATATAAAAACTAAAGCTGGTCCCAGCACTTGAGAGTTTGAGGCCATCCTAGTCAACATAGTGAGATTCAGGCCTTTGCCACACTATGAAACCCTGTCACAAGAAAAAATAAAATAAAAACCCATTCCTAGCTCAAGGGTTTTATAAAAATTCCACAGTGTGAACCTTAGTAATATCAATGATTGTATGTTAAAAAATGTATGTTAAAAACATACATTTAGTAAAATTTAAGCAGAAAACAATTCCGTTCCGGCCTTTAAAACAGTTCACAACACAGTGGAGGAGGGAGTAAGTAAAGCAGACATTCAGTTTCACCTGTGTGTGTGATGACACAATGTACGCATGATAAAAGCTTAGGACAGGCACCATCTAACAGTTTGACAGACATTAACTAGTTTCTTCTCACAAGAACAATCATGTAAGTTCTTTTATTATTCCATTTTACATAAGAAAAATAAAGAAAAGAGTACTGGGTAAATTGCTCAGCAACAGCTGGTAGTGGGATCTAACCATATCACAGTTCTCTTAGGTCTCCACTGAAAGCCCAAAATGCCTTAAGTCTTTGGATTTATTGCTCTTCAATAAAGTAAAACAAAGCTTTCTTAAATTTATTATTTTATTATATTAATCAGTTACTTAGCATGACATACAGAAATTGATAAGGCTGCTGTTAAGAACTGCATTGTCCTCACACACGTGTAGCAGATATGCAGCTTGGTCTTCATGTGGGTCGCCAGCACCTGCAGTGGGGCCTGTGCCCCTAGCTGGGCTGCCTTGTCTGGCCTCAGTGGAGAGGATGCGCCTAGCCTTGCAGAGACTTCATGTGCCAGGGTGGGGAGATACCCAAGGGCCCCGCCCTCTCAGAGGAGAAGGGGAAGGGGACAGGGAAGAGAACGTGTGAAGGGAGAACCTGGGGGGGGCAGCAATCGGATGTAAAGTGAATTTTAAAAGTTTAAAGACTTTCTGCCATAGTAAAAAAACCCTCTTACTATAATATTATCTACTCTAAACAAATGTTCTTTCCACTTTCTTTTTTTATCCCCAGGAGGGAGAATAAAACTGCAGCTGGGAGGTCACAGCAGAGCTGGCTTCCTTTAGCGTCTGCTTTGCATGGTGAAGGAGCATGCTGAGAAGGTAGACCCTGTTTCAGGGACACACTTACATGTACCATGCTGAGCTAAACATGCCTGAGTTAAATTTGTGCTTATGTCTCTGTTTATTGAAGAGTGGACGAGATGACAATAAACAGATGCATGTTTCTATTAGTTTTCTCTATAGTACCCTGCATTTGACCACCATTTCTTAACCTTAGCATTACTGAAAATTTTGAGCATTTGGGGGGGGGGGGAATTCTGTTTTGTGCTGTAGGATGTATAGTGTTTCAAGCTTCTAAAAGCTATCAGTGACCTTCTTTTCTCTGACTATAGTCATTTAAAAAAAGAAAAACAAATAAACAAGCAAACCAACCAACCAACCAAAACAAATTCCTCCAAAGCCAGGCAGCAGTATTCCTAACTAGAGGCTGAGACAGGAGGACTAAGGATCAACTTAGCCCAGGAGTTAGAGGTCAGTCTAAGTAACATAAGATTTCATCTGAAAAAGCAAGAATGTCTCAAAAGTGTCAAACCCTGTTTTCAGTACTGCTCTAGACATACCCACTTTGCGCTCCTGCTGTTTCCCTTCTAGCCAGACCTCCCCTCTCTAATTCCGACTCCCAGAGTGCCTTCCACATCCGTGGAATCACTGCACCAAGCAGTTTTTGTACAGAAACTGTCTTTGTGTTAAGATGTAAATAATAAAATGACAACTGACTAGGAAAGAGGTGGAAGGCCAAAGCAGGATATTTGTCAGAATCTGGACACGGGCCTAAGTGGCTTATGTGTAGACAGAGGCAAGAGTGAAGCTGAGGAAGTAGAATGGCATGTGTCACCCAAATTACCTAAGCTGTAATCCTAAGGGCGATTAAATTTGTGCCTTCATGACATACACCAGAGTTGCGTCAGTACAGACAACTATGGAGGGTTACCAGTGCGCTTGCTGTGCTCCAGGAGGGACATGATGACTGCTTATGCTAAGGCGGGATATGGGTTTGGAAAGGAAAGTGGAGCATGTCTTTTCCTTGGGCATGAATAATTTGATATTCCTCACTGTAATACAGGACACAAGTAAATGCCAGATAGCATCAGCAAACAGTAACTGAGGCCATGGGCATGAATACATTAGGCTGTAGAATGAAAAGAAATGGAATCCTAGACTCAAGCCTTCAGGAATCCAGCATCTAAGGAAACAAAGGAGACAAAGGAGAGTTACCAGGTAGATGAGAGGAAACAGAAGTGTGATTTCAGCTTCCAGAGAGGGCAGTTTCAAGAAAGAGAGAGTGGTCAAGGGAGTCAAAGAAGGAAAGTTCTGAGTAAATGTTTACTTCACAAACCAGTGGTCAATTCCTCCAGCAAGACTGTACCAACTCCCAAACAGCACCAACTGGGGACTACGTGTTCAAGTACCTGAGCCCACAGGAGACACTTCTCCTTGAAACCACCACACAAACTGAATAGTTTACACATGCTGCAAAGGTCTATATAGAATAATCCTTAAATGTGTGTGAAGTAGACACTAAGAAGTGAAGGAACTGTCACTCATTACTGCTTAGATATGATAAGGGCTGAGAAAACTTAGCTATGAGGTCTCATTTTTATCTAGTAGCAGGTTGTTCACTCAGAATAAATGCTTAGTCAATGGTTTTAGCTTTTGTTTTTTCAATGAGTTTATTCAATCATAAGCAACATAGTCAGGGAAGAGAAAGAAAGCAAGAAGATTAGTTTTTCTACCTCAGAAAAACCTAATAATTTCTTCTGCTTTATTTGAAAAGATTTTTATTAGTGGTTGTGTATAGCACATGTTTGTGGGTGGCCAGAAGTGGGTATCGGATCCTCTGGAGCTCCTTAATATGGACGCTGGGAGCCAAGCTTGGTCATTTGAAGGGCAGCAACTGTTAGCTGTGGGGCAAACTCTCCAGCTGCTCATAGTTTTACTGTCTGAGGCAGGCGAGGCTTAATAGAAAGATGAGAAATGGAGTATAAGTTCAATTCTTGTGCACATACTACTCCCTTTACCCAGGCAGCTCAATAAATCATAACAGAAGTTACCCTAAGATTTTATTCAGAATATTACAAGAGCTCCATGTTACTCCCACCAGCTGCTGCACTTCTGCTCTGTGACACGAGATGAACAAAGCATACCTGAGACCAAGAGAAAGATAAGCCAGGGTTTGCAGCATATGCTTAGAATGTGATCATTTAGTACATTTTAGAAAATTATTAATTTATTTATTGTGTTGGTGAACCAGGGCCAGCATGTGGAGGTCAGAGGACAACTTGCAGGGTTGATTCTGTCTACCATGTGGTTGGAGAGGTTTGACAGCAAGCATCTTCAGCCACTAAGTCAACTTGACAACACTCACTTCTAATATATCTTAAAGTATTTAAGTCCTAATACGTTCAAGGAAAGGCTTGTCTCAATTATTTGGTTCAAATGGAGCAAAAGCTTTTCCAAACAGTAAATAGCAATTCTGATGCTCAAGTTCTCGTAATTTTTGTAAGCATGAATAAAGAGAGAGCTACAAAGTTCTCAGTAGACTTGGAGCAGCAAATTAGACTGACTTCTGAAAATTGTTTGATTTTTTTTTCATAATTCAAATGAGAAAACCAGAAGTAATTAAATACTCCCTAGCCCTCAAGGCCCTATAATCCAAGCACTGGAAAGCTATCATGGGGGGTCATGAATTCAAGGCTAGACTGGGCTATCTATGGAGACCCTACCTCTAAAGGAAAAAAAGAAAAATACACTCAATAAAGGGAGTATTATCGCCAGGCAGTGGTGGCGCACGCCTTTGATCCCAGCACTCAGGAGGCAGAGGCAGGTGGATTTCTGAGTTCGAGGCCAGCCTGGTCTACAGCGTGAGTTCCAGGACACCCAGGGCTACACAGAAAAACCCTATCTCGAAAAACCAAAAAAAAAAAAAGGGAGGGGAGTATTATCAAGAACAAAAACATAATATTGACTATGCAGGTATTACACAGTAATAATAAAATTATTTACTGGGTAAAAACATGTATTCCTGATAAGCAAATGTAAGTATAAAGGAATTTCATTAATGGCCAAGAACTTCTAGTTTAGAAAACATGCTACATTTTTGTGACCAGCAAATTTGTGTAAACAGCCAGGACATAAACATGAAATTTAGCTTTTATGGGCCATACAGTCTCTGATACAACTACTCTATATTATCATTGCAGCCCAAGAACAGCTAGAAATATCAAAGGCAATACATATACAAATGGGTACTTCTGTGTTTTGATTCAAGTTTAATTATATCTGCTAGCATTTCAATTTCAAATAATTTTAATATACCATAAAATCTTGTTTATTCTATTTTTTTTTTTAAATACATCTAAAAACCAACCCTTGCCCTTGGGCCAAGTAAATACAGACAGCATGGGAGACAGAGTGTGCGAGACAGAGAGCACGTGAGTCACAAGGAGGAGCATGTGGACACCGGCCTAGAATCAGTCTGTCCTCGTATTTTCATCAGTGTTTGTGGAAATAAAAACTATTTCTCTCTTGATACTTCATTAATTTATACTTTCATTCCCAGTTCTAAGTGTTCCAAGGAAACTTTCTAAAGTCCTCGTTTCATTCCATCCCCTCCCCAGGGCACAGCTTGAATGGTTTTAAATCAAAATCTATCCATGTGTGTTTGGGGGGGGGGGCATCTCAACTTTTTATGAATCCTACTTCCTTGAACTACTATAAGGCTTTTCAAATCTTTTTATGCCAATCTTTTAATAAATATAGTTTTGACCAATCTTATTATTCCCTTTCTCTTTTAACCATCACTTAATTCTATACAATGAGACCACTGTGAGGCCTTGATAGCTAAAGAAGGAAGATTTTAGTTACAAATACATTTAATGTTTAAAATCGCCCTAGCAACTGTTCAAATAGCTTCAAAGAAAGCTCAAAAAGAAAAGTTGACTCACGGCTCTAAATTGCTTCTATCACCACTTCCCTAGATATTCTTTCTGATTTTAAAAGTTACTGTTTACTTAATCTTTCTAATTCTGCGTACTATGGTTATAACTGAACAATGGTATAAAATGTTTTAAAGACTTGGCATATCTTTAAATTTAAAGCTATATGGTTCTAAAACAATAAACTATTTAAAACAATGTAAGTTCAATTTCATTTATAACATAATATACAAACTGTTAAAAATCAATACTAACAGCCGGGCAGTGGTGGCGCACGCCTCTGATCCCAGCACTCGGGAGGCAGAGGCAGGTGGATTTCTGAGTTTGAGGCCAGCCTGGTCTACAGAGTGAGTTCCAGGACATCCAGAGCTACACAGAGAAACCCTGTCTCGAAAAACCAAAACCAAAACAAAACAAAACAAAAAAATCAATACTGACTTATAAAATTATGACCACCTTGGAGGCCTGGAGTCACATTTATTTTGCAGCAGTAACCCTCCATGTGTGAACTATATGGATGTGTAGGGGACATTCTGATGAGCAAAGAGAAACAGGGAGTTAGTGACAGGCCATATGCTAGGAACAAAACTGTTCTTGAAATGTGATGGCAGTAGACACAGCATGCAATAGAAGAACAAGAACTCACTTTCCATGTCTCAACGGCAAATGTCTCAATGCACCTGTACCAAAGCAGTTACCAGTGAATCCAGCAGAGCAGTATCAGTGAATGCACTGGAGTTTAGCCATCTGGGTGTGGCTTGTCAGTGATTTCTTCTGACGACAAATACCACCCCGGAAAAAAACAAAAGAGGAAAAACACCCTATTGTGTGACCAGAGGCAAAAGCAAGAAAAAATTAGAACAAGCCTCTTACCTGCCTGGGAATTCTGGCTACATCTACAGAACATCCCATTCAGCCAACAGAAGGGGTAATTTCCTACACAAGATAGAGCAAGACGCTTGTTGCCTTTTATTTTGCTGCCAAGTATATAATCTGAAGGATTCTTGCTGACTACTGTATTCTCAAATCATGAATTCCTAAAAAGCATCTAAGTAAGGTCAAATATTTTTTCAAATCTCTCTCTCTCTCTCTCCCTCCCTCTCCCTCCCTCTCTCTCTCTCTCTCTCTCTCTCTCTCTCACACACACACACACACACACACACACACACACACACACACACAATTACAATCGCATTAAGCCAGGTTTTAATATTAATGAAAAAAATTTAGGACAAAAAAGTTAAATGTTAGGTGTTTTTAATATGAATGTCAAGTAGAAAAAGAAGCCAGAACATCAATTTCATCTCATGAAAATTTCAAAATAAAATGTCACTATTTCTAGAAAAGGTTTATTTAATGTTCTTTTTAACCTCACTAAATCATATCTATAATCCTAAAAGGGCAGCCCCATAATTCACAGTGAGTTCAAGATAGCCTGTAAATGTTGTCACAAATTGCCTGCCTTCAGTTCAGTATTACAAAAAGAAAGTATATGCTGCTGAAAGGTCAACTCTTACTCTTTTCTACATTAAAATAAATGTTTTTATTTTAAAATTACAGTAAAAGACATCCTTTCTCCTGGCATTCTTTCCATCTCTTTACTCCTTAACAATACCACAAAACTGTCGAATTTCTTTCAAAGAATAAAAATAAAACTAATACCAAAACCTTCAGTCATCAGGACTCCATGTTTGCTGTACAATAAGGAGGCCTTTAGCTACTTCAACATGCTTCGTAACCTGACCGTCTTTTCCTGTATAGTTAACTATGAGCGAATATCAAGAACCACAGACTCCTTTGTAAGTACCAAGGACGTTTTCAGCAACATTAAAACAACTGTACAATAAGCAGACTAATCTCAAATGTATACAACACGAACTTTCAGCAACTTCTGGCCAGGTCTGGTTGCACACATCTATAACCTTAGCAACTAGGAAGTAGAGACAGGAACATCAGGTATTCATTCAGGTCATCCTCAGCTACACAGTGAGTCCAAAGTCAATGTGAGCTACATGAAACCCTGCCTCAAAAAAATAAAACAACCAATTTCTGTACAGTTTACTCTATTTACCTCTTAAAGCTTTTTTTCCCCAGTCCTCAGTTCAATTCCAATGAAAACACAAGAATAATAAGCCTATAGATAATTCAGTTCGATTCCAACGAAAACACAGAGTAATAACTTATAGGTAATTCAGTTCAATTCCAATGAAAACAGAGTTATAAACCTATGGATAAGTCACATACATGACCGCAAAAAGCAAACATGCAGATTACCAACAAGTTCTCATTTAAAGACTGCACTCGGCAACTAAATTTGTTCCATTTGCCTGTTCTGTTGCATGGACAAAGAGAAGAATAACTAATCCATAGTCCATATAAATCAAAATGATAACTTTAAAAGCCAGGATACTAACTAGCACAGAGTAGAATAGTAGCACAGTCTTTGGTTCCTTCCACCTGCCCTGGATCTTGGGCTGCAGTTTATCTAACAGCTAATTCTCCCTTCGTGTGGGGTTTTTACTTGGTGTGCCTGTTCTCCACTTCCATTTCTACCCTTGGAGTTTTTAAAAGGATATAAAGCAACTGTATTAAGAATGCCTAAAGATATCAAAGCCCTAGAGCTGCACTGGTTGTGTGTGGCATAGGAGGGAGGGGAGGGAAACGTGAGGTAATGAGGATCTACTATATTTACCGTATGTGCGGGGCATGTGGGCTACAATAGGAACCGTGTAGGGTGCACTTTTGGTCAGAAAAGAACATGGCAGCCTAAGGGGAGGCCTTTGTTCTTCAAAAGGGTCTCCTTTCTCCCTTCTGTGCTTCACTTAATTCATGGCATCTGAGCTGCTCTTGAACTTGACAGATGAGAGAAAAAAGGGGAGAGGAGAGAGAGAGTCACACACAAAGAGAGGGGAAGGGAGGACTTAAAAAAAGAACTCATTGTGATAATTCAGTTCTGCTGCTAGATTTGTGAATTTGGGGAATTTTGAGGAGTTGGCCAGTAAAATTCAGAATTAAAATCAAAATTTCCAGATATTGCATTAAGTAGTTAAGTAGACAAGCAAAATGCAAAATGAATTCTACACTAAAAATTTAATACAGATTATTTTTTTCTGTTACAAATATTTCTTTAAGTAATAGTAAGCAAATACTGATTTTTCAATAGTTACATAAAAGATAAGCATTCTACTAACAGCATTGGGTATTAAATGATTTCCCAGCTTAGGAAAATGTTGAGAGATAAACAGCACTAAAGAACACCACAAAAACATGAGCACCACCTACAGGATGAAATGTGCACTCAAGGCTAATAAATTTTTAAAGACATTAACTGATTTTCATCTTGAAGGCATGAAAAAATAACTGAGCAATAAATAACAAGTCCTAGGAATCACTGGCTAATTAAAAATACAAATAACTCTGCTTATACTATAAAATGCTGACAAAAGTCAACTTAAAGCAATAAAAGACATAGTTGTATGAGGCCAAAGAGGTGGCTTACAGTTGGGAGCAGAGGACCCAAGCTCCATGCCCAGCCTGTAGAACTTAAGACCACCTAAAACTCCAGCTCCAAGAGATCCAATGCCTCTGGCCTCTGCTGACACTTGCACTCACAGGCACAAACCCACACACGTACACTTAATTAAAAATAATTTTTTAAAAAGGAAAAAGACAGCTATAAAGTGATTAGATAATAATGTCTGGCTTTAAAATAGATTCTGGTTACTGTTTTTGAAAGATACTCAGCATAAAAGTCTAAGACAAACAAGTCTAAGACATAAGAAACTGCCCTATTCCTAGATTCAGTATTTACTTCCCAGGTTTCCCGTTCATGTGGCTTGGATATGTAAATCTGGACCTCATGCCGTACACGCACACACATTTTGTGACCTCCTTCTTACAACTTCACTTCCTCTGCTACTCCATATATTTTACATTTCCTTTTTTAAAAAAATCATTATACACATAGCTCTCATGTCTGGGGTGTTAAAACAACATACTATGCTCTACTGAATTATTTCTACTTCCACTTAACAACAGAGCTTCAAGAAGTAGCACTGCTTGTATATCTTTCCCTGCTAGCTTAAACTGTTTTTGTAAACAAATGACTAGTGATGAAGTATTTCAGTTAAACAGTGTAAACATGTAAAAATTCAACATATCACATTGTTGTCCCAAAGTTGTGCTAACGTAACTTCTAATATTATCATTGTTTTCCTGATACTATACAATCTTTTAATATTTGACATCTGATAAATTAACTGAGAATGTCTACATGTGTTTTCCTTCTAATTAAGATCATAAGCTTATTCCCAATATTTGCTGAGATCTTTGTAAAAGTAGTACTTTTAAACTACTTTAAAGTCAATTACAATTTTATAAAATCTTACTTTATAGTTGATACTTAATTAATGCCTAATCTTAGTTAACTACACTGCACAGTGTATTCAGAAGCCACAATCAACTCCTAGTACTAGCAAGTAGACTTAAAAATTAAAACTTTGCACTATCTCAAAGGCAACTGCAATAACAGGCAAAATTAAAACACCGAATAATACCCTTTCCAAAATAACTATTTTGAAAGAATATCTTTCAGTTAGATTTATATACATGGAAGTGGGTCAGTTATAAACTAAAAATTGTTTAAAACACATGAAACAACATTAAAGGAAAGGCCATGAATTTGAGAGAGCACAAAAGGGGTGCATGGCAGGAGGCTGAGGGAAGAAAATGGTATAATTTTAATTTCAAAACCAAAAGTTAAAAAGAAATCGCAACCACTTCTAATCACTCCTTGAATGGATATGAAGTTACTTTAGGGCGTGTGTGTGTGTGTGTGTGTGTGTGTGTGTGTGTGTGTGTGTGTGTGTAACACCATTAACTCTAATTCTCAAAGGCAGCACTACAGATTTTTTGAACGAGGCAATTCTCTTGGGGGAAGAAAAGTGGACTGATCTGTCCACTACATGGTATTTACAAGAGAAGGGGTCTCTGATCATTGCCTCTCCCTAGGAGGAAAAGGATGAACAAAATTTGTGCCTAGGTGAGAACTACATCACAGGGTACGTCAACAAGCTGTCTCACAAACTCCATTAAAAATGTAAACATATTTTACTTATTTATTCACTTTGTGTGTGTCTCCTTTGCATGTGTGGAGGTCAGATGACAACTTGCAGCAGTTAATTCTCTCCTTCCAGCAGGTGGAAGGAACTGAACTCAGCTCATGAGGTTTGTCAGCAAGCACTTGGAACCACACAGCCACCTTGACAGCCATCATAGTCCTATTTTTAAAGTATACAAGGAAGCCAGCATGGGAGCTCATACTGGAACCTAACATTCAAGAGACTGAGGTCAGGGGATTGCTGCCAAGTCTGAGGCCAGCCTGTAACTACAGAGTGGTTTCCTGGCCTACAGCATGAGACCATGTCTCCAAAAATGCAAAACAAAACAGTATACATCAAGGGCTGAGAACGTATCTCAGTCAGTAAGGCACTTCCTGACATGCCTGAGCCTGTCAGTACAATCCTTCCCATGACAAACATCAACCAACCAACCAAAACAACAAAACAAACAAACAAACAAACAAACAAACCCAAACCTTATATTTTCAGCAGCTCAATACTTACTAAATTCTCACTAGCCTTCACTACACTAAACAAGGCCTCTCATCTAATTACTAACATGGTAGTTTAAGAAAACACTGAGCTCAGGAGACAACAGATATACAAACAATTACTTTATCACTGTGAACTATCCTATTAGTTTTACTTCCCAATGCTGCCTTACACCCGCTGCTTGTCCACACCGTCCCTACCTCCTGCCTGCACTACCAGAACCTACCTGGACTGTCTTACCTGTTCCCGCAGCTGGTACTCCATGCATTCCTCAGCTAGCATCCACTGACTGCGTGCTACATGCAGTTTTCTATATATTAAAAAACACTAGTAACAAAACTCAACAAAATTATTTTATCTAGCTAGGTGTGCTCACACATGACCATAATTTGAGCACTTGGGACATGAAGACAGGAGAACCAGAATTAATTCAAGCCTTATCTGTGCTACTTGGGATCATGCCTCAAATAAGAAAAATAACCCAGTGCACACATGTGCGCACACACACACACACACACACATCACCCCCGCCCTTCCTCGCTCCTTCCAGTGAAACACGCTAGGTCACAAAGCACTAAGTGTTTTGGTAGAGGGGAAGGGAGAGGAGGGAGAGAGGGAGGAGGGAGGGAAAGAAGGAAGGAAGCAAGCAAGCAAGGAAGGAAGGCACAGGAAAGGGTGGGCAAGAGTGGGATCTGGTTAAGTGCAATGGCCAGCCATGGAAAGATCTCAAGAAAGCTAGGAAGTGAAGAGCGTGAATACCTGGGAAAGGCAGCCTTGGTTTCCTGGAGTGCAAGCACACTTTTTACTCCAAATGAAATGGGAAGCTCTTCAATGATCTGAAGGAAAACACTGGTAACATGTTAATTTGCTACAACAGTGAAAGCAGAAAACAGTTAACTCATGACTTATGGAAGGAACAGTGGTAATGAAGAGATGGATCTTGTGTATATTATCAATATGCTTAAATATAAGTTGGACTGTATCATTTCAAAAGCCTCCCATTGCCACTTTTCCCCACAATGAACTTTATATATCCCAGGCTAACCTCAAGCACCCATAACTTCTGGTTCTTCTGACTGTACCAGCATGTCCTGTTTCCAGGTGCTGGGGACTGAATCCAGAACTTCATGATTATTAGGAAAGCACTCTACCAACCTAGTCATATCATCTTCAATCCCTAATGTGACTTAAATGGCTACAATATAACCTTCTAGGTCCTTCTAGGTTTATCTTAAGTCTTAAGTGATCAAAGTTTGTTCTAGCAACACTGACCTTTTAGGTCATCTAATACTGTTGGAGTGATGCTTTTGTGCACTGTATAAAGATTATCCTTGCATTTGTTCAAATGTTGATTTCTATACTAGCAGAGAGTTGAGTACTGGCCTTTGGTATTATTTTTATGAAGCATCACCTGTCTCGGTGTTTCGTAAATATTCTCCTCCATCTTCTTCTGATCGGTCAATAAAGAGTTGATCAGCCGAGGGCAGAGGAAATGGAAAGGTTGGACTTCCAATCCTAACCAGGGGTCTCAGGGAGAGAAAGATCACATGGAGAGACCAGGAGGTCGTGATACATCAGGACACTAATGGATCAGAGCAAGTCAGGGCAAGACCAGACTGGCAAGTAACTGGGTATTTATCTGGTATTAACAGCCTTAGAGGGTTAGAATAGCTCAGAACCTGCCCAGCCTAGGCTTATAGCTTGTTAATAAACTAGCAGGTCTTTGTGTCAATTATTTGGGAGATAGAACGGGAACAGATAAGGCTTTATACTTAAGTAACGGATTACATAATACTACAAATTCCTTCCCATGTAGGGGGTCTTGATACACGATATTCTCAGCCTTGGGTAACTTTCATTCTACCTTGTCTACATGCTCTCCCACCTTAATTCTCACTTTAAATTCACTTTCAGAAGACCTTCCCCATGTGCCTCCCTAAATCAGCTTCACCCCCCCTTTCCTCATGATACTTTCTCAGAGTACCCCAGAGTATTTCCCCTAACAGAACTCACCCAGTTTGCAATTATGACAGTAGATTAATTATTACTAATGATTAACAATTGTTCTGCAGACTAAATCTACATAAAGCAGAGACTACTTACGTGTCACTTGTTATCTGATCTCCATGATCTGCCACAATACCTGGCACACAGCAAGTTTAAGTTCCTCTCATCTCAGCTCTGCCAAATATGACCTAGGAGCCTAAATTCTCAGCACCTCAATATGCACCCTTCTCTGTGAAGGTCACATCAACTACAAAGAAATGTGACATCAAGAGGACTCTAAAGACTAGGATGTATAGAGTAAGGAATGCCGGGGAGGTGAATGAGAAAGGGCCTATATTACTAGGTTATAAAATCTGTAGCCCCCCCTCAAAAAAAAATCCTGAAAGGCTTTTTGAGTAGTATTACATTCAGAAATGTGTTTTTGTAAGATTAATCTATCTGCAAAAGAGCCTGAATATGGAACTTTAAACCACAAGTCAAAAAAGGTGAATTTAATCAGTTTTAAAAATTGGTACCCTATTAGACAGGCAGTGGTGCACACAGAGGCAGATGTTAAAGTTAGGTCCGTTTTTGCCTCTCAGTCCTACACTTCCAGAAATAAGACTTAAACTCAAATTATATTTATAAATACCTTGGCCATCTAGCTAGGCTCTACTGTGGTTAGATCACAACTAAAGATAACCCACTTATTTTAGCCACGTGGCTGGTCACATGCTTTCTACTCCTTACATCATTGCAGGCTCCTCTCCCCACCTCCTTCTTTCCCAGAATTCTTTCACCTCCTGATGTCCCACCCCTATTTCCTGCCTAAGCCATAGGTCATAGGCTTTTAAATTGACAAATAAGGCATCCATACAATACACAAGATAATTTCTCTACAGGCAGAGGCTGAAACAGGCAGATCTCTTGAGTTCAAGGCCAGTCTAGTCTACAGATCAACTTCCAGGACAGTGAGGTCTACATAGAGAAACCCTGTCTTGAAAAACCAAAAAAGGTGCAGTATGAGAATATAAGCATGTTCTTGCTTCCAAAGATTCTTACTGTTATTTGACAGCTAAATTAAGTTTATGTTTTAGTTTTACAGAAAATAAAAGATATAACAATGAAAAATCAGCTCCTCATCATTCATTAAAAACAATGCTACTGGATTAATCCACCCAAAGCAACTTCAGTGGCTCCCTACTGTCTACCTTCATCTGATACCTAAGATCCTACACAAACTAGTCAGAACACGACTTTATTTAGCTCCAAGCATAGCTAGCATTTTCTGCTCTACCAGACCTTGCTTCCCTGGCTCTTCCTTCTTCTGGATCATAATCCACCTGTCATCTTCCTACCTTCTGTATTCTGCTCCAGCTTTCCTCTCAGAATGGACAACCTTAGCTCCATCTTGGTGTACAACTCTGGCTCACCTCAAGTGCAAATGTTCACTCTTAATGCATGAAAGAGCAAAACTAAAGCATATAGCTGTATTTATAATTATCAACTGCTCCCAGAAACTATTCCCTTTGAGAGCAATAATTGTTTCTGATTTATCTTTTGTTTCTCATAAAGTATGTACCTGAATAACTCTTGAATTAAACTAAAAGAATTCACATACAAAATTTATCTTTCAGGCTGGAGAGATGGCTCAGAGGGTAAGAGCACTGTCTGCTCTTCCAGAAGTCCCTAGTTCAATTCCCAGCAACCACATGGTGGCTCATAACCATCTATGATGCAATCTGATACCCTCTTCTGGCCTGCAGGCATTCACACAGGCAGAACACTGTATACATAATAGATAAATAAATAAATCTAAAAAGAAAATTTTGTTTTCCTCATTGGGCCACATAAAAGAACAAAGGGTTTATTAAGTGTCTATACTATAGCTACTATGTTAAAAGAGAACAGAGATAATTAAAAACTATGTACAAAAATCATCCCAAGGCTGAGGATGTAACTCAATGATATAGCATTTACCTGGCTTATAAAAGGCCTTGGGTTTGATAACCAGTATCACTAACATATACACACACACTCATCAACAAATGTAAAACTAAGAAAGTTTTTATTGAGCAAGATGCAATATAGCATCATGATTTTATAGTTGTAGAGCCCAGCAACCTGGGTCCATACTCCTAACTAAGTAAATATCCTCTGGGCATCAGTTAACATAAACCTAAAAAGACAACAATTTAGTTTATTCTGTACTATTTTTAAAAGCCAAGTGAATACATTAAAATATATTAATCTATCACAAACCCCTGCTTAGGAAAAATACAAGAATATATGTTCTCTCCTATGCTTTTTTTTCCTACTTGGCACTTAATACTAGATAATGAAAGCAGTGATTTATATTGTTTCATTGTTTTCTCAGTGCCTAGAACAAAGACTGGCAGTTACTGTGATTCAGAGCACCTCCAAAGCTTACCATGGCTGGGAGTTGCTGTTCCTGTGAACCAGTAGAACAGTGACAAAGATGGGACTGGCAAACCATCATCTTTGATGAACCCTGGCACAATATCTGTTTTTATATAGCACACAAGCTAAGAATAGTTTGGGTTCTGTTGTTGTACAGATTTATTTGTTTGTGTATAATATTTTTGCCTGCTTGTATGTACGCATGTATATAGAGCAAATGGGGTTGAGAAAAGGGTATAGAGTTCCATGGACCTGGGATGGTTGGGAGCCACCATGTGCACAGATCTGAACCTAGGTCCCCTCCAAAAGCAAAAAGTATTCTTAACTGTTGAGCTCTATCTCTTCAGCATTCTTTGTTTGTTTTTGTTTTTTTTTAATGTGTATGTATACTGTGTATGCATACGTGTTCCTGTATAAATGTGGATAGGCTAGTGTAGAAATTAAAAAACAACCTTGAGTGTTGGTTCTTGTGTTCAATCTTGTTTGAGACCAGGTCTCTAGTCTTTGAGCTCCCTGAGATTCTCCTGTCTCTACTCCCATTTCACTGAAGGAGGACTGGGATACTGAGTCCATCCAGCCCTGTGTGGATTCTAGGGATCCAAACTCAGGTCCTCACCTATCCACAGAACTACTTACTATAAGAATAGCTTTTACAGAATATCTGCAAAATATCTGACCATAAGGACACTAACAGAGATCCTCAAAAATGTTATTCCTCCAAAATAATTCTATTCAAGGCTTAGATCACAAAATCTTAACACTTTGCTAATTAAAAATGTACTGAAATTGTTTTCTCTCGTTACATAAGCATGTACATAATATCCATTTTGCTTCTCAGATTAAAGAAACTAAAATATTTACTAGCTATCCCTTTAGAGAAAAGATAACACTAGTGCCTGATGTGTATATGTGAAGACACACCTGGCCTTTAAGAGTATCTAGACAGGTACTGGATACTATTGAGTATCCAGTGAGGAGGAAGATTAAAAAAATTGATCTTTAAAGTTTTATTTATTTATTTGTTAGTTTGCTTTTTTATAATACTAGCTGTGAAGAAAACAGAGAATGGAATTCCTCATAACAAGTTATTAAAAAGTCTCCCAAAAATTAAGTGTGGCAAATACAAAATAAGAACTATGAGGAATTCCTTCTTTTTTTTTTAAACCCCTAAATCACTTTAAACCCCAAATGACAGAAATGTTAAATTATAAGAAAAGAACAGAAATCCGCAAGTAGTGACACACACCTTTGATCCCAGCATTCAGGAAGCAGGGGTAGGAGGATCTCTGTGAGTTCAGTCTGGTCTACAGAGTGAATTCCAGGAAAGCCAGGGCTAGCTACACAGAAAAACTCTTGTCTCAAAAATACCAAAAACAGGAAATAAATAACAGAAAATGGGCATTTTAGAATCACATCTGGAGGTAAGAGTACAGCTCACTCAGTAACAGCAGCATAAGAGTTAAACTTAGGGACATGAATCAGCTTTCCTATGCTCAAATCTCAAATGTCATATCTAGAGCGTAGCTTAGAAGCTTTAACAAGTTGCTCTACTTAAACCTCGACATTCTTATCTTATAAAATGGAGTCTCAAAACATGTGCATCCTGACACATTAGTTAAACACACAGTTAAGCACACAGCCCGGTATATCAATCAGTGTTGTTAAATGCTACCTGCCACCAGGTACAGTCTCATCTAAATAGATCCCTTACTATTTCCTACAAAGCAATCAGTCTATTTCCAACTTTTTCCAACGTTCTTTTGGTTTCAGTGTTTTAACAAAGGCTTTTATTTCCTCTCTCAGCAATTTCCTTTAAATCTGAAGCTACCCCCCCCACACACACACACACACGCACATCCTAAGTCTGGTCTGTTTCTACCAGTTTCAACTGGAAATCAATGTTAGCACTCAAAAGACAGACACTTTTCTAAAGGAAAGACTCACACGCAGTTCCTGACATTTGGACATAGGTATATGTTTCTATCATCTTCTTGTTTTTATTTTTTTTACAGAGCAAAAATAGAGACAATACTTTAAAAAGAAGTTATTTTAAGTTATCTTGCTTATGCTCAAATGAGCACTGGTTTTTCAGTTCAAGTAAAAAAAAAAAAAAAAATAGTGCCAATGTCAGATTTTCAAGCAAGAGACGGTTTGATGCCCCAAATGAGACATGACCCTCAGTACTACCTACCCTCGAACAAAACAATAAAGGATTCCCTGCAGGACATGGTCTACAACTCACCTACCGAGTTTAATAACAATCTTATCACCAAAAGCACCCTGAGCATCAAGAAATTGCTCTGTTATAAATTTCGGAACAAAATTAAAGGTTCTGGGAGACATTTTTCACAAGCACATCCAGAGAGTGAAAAGGGACTGCCAGATTCAGGCACTATTTTACTGCTTTGTAAGTATCTTTTCCCCTAAAGCAACCAAAATTACAAGTGTCTCAAAGATTTGTGTCGCTATAACCAGTTGTACCCAGGTCTGATGTATCGATAGGTGTTTGCTCAGGATCTTCTCTAGAAGAAAGTCATTGCACAGCTGTATCAAAGAGTTTCCATACACACATATGCTCATGTTCTTGTGCACACACTTTCCCTTTATCTACAACCAGTTCTGTAGTGAGAATTTTAGTTTCTTAAACAAACAAACAAACAAACAAACAACCCCAGGCTATGTCCTGTGAATGTTTCTGTTTTAATCCCAGGTGTGGAATATGGGGCTGCTTCAGTCTGTCCGCAGCCACTGACTATGACTGTCTCCTGCTCTAGGAGGGGCATGGTTTTTGCCAGCTGATGTGAGAGCCCTAGAGGGCCCTGCGGTGGCGGCAGCTGCTGGTGGTTGTGTGCTTTGACCGGAAGTTGTTGGAGACATCCTGATAATGAAGATTGGACTGGCCCCAAGAAATTCAATGCCCCTAACCAGCAGGAAGCAGTCAAAAGAGGTCTTCGTCCCCTTTACCCTCTTTCTTTCTCTCCTACCTAGTGTTGGGAGTTGGAAAGGATTAGATAGAATAAGGTTGGAAGGGAGTTAGAAGTATAAGAACCCAAAAAATAGTAATTAAAAAAAAAAAAAAGAACCGCCAAGACCATTCATCTGCAGACTACCACTTCCTAACTTTTGAGATGAGCTGAGTGTCATTATACAGTACAAACAACACGGAGCTAAGTGGAAGAGATGAATGCTGGTCTCAGGTGCTTATCACATTAATGCAAGTCACTGAACCTCATTCTTAGAACTCAAGGTTACTTTGATTCACTATTTCCACCATTTGTTCTCTAGTTTTAACAACTTTATCGTTTTTATTTTCAATTGTGATGCTAATCAATTTTTAAGCACTAAAAAAACCCAATACAAATGGGACAAAACAAACTAGGAAATTCATGGCTTATTTGAAGCATAATACAGTTTAAATGCTCAAGAAATCCTGTCAGGACCTGATCCTATGCTCCTCCTCTTTCTTCTTTATTCTCATTTTTCTGCTTTCCCATGGTGAGCAGAATGCCACATCACACCAGTCTAAGTAAAATAAAGACCAGCCCCTAGCTAGCACGGAGATGGCTTTATCTGAGTAGCAAATCCAGTCTGAACCAACCAAGTGACTTCAGGCAAACCTGAACCTGTAATCTGAGCTGCACTACCCACTTGGTTTGGAGCAAACATGAAGATGGAAGTTCCTTTGAAGCAAAAACACTGATATTCTTCTTCCTAAGAACTAATAAATCCCTTGATATTATTCTACCTTTCTCCCCCACACCCCCTTTGCCACTCTCCACTAGGACTCTCTTAATCTGGGCCTTGTCACACCCAACTCCCAGCCTTGGCAAGCAAACCCAGACTTTGAGCATGCTGGGTAAAGTGCTCTACCTTGACTCTGTCATTCTCACATGGTGTACTGGCTGGTTTTGTGTATCAACTTGACACAGAGTCATCAGAGAAAGGACCCTCAGATGAGGAACGGGCCAAAAAAAAAATCCAAAAGATCCAGTTGTAAGGGATTTTCTTAATTAATGATCAGTGGGAGAGGAAGCAGCCCACTGTGGGTGGTGCCATCCCTAGGCTGGTGGTCCTGGGTTCTATAAGAAAGCAGGCTGAGCAAGCCATTAGGAGTAAGCCACTAAGTAGTACTCTTCCATGACCTCTGCATCAGCTCCTGCCTCCAGGTTCCAGCCAAGCCTGAGTTCGTATTCTAACGTCCTCCAAGGATGGACTATGATCTGTAAGTGTAAGCCACTAAATAAACCCTTTCCTCCCCAACTTTTTTGGTCATGGTGTTCACCGCAGCAATAGAAACCCTAAGACACATGGATTAGTCTGACGATCTTCCAGCAGCCTTCCTGCCTGCAGTTTCGTAGCACTACAATGCATGCTCTATTATTCTGTTACCTGTTATCTTTCTGAAGTTCAAATCTAATTTCACTCCATGTTCATAGAACATTCTATCTGCTACCATTTCTTCCCTGTAGTTTTACTTGCAATTCTCAAAATTAGGAAATCTGTTTCCTATTTATCTCTGGATTTAAGGGAGTTTCTATTAAACCACTGTACTGACTGGTTTTGTGTCAACTTGACACAGGCTGGAGTTATCACAGAGAAAAGAGTTTCAGTTGAGAAAATGCCTCCATGAGATCCAGCTGTAAGGCATTTTCTCAATTAGTGATCAAGGGGGGAAGGCCCCTTGTGAGTGGTACCATCTGTGGGCTGGTAATCTTGGGCTTTATAAGAAAGCAGGCTGAGCAAACCAGGAGAAGCAAGCAACCCAGTAAGAAACATTCCTCCATGGTGTCTACATCAGTTCCTGCTTTCCTGACCTGCTTGAGTTCCAGTCCTGACTTCCTTTAGTGATGAACAGCAACATGGAAGAGTAAGCTGAATAAACCCTTCCTCTCCAACTTGCTTCTTGGTCATGATATTTTGTGCAGGAATAGAAACCCTGACTAAGACAACCACCCAGAAAAATAAGGTTGAGCTATATATATAATGTCTTTCTACGTTTATGAAACCTTGAGCTCTCTACAAGGACCCTATTCCCCCTTTAAAATGTCAATGTTGTCATTCTCCCTTGCTGGCAGAAAAGAGGTTCCAGGATCTCCAGCGGCCAAAAGACAACAGTGACCTTGCATAATCTGGCTTTTCCTTATAAACACAAACCTAATATAAACTTTAATTTATAAACTAGACATTCAGTGATATAGAACAATTATAACATAGTGTAAAAATATGTGAATGTGGTCCTCAAAATAATTTTATTGTACTACAGGTTTTTTTTTTTCTTTTCTTAAATGGATAACTTTTATGTTTTCATTTAAAAGAAACACTTTGCAACTCTCTCAGGCATATCCCAGGTGCCAGTACTATTAGTCTGTATCTGGGTCCATTATTAAATAAAATAAAAGATCACTTGGATACAAGAACTATAAGACCCTGATAGTCAATCTATCAACCAAAGCCACTATTAACTGCCTACTATATGGGCAGCATACATAATAATAGGCTCTTAACCTGGGAAGGATAGAACAAAGTGTTGAATAAACTTTCACCATGTAACTCTGGCAGCATGTAATTCAAAATGCATAAATTGTTGTTTCTAGAGTTTTCCATGTAATAGTTTTAGATCAAAGCTAACAATGGGTAACTGAAACTAAGAAACAATTCTGAGTGAAGGAGAGTTTAGAAATATACAGTGATTTCTCAAAGAATCTCTAACACTTATTTACTTATTTACTGATGCTTTATTCTTACAGTACTGAGAAATAAAGTACATTAAAATCACTTGACTATAGAAGCTCAATTTTGTACCACACCAATCAAACTAACCCTGAGCCCTAGATTGGAACTAAGACATATACACTGTCAAGAAGCTTATATTAATTACCTCATGTCTTTAGGCAAAAACACTAGACAACCATAATCTGCTTGAAGGCAATCAAGTTATAACGGATTATAGACACATACACACATCACATGATGGAAAGAATGAACTATCATACACCATTTTCTAGACATTCTACTTAAAAAAATTCTTCACTAGGTAGGGAATTGGGGGTGGAGATGAAAATTCCCTAAATTAAGAACTGATATTGATGACCAAGAACTGAACACTGTATGTTCAACTGCTGAAACCAGGCATGTAAGCATTCCAATTAGGTTCCAGGTCTTCTACAGTTAAGACAATATGACACTTGTGGCTTTTTACCAACTCAGAATTAATACTGCCTTCTGTGCAAATTTACTATGTGGAAGAATCAAGATATATGTAAGGCACAATAACTATGATACTTATTTTAGAAAACTCACAAAGAAACACAATGACCCCTACATCAAAATTCAATGTAAAGTGGATTTTAATAATGCATATCTAGAATCCCAGCACTGCAGAGATCTAGGCAGGAGGATAGTAAATTCAAGGCTAGCTTTGGCTATAGATTCTCAAAACTAGAAAAGGGGTGAAAAATCAACTATTTCTTATCCACCTTCAGAATCAAACACTAATTTGTCTAGTGTGTGACTGGCGTAGCCCAGGACTGCCCTTGGCAACGTTCCGAAATGAATAGGTACATAGCAACTAAAGCGCACTGGAACAAAAGCCAAGCTTTTACTCAACGGAACTGACACTGCCGCATATTTCATTTGTAGTCCATCATAATTTTTTTAAGAGATGGTGTCGCACATAGTTCAAGCTGGCCTTAAACTCAATATGTAGTCAATGACGACCCTGAACGTTTGTCTGATCTTCCTGCTCCCACTTCCATAGTCTGGTATTACAGGTGTGTGCCACCTTTTTGCTGGGGATTAACCCCAGCACCTTGTACATGCTAGGCAAGTAAAATAGCAACTAAGCTACATCCTCAACTCTCCATCATAATCTTTAAATCAGATTAATATTCTAATTTTATACAAACTATTAAAACAATACCAAGGTGTTTTCCTAATTTCAAAAAGCATTAAAACTTTTCTTCTTTAAAAACCAAGTAATGTGTGAATAGGCTTTCAGAAGTAAAGTGTATTATTTAAGTAATTTAAATATTCTGGAATATTCTGTTCAGGGACCCAACCATACAGAAAAAAAAAAAGCTATTCTGCATTCTTTTAAAAACAAACAAACAAACAAAATGTATAAAACTGCCTAGCTGCAGCTCAGTCTGGATGCTTTAAAAGGGTTTTGATTTTGTTTTTCCTTACTCCCCTTTGCTGCTTCAGAAAAGCAAAGGGGAGAAAGGATCAAAAGCAAAGGAAACACAGCAAAAACTGAAACTTTCCCATCAGTCAACACTTCTACTATTTTGCCCACAGATGCAGGCACATCTGACATCAGATTCAAAAAAAAGGATGGCAAGGAAGAAAGCAGAGAGGCAAGGAACCGACCACCACAATGACCTCCTCCTCTGATGAGCTAGGAATACAAACTCAACCTAGTTCTAATTCAAACTCAAGAAAAAATAAACTAATAAAGAATAAAATAGGTCAGGACAAAGGAGTGTCTTATTCTACAAAAGCCATTTAATAAATCATTACAGAATTTGGAGGCTGAAAGTTTTGTTTCTGACTCTTGAGCTAATGGGAAAAAAACAATTCAACCCATTAAACATAAGCACTACAGAAACTCTTAGCCTCTTGTTTCTTGAAAATCAAGTCTCCCCGTTTCAGTCCCATTAGCAAATTCATCAAGTTTTCTACGGGCCAACTTATTTTAAAATATACACTGTAATAAACTGGAATTAAATGTAAACATAAATCAGTTAATGGAAAGAACCTGGCAAAATGCCAGCCACTGTAGCCTTTGCAATAGAAATAACAGAAATATCACCTTAGAGAAATACAGTTTTTAGCAAGTGTCGTGACATTATCAGATCAAGTCATAACTCAGCTGGGTATGTTGGTGATACCTATAATCCTAGTACTTGAGGCTAAGGTATGAATATCTAGAGTTCAAGGCCTACTTGGGCATCCAACGATAGCCTGAGCTACAAAGCAAGACCTCAAAGAATAGGCATAAATTAGTTATACATATTAATTTGTTATAAGAAACATCAAATTCAGTTATAAATTTTAATTAACTTTTTAAAACCTTTTCTATCAGAACTATTTTGTTTATCTTGCCATTTTGTGGCTCAATTATGGATATTCTTTACTTAAGAATTTATATAGAAAACCAAATAGAATAAAGGCTAGAACTTAACCATAATTAATCAGAACATAATAATTTGGTTTGTATTCTCAAATGATCAAGAACAGAGTTTAATACAGGGCTGGTTGTCTTCCCCAGTAGAGAAGAAATGAACATCAAAGTCAGATTTGAGGTCTTAGACTCCCCTACAAAACTTATTAATGATTCTTGCATGAACATCTTCAACATGAAAAACTGGTTAGGAATGAGAATTTGTAGAGTACTTTGGAAAGCACATAGATTCTTCTGATAGTCTCTTGTGGTGGTTTGAGTAAGAATGGTCCCCATAGGCTCACAGATTTGAATGCTCAGTCACCAGGAAGTGACATTATCAGGAGGTGTGACTTCAGTGGAGGAGGTATATTACTGGGGGTGGACTTTGAGGTTTCAAATGCTCAAGCCAGGCCCAGTGTCTTACTCTTCCTGATGCTTGCAGATTCTTCTCCAGCACCATGTCTGCCCTCATGCTGCCAAGCTTCCTACCATGATGATAATGGATTAATAACAAATCTCTGACCCTGTAAGCCAGCCCCAATTAAAAGCTGTCTGTCCTTTCTAAGAGTTGCCTTGGTCATGGTGTCTTTCCACAGCAATGGAAACTCTAACTAGTGCATCTCTTAAGGGTATGTCCCTGAGTGTCCACCTCAAGGTTCAGTTGTTATTTGTGCATTTCAGCTCCAATGGAGATGCCCCTAGGTGAATGTTAACAATACACCCTGTTTCTGAAAATAAGACTGCATTTTCCCTTTCATGTTCTTACAGTGACATCAAGAATAAAAATGCTACTAAGCAATACTTTCCACTTTTATCCAAAATTTAAACCTCACAATCTAAATCCTGATTAGTACCTATACCTTAACTATACATGATTAAAACAACAGCAAAACCAACCAACCAAACAACAACAAAAAAAGACAAGCAATATATCCCACATCATGATTATAGCTTTGTTTCGGTGTGATCCATGGCAGACATTTCTCCACCAAACTACCAGCATATCTTTAACATTCTGAGACACATTATCTATTCATTTGTTCTTTCTCTCATACCCTTTTTTCTTCTTTGTTGGTCACAAACAAAATGCTCATAATGACAGAAAAGGTCAAAACACTGCTAACGTAAAGTACAGTGCTTGGAAATATCCTCAAAAGACAACACAAAAGAATTCCATCACACATGCTGCTACTTTCCAGTAGTCTACAAATGTCGATTACAAAATTAATATATCCCTGCTAATAAAATAATTATCTTCTCTTCTGATTCTAAACAAGGCGCAAGAATAACCAAAGTGTCTTCCACACAAAAGGCCACTGTTACTCTAGGTGGGTCATCATCTTCAACTCTATGACTATCTTTTGTTTTAAATCTTCTTGTTTGGAATCTTCTGTTTCTTCTTCACTGTTCTTTCTACACCTTTGCCTCCCAGGAGCCATTAGAAAAATAAAAATAGAAGGCATAGACCACCTGCTAAGTTTTCTCAATATGTGTCTTTAAAACCTAGATTTCAACAGGTTTGAGGAGCTGTATTACAGGTGAATAGAAGGAAATTTAGAATTTATAGTATTCAAAGAAGTCTAGGATGGGACGGGAGAAAGCTGATATCTAGACGGAACACAAAGGAGAAGCTTGAGTGTGCAGAAGCTTAAAAGTGCTGGTAACAAAAGAAAGGGTAGAGGTGAGAAAATGTAGAAAATTCTAGAGGTAGGAGGAAAAAGCTCAATGGCTTCCAACTGTCCAAGTTTTAGTAATATAAATAAAATTTAGAGCTTTTCTGAATACTTATCTCCAGTGTAAGCCAGGATTTAGCTCCTTGCATAGTCAAAGTCTCAACTCTGAAACCAGACAACCTGAGTTTACTGTCCAGCTCCTCCAATCCCCAGCTCTGTGGTCCAGACTAGACAAGTCATGTCATTGTTCCAAACGTCTGCCTTCGGTTACCATTATCATAGTTTTAGGCATTCATTTTCTTCCCATTTGAAGCCAAGCTATCAAAAACAAACAAGCAATAAACCAAAATGCCCCAAGAAGGCATTCAGAGCCTTCTTCATTATGTAATCCACAATTCTAGTTTACAGATGAAGAAATTTTACACTGAATGAATCATAACCAGAGCCAGAAGTGGTAGCTAACATTTGTAATCCCAGCACTGGGGAAGCAGGAGGATTTTGGCAAGTTGAGGATTGTCTAAGACTACAGCATGAGTCCCCATCTCTAAAAATAAACAACAAACAAAAGACTAAGATCACTGAAGGAGACAATAACAAAACTCAGAATAGTTCTTTTCGTCTGCTAAGCATATTGCATGGCCTCTGGAATCCTTTCAAAGGGTGCACAAGAAGCTAAGCAATCAGGAACGGTAACATAACTTACCACTGAACAGTATTCTATCTCTCAGCAACCAAGTACCACACCAATACATTCTCTTTCTCGTCAGTGACATGGCACTTCGAAGACTGTACCAGAACTGTGCTTTAGGATCTCATAACAACTATAAGTAAGCCTCAGAGACGTTTGCATTGCTAACCCTCATCAATCTTACTTTACGCTTGTGCTACTACATAGAAGACGTTGCTATGTGACGGTCACAGTAATATTAAGAACTTTCCTTTGAGAAAATGAAGTCCATAGAGTGGAGACTTTCATGTCATCCTCACTCTCCTAGCCCATATGCAGGTTTCCAAGGCCCCAAACCAAACCCTAGAGAACAACTTTCAACATTTTTTAGACTTATTTATTTTATTATTTTTGTGTAATCATGAATGTTTTGCCTGCCTGTGTACCCCATGTGTACCTGGTACCCTGGGAAGTCAGAGAAACCAGTGGATCAACTAGAGCTAGGGTTACAGGTGGTTGTGAGCAGCCATGTAAGTGCTGGGAATTGAACCAAGATCCTCTACAAGAGCAGCAAGTTCTCTTAACCGACCAGCCAACTCTTTAGCCTGAAAACAACTAATTTTTGGGTTTCAGGACTCCTTTAGGATCCTAAAAATTACTGAAAGGTGTTGGGTAGATTTCTAAGATGGTCTCCATTGATACCTGACTCTAGTATTACTCCTTGCTCTTGAGTGTGGAGTGAAGCAAGTAATTTGCTTCTAATAACATGGCAGAAGGGAACATACTACTTGGGAAATTATGATCAAGTGAGGATTCTTTGTTAGATGAAAAGAATGCACAAGCAAAGTAATACTTGTTTAATGTTAATAACTCTTGAGCCTTGGATATCCAGACAGTCTGCTTCCAGTGTGACACCTCTGCACTTTTAAGTTCCCGTGACCCAGTACTGAAGGGCTAGTGTTACACTTCTGAGCTTCAAGTGCTAGGACCCTTAGCTCTTAGAATTATGGATCCTAAGAAGCAAGAGCTCTTAGAAGTGTTCTGGAATTCTCCCAGCAGTTAGGCAGAGCTTGCATCTTTTCCAACACCCCGACTCTCTGCTGTTCTTTACCCGTTTCAATCTCAGCTCTTCAGGTTCCACAGCTCCAGCTTTCTACTGTCTCTCTCCTGCATTGGTCTCTGCTACTGACTATGCTTTGGCGAGGACTGAGTTACTGGCTCTTTGTATTTTGGGCTCAGCCTTCTCTAACAGAGATAAAGGCCACAAGTAGGTCAGTATGGGAGAAGGATTTGACAACTGTCAATCAAGTAGCTGAAATACCTGCACCTGATAATTTCTGTCATCAAAAATATATGCACATTAAGGGGTGCTAGCTAGGAACACTAGCCATAAAATTAATACTCATTTTTAGAAAATTTTCATCCAGTACTTAGTCCTCACCTAAATACCATTTCAGAGGGAAACGTCCTCTTAGAAGGAGTTGAGTCTTCCTAACCTACCTTGGTTCAGTTACAAGGCAATGGTTTGAATCTTGCTAACGTTCTTCCCTTGCTAGCATTCTCTTTGGCTCCTTCAAGGCCTACACTAAGGAAGAAAGCTGTAGAAACCACAAAGAAAGGAAGTGAGGGCAGTTTCTGACCAACCAAGTACTAGATAAGAAGAAACTGAGGTCTTAAGTCCAACAGCCAGTAAGGAGAACTAAATCCGTCCAACACTCACGTGAGCAAGCTCAGCAGAAGACCCCTCCCAGCTGAACCTTCAGATAAGACTATAGCTTGGGCAAAAGCATTGCAGCCTTTTAAAAGGCTTAACATAAAGGACCCAACAAAGCCATGCACAGATTCCTCACCACAAAGAACTGTGTCTTTTTATATGTCTATCCTTTGATGGAAAATTCATTCTTGATTGCAGAAAGTGCAGATTCTTATACTGTTCCTACCCTATTCAGAGAGGATTTTAAGCTCTCTGAAGTGCTCTATACTTAGGACTCTCAGAGAAAGAATGAGAAAGAAACTGGCAATATTATTAAGAGCATGCACAAACATGCTCTGAGCAGGTGATTCTAACCATCAGCTATGCATAGATATGTACAGCAGAACAAAACACTATTGTGTTCCGACTGCTGAGATAGTTATCTACTAGCCTAACATGTTTGTAGTGGTTATGATACAAACACAGGAGGCATGTCATAATGAAGGCAGTCCATCTTGAAACTCCCTGGAGAAAATATTTAGTAAATATGTACACATCATCACATGAGCTAGCCACTATGCAAAATGAGGCATAAAATAAACACTTTGCTTATCACCTCCAGAAATACTTTCAGGGGACTGAAGAACGTAAGAAAATTAAGCCAGGTATGGTGGTACACACCTTTAATCCCAGCACTTTGGGGAACAGAGGCAGGTGGATCTCTTGTGAGTTTAAGGCCAGCCTGGTCTCCATACTTAGTTCCAAGACAGCCAGACTTACATAGTAATACCCTGTCTTTAAAAGAGGGGGAGGGGGAAGATTCTAGTTTGCACAAAATAAAAATTACATATAACCTTAAATATGGTGCTAACACTAATGTTTTAATTTATGTAAGTTTTAAAAACAAAGAAACTTTTAAGCATATAACTACTATTATTAAACAACTAAATACACAGGGTAAAAACCATTTGATAACATGATTTTCTATTATCCAGACTCATTCTACCTTAAGCTAATAACTACCAACTGAAGTTGTATGTCGATTAATATTTCAACCAAGTAAAAAGTCCTGTTATCAACTTACTACAGCAAAGGGTGCCTTCAAATTCTTTTAAATAGCATAACTACTTTATCTGCTTAAGTGACTTTTACTGACTTCACTATGTACAAATCAGCAGTAACTAGAATGAACATTTCTGATTCCTTGCTTTTACAGCAAAATACTTAGTTATTTCAACTACCTCCACCTCAGACAACTTGGAGTTGTGTGCTATAACACAACAAGTTATAACAAATGTTTTGTTAGGTTATTGCTTGACATCATCCAATGAGAGATAAATAGTGAAACAAGAGTCAAGTTAACTGCTACTTCCTAGGTAAAAACGTTCTAGAACAATTTCATACAGAACCAGCAGTATCCAAAGCAAAAGATCTAAATTACACCAATCTCTATAAAAATAATGGTAAAGAACTCTAGAGAAAGCAATAAAGTAAGCAAAAGACAAAGAGCAGAACATGGCAAAAGTGTATTAAAGATATTTATAAACAAAGCAAAAACTAAAAAACAAAACATGGAGGAAGTTTGTTTTTTGGGGGGTTTTTTGGTTTTTCAAGACAGGGTTTCTCTGTGTAGCCCTGGCTGTCCTGGAACTCACTCTGCAGACCAGGCTGGCCTTGAACTCAGAAATCTACCTGCCTCTGCCTCACGAGTGCTGGGATTAAAGGCGTGCGCCACCACTGCCTGGCAGGAAGTTTGCTTTTTAAAAAGTATACAGGAACACAAAAATTGACAGCAAACTTACAGTTATCTAGGAAACACTGAGGAAGAAATGCACAGTTCTCTACAAGCTGAGGCAGTTTATAATCATTTATTTTGTCCTGTGTATTCAATCAGGAATGGCAAAAATCCCTCCTTAACTATTTGGGGATTTATAATGATGACTGTCATTTAATAAAATCACAAGCATAAAACATACAATTACCTCTGAATTACACCCAGTATGCCTTCCAACACTATTCTTTCCCTTAATATTTTAATTTGTCCACTATTTCACCAAAATAGTCATGTTTCAATTTCATCCCTTTTTAAAAAATAAATTTTATTACTTGTGCATGTACACTGTAGAGGTATGCACGTGCTGTGACACGTGTGTATTCATGTGCTGTGGCACATGTGTGGTGTGGGGATGACATGAAGCTTTGTGGAGTCAGTTCTCGCCTTCCATTTAATGGAACTCAGGCTTGAGCAAAACGAGCCTCCTGGCTGTGCCAGATGAACGCTGCACGTCACTGGCCCTTTGTCCTTTTGTGTGTGTCTTTCTGCACTACAGATGATCTTGACAGAAGTCCTGAGGGTCCCGTTACTATCCTAAGTGAAATACCTGTTTATACACTGTCTTAGTAAGGGTTTCATTGCTGTGAAGAGACCAAGGCAACTTTTACAAAACGGCAACATTTAATTGGGCCTCTGCTTAGTTTCAGAGGCTCAGTCCGTTACCATGGTGGGAAGCATGGCTTCATCAGGCTGACTTGGTGTTGGAGGAGGAGCAGAGTTTTCTGTATCTTGATCTGAAGACAGCACCGAGAAGACTGACAGTCTTCCTGGCTAGGGGGAAGGTCTCTTCTGCACTGGGCAGAGCTTCAAGGCCCACCCCCACAGTGATGCACTTCCTCTAACAAGGCCACACCTCCTAACAGTGCCACTTCCCGTGGGCCAAGCATGCTCAAACCACCACACACACTATGGTCAATCTTCTATTGGGGTTTTAACACATAATATCCATGTTAAAACATACTTGCATATTAACATAAATTAATCCTCAATCTTTTATATAACCCAATATTTTCTACCATTTATTATGTTAATTTTATCTGTAGAATCTGACAGAACCTTAAATACTGTACATAGTTAAATCTTTTCCTTTTATGGCCTGTGGCGTTGTAATGTCAGAAGCCTTTTGATCTATAAAACGGTATGTATTCCTGCTCCTGTTGTAGTCAACTCTGTTGTTACCCTTTGATCCCTTCACAACTAATTTGTGTGCAGTGTGCAAAATGGACATAATTTCCCCCCTCCAAATAAGAAGCCAACTGTCCCAACCACCTGGTCCTTCTACCTAATGCCAATTTCAATTATTCCAGGCTCCTAAACTCTAGTTTAATGATAAGATGTTTTCATGGCTGCATTAAAGTGATCATTTTTCAAAGCACATTGTTGTTCAGGGGGCTATGCATTTGCTTCTAGCATTCCCAGCACCTGCTTGAATGAGAATAAAAAACGGGGTGGGAGTGAGAGTATCAGATTTGACTACAAAGCCAAATTTTAACCATTAAGTCATCACAATAGTTCATTATGTATTTGCACTTACAGGATGAGCTAAAATTACACTTGAATTGTTGCATAAATGGCTAGCACATTTACATATGTGCTTTCACTGGAATTAAACAACAAAAACATACAAGATAAGGTTCATATTTATTAACTGAGAGTTACTGGCATTTTGATAGCTCAGCAAACAGAAATGAATAGGTTTATTTCCCTAATATTTGTTGGTGAAGCAGCTCAGATTGAAACAGGTCACATTAACAGTCTTGTTTCCTGATAGTACCCTTTTGGCCATCTTATATGGCCCAAAATAATGCAAATAACTAATAACCTTATCCTTAACTTAGAATATTTTAAGTAGGCTTTTTAACTACAACTTTTTCCCCGTCAGTGATAAACGCCATGTTTTGAGGAGGGACTCTGATTTCATTAGGTATAAGAAGCCCAAAGAGCAATTTCCAGAATGTGGCCAACACTGTGCTCTAGCCAGCTCTGACCAGTATGTCCTGACCGTCAAAATAGTCAAGAGTCACTAAGAAACTCCTCTGGTTATCATTTAGCTTTTTCGTCTAAAGCAAAATAATGGATTGCACAATGGCTAAGAATTCTAGTGGGCTTCACAATTACATTTCTCATACTAGGTTAAGGTTAACACAAACAGGCATTGTTCCTTTCTATCAAGTATACTGTTAGCAAGTGTCAATTTCTTGCAGCTATGCTGACAAAAAAATTGAGTTTCTGTGAATCAGGTCTGCCAATGAGCCTGCCAATACAGTAATACCTTTGAAATGCTACCTGACTGCCCAACATCATCATCTTAACTTTCTGCCTTCAATGATAAGTACCAATGAGCAATTTCAGAATTCAGTATTTACTCTGGTAGTACTCCTTGATGATCTTTACTATGCCCGTAGTGCTACACTTTCTGTGAATAAAAGAAGTATTTATGGAAGATGTCTAAAGGGCACGTACCATCTCCATCCTAATTACTAAACAATCTTTTCTTCTTTTAAGTCAGAGTGTTTCTAGCATTTCTCACCCAACCTCCCTGCCACAAAGCTGCCTTTTTCAAAGATGCTCTGGTCCACCTGTCTGACCTACAGATGCAAAGTATAACGCTTGTTACTGCATCTGTTGTAACACCACTTGCTGAGGCCACCACTTAAGTCATCATATGGGGCCTTATTTATGACATTTCTTCTCATCTTAGTGCCAGGAATAGTGCTCTTTGCAAACTGTTTCAAGTTTTATGGACATAAATTGATTATGTTTCCATTTCTACACCACCCATTATTAAGTCTAGAGAAGTATCGCTGCCCCACTGTTAATATTAAGTTTGATAATAGGTATTTTAGTTTATATTTTTAGTTTGTCTTTCTTGCTACACCAATTATGAACCTCTAAAACAAACAACCTTAACTTTGTAAGAGGAAGACAAAATGAATACATAATGTTTTTTTTAACTTAAGGGATTTGGGGAAAAGTTATGTGAAGAGTCAGCAGACAGATTTCAGAACACATCATCTAGAGATAAAGACCCAAAACCAGTTAACTCCCATCTAATTAAAGAATTGGGAAAAAGAACAGCTAAGTATAGAAGAAAAAGAGTAGAGAATAAACCAGATAATTTATTCATAGAAATTAGTTTGGCTTAGCCAGGTGGTGGTGGTGCACACCTTTAATCCCAGCAATCGGGAAGCAGGAGCAGGTAGAGATCTCTGTGAGTTCCAGGCATTCCTGGTCTACAGAGCCATTTCCAGGATAGCCAGAGGTAAATAGTGAGACCCTGTCTCAGACAACAACAAAAAACAAAACAGAACAAAAACTTAGTTGTCCAGTGTACAAAATGACAGAGTAATTCAGTCAAGCTTACTGTGTGGTTAATGTTACACAATCCTTTCATACGCCCACTACTCCACAGGTTTCACTCAAAGAGCATACAAAGATAGAAAAGAAAAACACAAAAGCTAACTGATAAGATGGCCAAAAGGGTACTACTGGAAACAAGACTGTTAATGTGACCTGTTTCAATCTGAGCTGCTTCACCAACAAATATTAGGGAAATAAACCTACTCATGAGATGATCTGTCTACTGACCTTTCTCTCAGCTCAATAACCCAACAGCAGTCTAAATAGGCATCTCACATGTACGACATGCAAGAATATGTTCTTCCTCTAATGGCCCTCTCATTGAGCGTATTATTATCTTTCCTCACCACCACTGGACTTTCCTTGGTTGTTACTGCTGTCTGTCAACTACAGTTCACACACCCCACTCACAGAAGCCAGCAATACCCATAAAATCAACACCTCCCTCCTACTTAAATTGACAGTTCTTATGTTCCAGAGAACCCTAAGCTTGCTCTGAGTTTAGGCTCTAGTTTGGTCAATATGGAAAAGAGTTTAAAATAAGCCCGTCAGTTCTAGGTGGTCTGCAAGGAGGACTAGATTGCCAAAACCGCAATATCTTTCCACTCCTCCATCCCTTTTCCTAAATCTTTGAATAAATATTTTAGACAGAATAAAAATGTATACTCTCTCTAGTTCTATTAAAAGAAACATTTTCTTTGTGAAGGTATGGTTCTCCAGGGCCACAGTACCACAAATGACCCATCCCCACTACAACCAGCCCTCTCTAAATAAAGGGCTGACACATGACTTACAGGGAAATCATTTGACCAGAAGTGGTGTAGTGACTTCAGCTCAATCCTCAAATCTAAGTTGCTTCTTCAAAGTATAGGAATAACTTCGCTTTGGGCCATCAGAGGGGAAAGGATCCTCATGGAGAGGTAGTATTTCAGGTCATAATTTTTCAGGAACTCTCAGAGGTGAAAAGTTAGCTCAGTGATTAGAAGTACTTGATGCTCTTTCAGAGGGCCCAGGTTCAGTTCCCAGCACCCATATCAGGCAGTTTACACTTGCTTGTAATACCAGCTTCAGGAGATCCAACACTTTCTTCTGGTTCCAAAGGTTCCTACATGCACAGGGTGGATGTATATATCTACACTCGTGTACACACACACACATATATATAAAAGAAAATAAATTTAAAACTTTTCAACAAAACTACAAGTACTCTGAAAAGTAAAACTGCTGTAATATAACAAAATAAACCTGTTTTACATTTGAAAATATACAGAAAAATAAAATTTTATTACACATGACTTAGAGCAAAACCACAAAAATCAACACACTCAGATATTCATCTACCAACCAATAAAAAAAAAAATTTCAAAAGACTAATAATTAACGATACTAGAGAGATGGAGAAACTGACCCTGACAAATACTACAAATAAGACGACTGGCCAGTCAGGGTAGTGCTCCAGAGGCAGTGGCAGAGGCTGCAGCAGGCAAATCTCTTTAAGTTCGAGGCTATCCTGGTCTACATAGCAAGTTCCAGGATGGCCAGGACTACATAGAAAAATTTGGTCTTAAAAAGTAAAAAGAAATAAAAAAAATGTGACTTGGTACCATCCTCAAAGTCCTGACACTAACATCTTTAAATGTGTATGATTCTAATAGACACAGTTTATGAGAGGCCATTGTTTGGGACCAGTCCCTGGGAATCAGACTAAATCAGAATGAAGTCCTTTACATCAAGAGTCACTTACTCAAACTCAACTTTCAAACAGGCAATTTTCCCCATAAAACAGAAGACAAATACCAACCAATCAGAAGGAATATAGTTTAGCTAAGCCAACAAGAAAATGAATAATTCTGTACAACTACCTTTTCTGCCTACATCAAGCCTCTGCTCAGCTCACTGGAAGACTGACCCCATCCTAAAGAATGTTTCCCAAATCTAAAACTGCAAATAAAAAACATTTGGTTTTTACCTTAAGTTTGTTATAATTGTGTCCTCAAGCTATTCTAAGAATTGTATTGCTGTTGTTAACTTTGTGGTATAGGAATCAAACCTAGGGCCCTGCTGCATACCAAGCAAGGACTCAGTTAGTGCTACTGTCCCCACCAAAATTTGTCCTAAAATACAAAACACTATACATGATTTTTTTTTACCACAATAATGAGGAAAAATTCAATATACATTAAAACAAAAAGTAAAAGAGACTAGTAAACTGTTCAATACAATCGAATATTGTGTACTATCTGGAAAGTTTTCAGAGATAAACAGCATACCAAATAAGCAAGGCAATGCAGAATGTAAGTAGGGTGTACACAACTGGGACCAATGTCATTAAATAGCTGATTTCTCACCAGAAGTGATAACCAACGGTCATAGCGCCACAAGTGAACACAACACCCCAGGTTTAGTAGCAGTTTGGTAAGGGAGAAGAAATATAAGTATTTTTTTTCTTAATAAGATTTGCCCCATATCAATTTTCTACTATAACCCATATAAAAAAAACATTAAAATGTTTCAAAATGTTAAAATAATATAACTATAAAGTCCCAATTTTCTTCCTCACCAACCAGATCACAAGACACACATGACATGCCCCCGATTGAAATTATCCAGATGTTAGTAACTTAGCTGGCTTTATTTATTTGTTTGTTGGCTTATTTGTCTGTCTGGGTTGGAAGTCAGTTCTCACTGGCCTTGAACTCTCCAGCTTCCCAGCCTCAGCTTCAGGAGAACTGTGATTGGGTCATTACAACCAGTTTACTATTAACTTTTTTTTTTTTTTGGTCTTTTGAGACAGGGTTTCTCTGTGTAGCCCTGGCTGTCCTGGAACTCACTCTGTAGATCAAGCTGGCCTCGAACTCAGAAATCCACTACCTCTGCCTCCCAGGTGCTGGGATTATTAGTCTATTAACTCTTAGAGAATTAAAAAATGCTCAAGGTTCGTGGGTTACTAGTACCAGCAATTTGCATACTAATCCCTTCCAACTATTTTATAGTCATCATCTGGAAATTTCTAGAAGCTAAGTTAGCACTACATTTGGTAATCAAATGTCCATGCCTCTAAATAGTTTCATGCCTCTAAACAGTTTTCATGATTAATGTGAATTGTACTTGCATTTAGTATATATACTAAGTAGCAAAAATTTTATAGATACAATCATTGCTAGAGAAATCAATGCATTTTTGTCAGAAGGTATAGAAATTGTCACAAAACCTGACTGCAGGTTCAGTGACTAAAATATAGAAAGATCATGAAAATATTGAAAATGCTAATTCAGTCATGTGTATATATGTATTATTCTTTTTGCTTAGAACATTTTCAATCCCTCTTCCCAATTTTCAACTTCCTACTCCCAACCCTTGAACTCATCACTTCCTACTCATTCTTATGTCTTACCATAAACACTACTTTCTCAGAAAGCCCTTCCTAGCCTGCTCTTCCAGACTAAAGCATCTACCTTCTATCTCCACGGTACCACAAACCCAGGCACTTTTATCAATGAACTGCTATGAACAGTGTTACTGTATCATTTCTCCAACACTATGAGCTCTGAGGGCTGAGGTGCTATTTGTACTAACATTACTGTATCTCTAGTTCAAGGCAAGGAAAATCAACTCTGTATTTACAGAATAAAATGGAGGCCGAAGGACCAGTCAGGTCTGTTAATTATATACCCCTGTCCACACTCATACTGAATACTACAATTCATGCTAAACTCATGCCCTGTTCATTTACATCCTATAGGACAAGCTACATCCCCAGCCATTCTCTCGAGTGTAGTAATTGAGAACCATCGTTTGAGACACTCTAAGCAATAATCTTGAAGAGCAACAAGTAATCATTTGAAGCTATCAAATCACTGTAAAGTTTTATAAAATAGGGGTTTTAAGAATTCAACTGTGTTAGAAGAATCTCAGGTGATGGCTAGGCCTTCTCATATCCCAAGCAAGAATTAGAATCCGTTAAATCAATCAAGCACTATTTTCTAACTGCCTACTGTTCCTGCATTCAAAGGTTCTTTTAGACAGATGAGTCTTTTAATAGAAAAACAACCCCCCCCAAAAAATATAAAAAAACCACATGTGCAACAATAGCAACATACATTTCTTCAATCCCGACAGCTCTGAGTTTCAGTTCGTATGGGGCAAGATTTACTTATATAATCAATTAGGGAAGAAAATACAGTGAAGCACTGAATTAGCTAAATGAACACAAATTAAGTACTAAATTCAGATTTGAAAGTAGGACAGGAGTTCAAACAAAAAAGAAGCTATTTATGGTGACAAGCTATGAATAGACAGGTCCCTAAAGATAAGCAGGTGACAGACCCTTCATATAAACAAAAGGGAACATTTTTAGATTCCACCCCTAAAGACTTTTAAAAGTCTTGCTGAAGGACTAGGGCCATAACCAGAACAGAAAGAAAAGAACAAGTGCCCAACCTCTCTGCTCATAGTAGATAGTAGGAAGAACAGAACAGCCCCACTGCTGAGTTTTAAATAAAAATATCAGATTCTGGGAATGTAGCTCAGTGGTACTTCAATAACACTGTGCTTGATCCCAGCATCACAAAAAATAAAAATAAACTAAAAAGTGTGAAGCTCCTCTTAAAATATGCAAATATTTTAAATTTTAAAATACTTTAAAATATGCAAAATGTTTTAAGTCCATTAAATAACATCCTAAAATGACATAATTACACAACTAGACCACGATATGGGACACAAGAATCTCAACTACGAGAACCTTCGTCTATCTATGCTCCACATTCCACAGCATTCCCAGGCACAGGCAGTGCCGTGCAGGCTCTCAGAACAACCCAAACACCAGGACTGGGGTAGGGGATCCGGAGAAGGAACCAGAAAGTCAAGATAAAATACAGCCAGCCTTTTCCCCAAGGGCAACTTTTCTAAAGTCAAAACTTCATTTAAAAAAAACCAAAACAAAACACTCCATTTGTATCCTTGTTGGAAGCTCGGTAAGTAAGTAGTAAAAAGATAGTGTACAGGCAGAGGTACGACTGAAAGGGAATGCAGCATTTCCACCGCAAAGGTTTTCCGAGTGCAGTAAGGGCACACTTCTTTCCCAGGGCACTGGCTGGTTGCACATGGAGATGCACAACCTTCAATAAGGGACCCCACAGAGCCCATGAGCTGCTAAAGCCGCTCCTCCTCCATAGCAGCACAAGTAATAACCCTCCTCCTGTACTCCTCCAAGAACACTATTTCAGTACTTTAACGATGCCTCTGCTATCAATCTGTCCCTCCCCACAGAATTCCTCTAACCCTGTCATTATCGCTATCTTATTGTTGACAGAAACAACCACAAATGTCAGCGCAAAGTCACAATGAGATGTCAATGCTCGATCCTCACACACTCGGCGTGTGCAAACGCCACCTTCACATTCGTGTGTATCACCCATTTAATTCACAGTTTTTTTCAACTTTCAAAAGGAACCAAAATAAGATCTGACCAAAAATGTGTCAAGTATGTTTGAAATTAATTCTTTGGGAGATGACTCTGCAGTTTAAGAGCACTTACTGTTCTTGCAAAGGACCCAGGTTCTGTTTCCTGCAATCTATCTGACAATTCACAAATGCCTGCAACTCTAGTTGCAGGGATCCGTGTGTAATACTCTTGTCTGGCCTCCGATGAGCTGCTAACCACACATAGTGCACATATACTCACGCAGGCACACATACATACAAAAATATATTTATTCACGATTCTAACCTCCTTCAGCTAAGCCATGTTCAAAATCTTGATAATCTACCCTTTGACTCTGGCTGTGAAATATTTTAAAATAAGGGCACTATCCAAAACAATTAAAAACTGACCCCTTGCTGCCTAGCAAACAAAATAAATTAAAACTTTTGAAGCAAAGTAAAGTATTCACACGGACTTGAAGCTCCTATCGATAAAGGTCCAACCGAGGCTTCACACCTTCCTGCTCTCCACAATACTTAGTGCTTAGTAAAACACATGGACTTGGGAAAGTCACTTTATCTGGCCTTTATTTTACTCAACTATAAAATGGACATAATAATACTTGTCAGGAAGGCTAACAGAGTAATGAAAATGAGGATGCTGCTATAAAAATTAAGACACTATAAAAACATAGACATTATCATTATGTCATGATTATGGTAATTTTATTTATACCTGCCTTTCTTAAGAGGAAATAGCCCACATAAAACAAACAAACAAAAAAAGACTTTAAAGATGGAAGCAATAAAAGAAAAACAAAACATATACAAGGACATAAAATGAAACATGTACACCATAACTGCTTCCCTTCAGGTTACTAAGTTAGTATAAGCATTGTATTTGATTTGGAAAGAAAGCTAAGCCAATTAGACAATTCTATGTCCATAAGACTAAAAGCGAACTCACTGGTCAGAAGTAAAGTTCCTAACTTAAAGCTAGGGCCAGAATCTTTTCTAAAGGTCCATCTTCTGTGTCATACAACTGAACTTAGCATCATTGTGTTTAACTTGTGCCATTAGCCTTGGAGGGCAGGTAATTGCTTTACTTTGTAAGCATCTTGATTGTACTTACAGCAATTAAAATAAATTGAACACTTCAATTTCTGTATGACTCCAATTTCCCATTTCAAATCACCTGTACACCATCAAGTTACTCACAGCCAGTCCTTAGGCAGTCCTCTAACTGCCTCCTAGTAGAGGACTCACCTAAGCCAGCACAACCCTGAATACACGCTCCTCTGCAATGGCCTTGCTTCCTTGCCTTTCCATTCTCCTAAGGCAGTGCTTCTCAACCTTCCTAGTGCTTCAACATTTTAACACAGTTCCTCATGTTGTGGTGACCCCAACCATAAAATTATTTTTGTTGCTACTTTATATCTGTACTTTTCCTACTGTTGTGAATTGTAATATCTGTGTTTCCCTGTGGTTTTAGGTGGCCCCTGTGAAAGGGTTGTTTGACCCTCAAAGGGGTCTCAACCTTTGGTTGAGAATCACTGCTCTAAATTCTCTCAGAGACTCAGAATGCCAACACTAAGAAAGATAAGGCAGGAGGATCCAAACAGAGTTCAATACCAGCCTGGGCTTCACTGTGAATCCCAGACAGCCTAAGGTTACACAGTGAGACCTTGTCTTCAGGGAAAAAAGAAAAGTCTCATCTACATGAAGCCTCCTCTGGCTGACAGCAATGAGTCAAATGAGGTGGGGTGGAGGCTACAATGCCCAAAGTTGAGGGCAGGAGGACACAGCTCAGTAGTAAAACAAAGTTATCATGCAGTGGGCCTGCTCAGATCTCCAGCACCAAAAGAAAAAGTCAGAAATCTGTGTTCTAACATGCTTACACATGTTCATGTGTGTGGTGTTGCATATGCATGTGTGTGGAGATCAACATGAACTGTCTTTGGAAGTGGCTCTCTTTGTTTTCTGAGACTAGATCTCTGTGGTCCTGGGGCTCACTCATTTCCTGCAGCAGGTTTCAGGAATAGCCCTATCCCCACCTCTATCCCAAACCCACCCAGTGCTGAAATTAGGGATCAAACATCTCACTAGTAGAGCCATCTCCCAACCCCTGGTAGTCAACAGCTGAGTGATTGGTAAACAAGTCACTACAAACTAAGGAATATTTTCACACAGGGCTTTTGGCATACATTACAGCTAAATTACCTTCCGGCTATAACATTCTAGAATGTTTTGATTAATTCATACTTGAACACACCCTGATTTCTTCCCTGATCTTCATTATGTTGCATATTTTAATATGTAATTATTTACATTGTTTTAAATTTCCCCTGCTTTAAGTAAGCAATGCCAACCCTACTATAACATTCTTATACCTCCTTTGTTGCACACAGGGAAGAATGGAGTTAGATAAGGTACACAACAGATATATTTTTATAAGCTAAGAAATGTTAATTATGTTTAAAGATTCATTGTAATACTTTGTTATACTATAAATCAGCAAAAAATCATTTTTTCACTAGCCAAACCATTAAAACATACAAAACCAAATACCTAGATTAGTTTCTTTGAAAGTACATTCTCTTAAAGCTACCATAAGCACTGCACTGCTTAAGGTAACATTCCTGTCAATACTTTCTAATGTAACCAAAGTTCACCAGGAAAGGAAAACAAATCTAAATTTATTTCTATGCTGAATTAATTTCATTAACTATTTCTGATTCCAATATTAAAAACCATTAAAGTTACAAAGAATTATTAAATAAATCATGTGGCAAATTAAACTATATTTATTGTAATTTTCTTTCAATATTATCATCTAAGTCAAACTACTACAAGCATTCACAGAGCTTAATTTGGTACTTTTTTATCTTTTAAAAAAAATTAATATACTACATCTTCCCTAAGTAAATATTCAGTTTTCTAGAAAGCATTTCAAAGGAGAATCTTATAAATCTAAATAACTCTTGAATCTCCTTTTGCTCAATTACTAGTTTCATAAAATTTACTCGGCAACGAGTGCTCAGAAGAGTGTCATTATTAAAAAAGAAATAAGCTGTAGCAGTCACTAAGTATATAAAGACAACCTATCTGTACTCAGTCACTTAATCGCTAATAGTAAAGACACATGAAGCTTTGTAAACAGCATGCACAGCATGCAAAAAGTTTCTTCAAGTCAAAGGTTCTGAAACTCAAAGCCATTCTCATCCTTTAAATTCTAAATCCACTGTGAATGGATCAGAAAGTCAGGCAAAGGCTCCACCTGTGCTAGCCTCGTGGCCACTGCTGTTATGAATGGAAGAGTTTATACAAAAAGCTCAGTCAGTTTACGACAGAAATATATAAGTGTAAAAAATAAACTGCATTTATTTAAAAATCTGCTCAATTTTCCTCATTCACAAAACGAAGATGTCAAAAATATGCTTTCTGAAAAGAAATCGCTATTCTTTATGAACTATAATTATTATCTCTTTTAATCACTCAAAAAGAGCTATTTAGATGGTATGGTGGAAAACAATTATTTAAAATTCTGACCCAGAGTTTCCTTACAAAAGGGGGGTGAAGTTTAGCTCATAGGAGGCTAAGGCGAGTAAATGGAGAGTTTAAAGCCAGCATAGACTATGTAACAAATCCCAATATCAAAAATAAAAGCAAAACCACCAAGGGAGCAGAGATTAAGAAGAATACAGAAATTGGACTAGAGAGTTATGCCGCGCAGTCACGTCCCAGCATTCACTCTAATGCCTAATGTTGCATTTCTATGACAGATGGTATGTCCGTCCGGACATTTAGCACCAACGCTGGGTATGTGTTATCTGTTCTAGTCTATGTGATGACCTAAGGAAAGGTATTTGGAAAAACATGTAATGACTATGGTTCCCAACATTAAAAATAGGAGGAGGGGGGGGCAATTGGCACTACACAAGACTATATATAGTCTTCTCAGTACAAAGGAAAGTCTTCACTTAATCCCACACTTCTATATTTGTCAAGATCAAGGAACACAGATTCAAGAAACAATTCAAATATTTCATTTTTAAATGAAAAACATTTAAGAAAGTACTCTCAGTTCTGTCATTTTAAAGCACTTGCCTGTGATATTCAGGGCTCTATTACATTATCTTTGGTGACCTGGTAAAGGCAGATTGGTCTTCTGAGCCCCAAACTGACTCCAAAGTCTACTGATCAAGTGATTAACATACTAACAGTTCAACGTAGGACAGCACTGAAACAATTTTCTTACTTTGGCTATACAGTACCTATTGATGCAGAGAATAATAGATTGAAAATATGAAAAAAAGCATTACACCATTATAACTGAACACTCACTGTGTCTTCCTTGACTAGTGGCATTTCGGGGGGTGGAGCAACAAAAATAAGTCAAAAGTGAACTGGGGAGAAGAGGTTAAAAGTTACTTCCACAGTAACAACTTGCAAACATAAATCCTTCAGAGATGAAGAGCATTTGCTCAGCTGTCATGAATGTGGAAGACCTTAATTCAAAAGGTCCATTATAATTAATGGGTGGGGCAAATCAAGAAAGTAGCAGCTGATTTTCTAGAAACTTGTATTGGGAAGTTGTCTGACAACTTCAATAGGAGCCTGGCAGGTTGGAGACTGATGAGCCCCAAACTAACCTAAACACCCACTAAGCTTACCTCAAATATCAGCTCCAAGAGTCAAACGTCCTTCCCAGTCACATTTCCCAAACTTTAACCATCTCTTTAAGATGCCCATTAAGAAATAGAAGAAATGCTTAGAAAAATCAGTATGTCAAAAACTATGTATGGAAATCACTACTTTGAAAGATGTTTAAAATACCATTCACAGTAAATGTACAAACATGTACAGACAAATCCAAAGAGAATTCTCGATTCTTTCGAAGCTACTTCAAAGCACAAGCTTTCCCCTAAGTGTTTTGTCTTATTTTAAATACTATAATTTTAACATTAAAAATATAGTGCCCTCATTTTCTTCAACTCGGTTTTAGTTATTAAAATAGGCTCCAGAGGAAATGGTCACTCCACAAGCCTGGGCCATACTGTGATTAAGAAGTAGTTTCTTATAAGAGAAAGATTATAAACGGCAATAACAACAAGCCCCACATAAAATAAGCAGGTATATGTAACACAAGTATCCTTATTTTAAATCCATGCTCCCCATCGGAAATGATGTTTTACTATGGCAAGGACAGCCATAGTATGGCTGGAATAAAAGGCCAGCTCACAATACCCATTTTTTTCTGTATGACAAAAACTGTAACAGTGAGCTTTGTTTGTAAATTCGATGTGCATTTTATCCTTTTGGATAAAATACCTAGAGCCCCAGCAGTGGTTAAACTGCAGCTATAAAGGAAATTGTCCAGAGATAAATGGTTTCCCTATGAGAAGGTTCCATTGCTATACTTCACCTCAGGACAATAAATCACATTAACTGCACCTTGTCCTCTGTCCAATGACATCATCAGTCTGACCACATCTTGGGAACTGGGTGCAAAAACATGCTATTTAAGGCATGAAATCATATTACTGCTTTTTGTCCATCCAACCTCATGCTTCAGCGCTCTGAATCAGTTATTTACCTCAGCATTCTCATGAAACCTTTACCCCCTACTGCATTCAGGGTCTGCCTACTGGATGTGAAAGAGGAAAAAATTGTGAGTAGTTATTTTAAATTAGTCTATATTTACTCCCCTAAATCTGAAATTTTGTTACAAATTAACTGAAGTCTAATGTCTTCATATATTCACCACACTGGTTTAATGTGATCTCAAAGGCTTTAACACATTAACACGATTCCTCAAACACCTCCCCTAGAAAGCCTTTTTTTTTTTTTTTTTTTTTTTTGCCTTTTAAAACTCTTACAGGAGAGCCCAGAAATCAAAATTATTGTTTTCTCTAAACAGTAGAAGTTAATTGGTTTTCATAGGCCAATTGTCCTAAGCCTAGATAAAACAAAATCAATTCTGACACCTTAAAGCAATAGGCCGTCAGACTAAGCAAGTTCCAAGATCAGGGTGGACACAATGCCTCTGTTTATCTTCTATTTTCGCTCATTTAACCATGACCAAAGAAAACATAACCCCATTTCTGTTCTCTGTACCGCTGCAATTAAAACAGGCAGGTCTATGTCAGTAAGAGCACAAGAATGCCGGCCTCCCTTCAAGTTGGTGCAGAAACTGGAAAAGCAGCCCTGCTGAGAAAGTATCCAAGTGTTGTCAACTGGACTTTCTAAAATACCTAGCTACTCCATCGCTCCTGAAAGGAAAGTCTACCGGTTCTACAAATACTACAAATCTTTACATAGCCTGAATGAGTTTAACTCTGGAAGAGAGGGACTATTCCCACAACAAAGTTCTCTATTTGTACTAAACCAGTAGTTCACATAAGCCTCTGTAAATTGGAAATAAGGTCCACATAGTATAAGATAAACTCCTTTTAGGAGAAAACAAGCCAACCTCAGAGCTGATGCTTAGCTTGGAGCTGTTTTTATGCTGGAAGGTCCCCAAGAGGATGTGTTTTGCCTGCGGAGGAGGGGACTAGAGTGGCAGTTGGTGGGGGAGTCATTCTGGTTATTAGTAAATAAATCAAGCAGCAGAGAACAAGGCCTAGGCAACTTCTGGGGCAGTCCAGGCCTAGTTCTCTCCATGTCTTCCCAGCACAGACTGGGTTTGATCTCAGAGCCCTGTGGATTGCCAAGGAGGAGGAGAGGAAAAAAAAAAAAGAATCATATCGAACCACAAAAGCACATGGGGCGAATGTAAAATATAAACACGGCGTTGGGCTGTGAGTGGCTGTTATTAAAGGTCTGAATTACTAAACATGAGAGGCGGGGAAAGCCAGGCGGCCATTTCAAGAATATAAACCTCCCTGAATTAGACATTATTCAAATGAGAAGCAAGTAGAGAAGACCCAGCACACAGCTAGAAAGCACCACCACACACAGTCAGGGAGGGGGATCTCCGTGTCTAGCCACCCCCCCCCCCCCCCGCTCCCCTCAGGACAGGAGAAATCTAGAATATGATCAACTTGTCAGGCCGGCCCTTTGAGGGCAGGAGGGCAATCCTTTACGGTCCAGTTCTCGGGTGGCCTCGAAGAGCTCCCGGGCCTCGGAGCAAGAGGGTCCCCAGGGCCACCCGCGCGTGGGGGTGGGGATGTGTGCGGACGAGCGACCAGACCCCGCGAGCACCTCCAACCCAACTGTCCCGCGACCCACGGCAGCGGGGACCTCTGGGTGAGGGCCCGGGAAACACGGACGACCGAAGCCATTTCCACGGAGAAGAACTTCCCCGAGGGTTCCTCCCACCCAGCCCAGCCTCCAAAAGGTCCGGGGGATTCCAGAGCGAGCTCACAACCCGAAGGCCACCTCACAGGGCCCACGCCACGCTGCCCCTAACCACAGACACGGAGTGGCTGGGGTCAGGCCGCTGCCCCGGGCACGAGCAGGGCGCGGCTGAGGGGCCCGGGCCGTGACCCCCGGGCTCGGCCCCACGCGGAACCCCCGCACGGCCGGGGGCAGGGCACCATCCCCGGGTGCGCCCCGCGGCGAACAGCGTCCCCCAGCCAGAGCCCGCGCCGGCTCCCAATCCTGGGGGTGCCGCGTGGGTGTCCGGCCGCAGGGGTCCGCTCGGGCCCCGCCGCCCACCGGCATTGTGCTCGCCACCACCTCTGGCCCCTCCACGCCCCCCCCCCGCCCGTCCAGGTCTCCCGCCCGCACCCCGCCGCGCCTCGCCAGCCCAGCAGCTATGAATATGTAAAATGTCTTTATTGTCCTCTCCCGGTGCCCCGGCCCCGCCGCCCGCCGCGGACTCGCTCGGATTCGGGCACCGTGCGAGGAGGCGGCGGCGGCCGGCGGAGGAGGAGGGCCGGTGCCGACGGGCGGGCGGGCCGGCGCGGCGGTGGGGTGGGCCGGGGGCAGGAGGAGCGCGGTGGCTCACAGCCCCCTTTGCCCCGGGTCTTCTTCCCCCTCCGCCCGGCCGCTCCGAGCTCCTTTCCCCCTCCGCTCTGCGCCCAGAGGGGGCTGTGTTCCCCGGCCCCCCATCTCCTCGCCGTTAATTATAATAATCCTGAGTACTAATAAATTATGCTAAGTCGCGGGGGGGCAGCGGGAGCCCGGGTTGAGTATGAATATGAATATGTAAAATGCTGTAATGATTACCTGCTGCTGCTGCCGCCGCGGCTGAACTCTCATCTTGACTCGCTGCTCCTCCGTCCGCCATTTTGAATATTTTAACCAAAATCGCCCGGTCGATAAACCCTCCCTCGCTCCCGCTCCCCTCCCCCTCCCGCCCTGATCGCCTCCTCCCTCCTCTTTGCACCCTCCCGTTCCTTCCTCTCCCTAGGCGCGCGCCAGGGGGCGCACGAGGCCGGCGCTGCTCTCTGCCTGCCCCCTTGGAAGAGCTCCACCCCCCCTGCGCGCGCGTTGCGCACGCGCATCCAGGCT
>CM052711.1:26096372-26125539 GCA_028551405.1 Uromys caudimaculatus | reverse complement strand
TCTGATAGTCTTCCCGTCTTTCGTGTTAGTTCCCTCCCGGATGAGTTCGGGATTTCCACGGCGGTATTGTAAAAGGGCAGTATGCACGGTGGCTCACAGTGAGGACGCGCGTGAGAAATTACCGAGCGCTCCACGGCCGCGCACTTTAAGGGCTTCCTCGCAGTTGGCTGCGACAATGGAGGGGCCGCTCCCCTCCGAGGTAATTTCCGGCCCTGTGTGCAGGTGGGGGCGGAAACGCCCTCGGCGGGCCACGGGCACAAGGCACCTGCTGGGCCACGCGCGGACGTCCCGCTTTAAATTTGAATCCGAACTAATCCCCGCCCCGCGACTCGGCCCACGCCTCAGATTCGAGCCCGGCGGGGGCGTGTCCTGGCGGCTCTAATTAGCCGGGCATAGTGTCCACTCCACTTGTCGCGCGTGCCAGGCGAAGCCTCTGTGGGAGCGGCTGTCCGAGCGGGACGCCCATGCACGCGGCCACCCGGGCGAAACAGACCCCATCTGCGCAGGGACTCCCCTCTCTCCCTCCCTCTCCCTGTCCCTCTCCCTTTTCCCCTCCCCCCCTCTCTCTTTCTTTCTCCCCTCCCTCCCTTCCCTCTCTCCCCTCCCTCCCTTCCCTCTCTCCCCTCCCTCCCTTCCCTCTCTCCCCTCCCTCCCTTCCCTCTCTCCCTCCTCTCTCTCATCTCTCCTCTCTCCTCTTTCTCTTCTCTCTCTCTCCCCCCTCCTCTCTCTCTCTTTTGCTGCTTCTGGAGAACCTTTTTAAAGCTAGTTGTAAACTGACCTGATTAAAACTGTGGAAGTTGGCAGTAGCGCCAACGGCCACGAATTCTCTTTGCCCTGTCGCTCAGTAAATAGCGGGGCGGTGGGGGTGGGAAAGGATGTTCCTCTTGTGAATATCTTCCTAAGTAATTAACCAAAATATTGCCCAGAATCTTCCTTTACTGAAAAAAAAAAAAAAATCTTGGATGAAGACCCAAATCTATTTTACTAATTCTGAACAAGTCCCAAGATTTTCCTAAAAAAAATTTTTCCGGATAAAACCAAATATTTTGTGGTAAGCAAAGTTAAAAAGAGTTAAAATTAGTCCTAAAACTGCAGGTTCTCCACAGGGGGGTTGAGGGGGGGACCCTAAATAAACAGATCCCTACCTGAAAGCAATTATTTTAACGGTTAAGTTTTAATTATGAGTCTTTGTTGAATTCCTTACACTGCACAAGTACAGCTAAAACTTTGTCAGTTATAGCCAGTGACTTGAGGTGAGATTGATTTATTCGTGGTAATTAGGCCTTATGGTGTGCACATGACTGCTTAAACCAAATAATTGGTCCACCCTATAATTATTTCAAAATACACAAACCAACACAGGAAAGGAAATGCAAATTTTAACCATGTTACAATTAATATTTGGAAATATGGCTCAAATTATATTACTATAGGGGAAATCTTGGAATATAATTTAAAGTTAAGTAAATAACACTGTTCCTGGCAGGCACAAATTTGAAGTCAATCACCACTAACCTATTTTCTTACTATTTAGTCTCAGTTTGCTCTTTGGTTCAAAAAGTAAATGAACATGACCTTCGGTCAAGTCATTGAAGCTAGTGGATACGATATTCATTCTGCATTGTTTCATTTCCATAAAAGGAAGTTGGTGTAGGGAGAGTTAGTTAATAATTCTATGAGGGCAGAAAAAATTTTAAATGGTCTGTATCAATCTTTTCCATAATAGCAGTATTTATGTTTGCATCTGTGTCCCTGGTGCTTAGCACAACTCTTGGCTGAAAGCAAATAAAATTATATAAGGTTTTTTTTTTTTTAAACTGATGAAATCATTCAAAAATGTATTAATACCTACATTCTACCATGATCTTTACTAGTTGCCAAGTATAAGGAAATATCTAAGATAGTATTTTGAGTCTAGCAAACTTAGAGGTATCAACTTTTTTTATCCATGTGGACCTTGGAAGGTATGAACTCTATTATCTCAGTTTTCCAGAATGGAGGAATTGAAGCATAAAGATTGTCCAGTGTCACGCTACCCTTAAATGATGCAAATGAAATTCAAACACAGGCAAGGGACCATCTTAACCATTCTTCTATGCCATCTGCTGATCTATATCTTTAAGATCTTTATAATTAAGTGTAGAGGGGAAAATGTATTAACAGTGTTTTGATTTGTGAATAGGAATGGTCATGTAACTTAATTGGGATTTTGTGGCCGTTCTTAAATGAAGGAAATACATTCTTTTTCCTTCCTTGCTTCCTAAAATGCATGTGTAAGGATCAAAATTCCTTCATCATTCTTGGTTCATGAGGTGCCATTGTTCTCATGATACAATATGTTGTTAGGAATAAGCAGACTAGATCTTGTCTCTACAGGCAAAAGGGATCATGAGACAAAGAGTGGCATTGTGTTCCTTAAACTAGACCTAAACTCTCCATGCCGCCACACATGCTTGTTAAGGACAGAGGAGTGAAGACTTTGGGAAATATGTTTTAATGATAGGTTTGAATGACTAAGTTAAAATAATCATTTTTGTAAATATTTCATCCATTCATAAAGATTAACATTCTAATAGAACAGAGTAATTTGCTTAATGTTCTATAGGTGCATTTGGTAACTATTTTCTGGCAGAGGTTTGCAAACTGTTATGTGACACCCTCAGGGTTAGCTTAAGGTCAGATTTTTAAAAACAAGATCTCTACGTCCTCTTTACAAGAACGGCTCTGCTTTACCTATATTGGAGCACAGATGAGATATATTGAAAACGTGGTAATACTACTTCATATATATGTATGGGATTTCCTGCCTGAAAAGACTCCACCAGGCTGTTACATGCTTGAAGATGCTGTGGAGGTTTCAAGATAAAGTGATTATGGCCATTAGCTATGAATCATTGGGATCCTCTTCTCCCTTTTGCTGTTTACAGAGTATACAGAAGATATTCCAAGAAAGATCCTAATCCTGCCTTGAACATTTATTTCAGTGGATCTCCTTATTCAACGTGAAAAGCCATTCTGTTAAGTCAATGAATATGTCTTAAGTCAAATGTCTTAACATTCATAAAGGATGGCAAGCCTATATTGCCTGTTAGCTGACTGATAGAATTTATGTTCTACCCGTAATGTACAATGTAGACTTTTTTTTGCTTCTCAAAGAATGTGCACTGAGATCTTTACAATTCAGTACTCATCAAAAAGCTCAATAACATTTATAGAGAACTGTCTGATAGAGACATAGCTATTTTCCCCTCTAGTTCAGGGTCAGCAAATATACAATACTGCTCTTGCTACTATCTTTTCCAAGCCTCTGGCCAACTTTAATCCACAACCCCTTTCTTAAACTGAGATTAGACTCTTGCTCAAACACAATTCTTTCCAATCAGTGCTTCAGGCAGCCACAGGCATCTCATCAGCATTGGCATGCAACATGAAATCCATTTGCTATTTCACCTTTGGATACTCTTAAAAGCCAAACTGTCAGAAAGCCATGATCTTGAAATTCATCATTTTGTCCCCTTGTAAGATTCTTTCCTAGAACTGCTCTTTGGACTTATGTCATCAGCCTACATTACAATCATAAGAAAACCTCTTAGAAATGCATCATATTTACTGTAGGGGTATTTTTGGAGTGCCTGTCTTCTGAGGATTCTTTTTGGACATTGAAGGGCAAAGGTTAAGTAACACACCTAAATTCACTCAGTGAAGTGGGAGATAGGAATTGAAGCAAGGATTGCTCGATTGCATATCCCCTCCTCCATGCTTCTTTGTGTCCTCAGGCCTGCTCACGGCCTTGGCTTCCACCTGCTTCCCCAACCTGTCCTCTGTCTGCCTGTATGCAGCGAGTCTTTACCTTGTTTGCATGCACTGAGGTGCCTATTCTCTGCTCTACTGATTTCATTTTTGCCCTTCCTCCATTTTCCCTGCCTCTTCTATCCTTCCTCAGAAACTGTTTTTTTTTTTGATAAACTCTCCCTGCATTTACTCATCAACTCACTACAGTCTGAATCTGCTCTAGTCATTTTCCCAGAACTCCTTTATTGGAAGTCACTGATGACCTCCTAACTGCCAAATCTGATGACATCTTCAGTCCTCATCTTGGCCCATCTCTCAGCAATTTGACAATGTTGATCACTCCTTTCTCCGTAAAATCTATCCCTGCCTCTGGCCTCAGTGACAAATTGCTCTCCAATTTCTCTTCTTATCTCTCTAACCACATCTTGATTTTCCTCACTGGATCCTCCACGTCTTCCCATCTAATATAGGTACTCTCCAAGGACATGCCTTTATCTCTGTCTTTATGTTGCAAGCCTGTTTGATGTTATTATCTGTCCCCACAATTTCAATTGTTAGCTTCCTGAAGCAGACTCCTAAATCTACACCTTGGCCCTTTTTATTGTCAAAGATGTTACACATACCACTTTCACTAGAGTACAAACTGTGAAGGGCCTGAGCATAACCTATGCTAAACATTTTTAAAACATATTTTCTTGCACAGTTCCATCTATATTATAGTAACTGTCCAATACACATATTTGGCATTGCTCTAGACAGAACATTTCTTTGGGTTTTTAGAATATCCTGGTATTAGTGCACATTTAATTCAACCTTTTAATCTTCTGAGCCAACATAGTTGTCTAAATTTTATGTGCTCTAAATATACATTTTCCACATATTAGTATTTTTGAAATCAAGATAAATCTCAGAAGGGGCTTGATTTTAAAATGAATTTTGTTAGTCAGTTGGCAACATTTTAATGGTATCTGACAATCTATGACATTTAAATTCCATGAAATACCACATTTTGTATTGAGAGTTAAAATTTAGAGATGCCATTTTAATGGGTGTTTTGTTTGTCTCTTTGTTTTTGTTTTTTGAGACAGGGTTTCTTTATGTAGCTCTGGTTGTCCTGGAACTCACTATGTAGACCAGGCTGTCCTGGAACTCATGAGATCTGCCTGCTTCTGCCTCCCAAGTACAGGGGCCATTGTTAATGTTTTATTCACTAAGAAATGCTTATTAATTCTGACTGTGTTTTTAAAGCAGGAAGAGATTTTTAAAGGCTTTTCAATATTAGGGTTAAGATGAAAGGAAAAGATTTCCATTTGCACTGTAAGTTCACGCCTATAAACGTTTCCTCTGCTCCAAATACATAGCAATACTAAATGAAAATATAAAAGTAGAGGCAGGCTGAAAACAGTAATCTCCATGAATAAGGAGGAAGGCACAAAAGAAAGCCCTGAGAAATCAGCATACAGCATATATCAGTACAAATCATAACACCCGCTATGAAAGAAATAGAAGTAAGTTTATTCTTGAGCCAAATATGAGTGATCATGGCCCAAAAACATGGATTCAGATTGCTTTAAAAACCATGTTCCATAGTAAAAACAAAATTTCTGTGAAATTTTTACAGTTACAAGAACAAAGGAAAGTCATGAGGAATTTTCAAATATACTGATGGAAATATCAGGTAGGCAGGTTACAGAGAAGTGGGGAAATCTACATGTCTCAGATATTAGATCTTGTGACATTCTTATCTGAGGTTAGTAAATTCCAGTGGTCTGTTCATGATTCCAAAAGGTTCCCTGTATTAGTCACAGGGTGTTAGTTCATACAGAGCATGGCAGTGGACTCTTAAGAGGGAGGCTGTGATAGCCCAAGATAGTTTGGCTCTGAGTCTGCAACATTCTGTGCTCACAGAGTTCTAATCAGTCAATCCACCTTCTAGAGTTTTTATTGCAGATGAGGTTTTATGCCTGACAACTGTTGGTCTAGATCCACAAACAGGTGATGTCACCAGGAAGAGAACGTGCAACTGTAGACTTTAGGCTTGAAACATCCCTTTCCATATAGCAAACACTTTTTTTAAATGTAGGTAGTGTCTCTATGTGTTTATTTTAGTGACTCCACCTTATATAAATTTTAAAACCTGAGCTACAGTGTCTTATGATATAAGTTTTGTTTTGTTTTGTTTTGTTTTGTTTTGTTTTTGAGATAGAGTCTTCCTAGGTAGCCCAAGCTGGCCTTGAACTCACAGAGATTGGCCTATGTCTGTTTTCTGCATACTGGAATGAAAGGAATGTACCACCATTCTTCTTTAGTAAGCCACGTTTTATTAGTTTGTTGCATATCTCCCGGTATCTTTTCTTGCAACCTTCTTTTTGCAAAATAAGAATACATCTTTTCTTATTTTTCTTGATTTCGTGGATGAAAAGATTATATACCATGTATACTGCTCTCTACATAGCTTTCTACACCTAAAAGTATGGGCAATTGTTCCCTGTCAGGACATGAGGCCTTTGGTCATTCTTTTTTCTGTCTCTGCACACTTCACTACATGTATGAACCCCAGTTTACTCAACTAGTCCTTTCTTGGTTAGACATGGGTATTTATACCCTGTCACAATCTCAAAATGAACAACTCGTATTTGAAATATTTAAACTGCCACATCTCTTTGTAAATAAAGTAAAATTGTTAGGAAACTGCTACCTATGGCTATAACTTTGTAAGAAGTTGAGAATTTAATCAAGTAGAAAGATAAAGACATAACCTTGAAACCAGGAAGTAAATGCAACCACTTCCTGTGTTATTCACTATTACAGCAATCCCTAGCCAGCATTCTACTATTTAGTTACAGGTTGAGAGGTGGGAGGAGGATAACTATACAACTAGTAAGTAGCAGATGAGTGATGTTGAGAGAGGTCAAAACAAATGTGTGTAGTATAAGTAAAACTATGCATTTCAGTAACTATACATGTATTACTATATTAGGTATATACCATTAGATGTTAAATTTAGATGTATAAAATTAAGTCATTTAAATTTTAAATGACTTGACTTTTTATTTTCTTTCTCATTAGTATTGTGTATAAACTTAATACATGTGCATGTGCATACGTGGAGGTAATAGAACAACTCTGTGAAATGGTTTTCTCCTTCCACTATTATGTGTATCCCAGAAATTGAACCCAGGTCATTTTTTATTTGGCTTACCCAGGATGCACCTTTACCTACTGAACACATCTTGCTAACCCAGGTTTATCCAGTTTTTAAAATTGCTTCTATACTTTAAATGTACAGTAGGCAATGCACCATGGTTCAAAGATACCTGAAAAAGTATCAGTTATTTCCTCGATAATAAAGCTGGTTCAGGAACTGGAGAGATGCCTTAACTGTTAAAAGGACTACCTGCTCTTCTGGCGAACCCAGATTTGACTCCTACCACTCACATGGTGACCCACAGCTGTAACTCTGGTTCCAGGGACTCTGACACTGTCTTCCAACTTCCTCTGGCACTAAGCACTCAGGTGCACAGATATACATGCAGGCAAACCCCCCATACATACAAAATTAAAATAAATGATTTTTTAAAAATCTAGTTCAGAAATAAGATAATCAGAAAAAGATGGAAGTAAAAGAGTAATACAAATTAAAGGCTAAACCACTGATACTTTGACGAGAGCAACTTCAGGGAGAAGGTTTTATTTTAGCTCACAGCTCACGGGTACAATCCAACAGCAGAAAGGAGTCATATGAACTCAAGGCAGCTGGTCACACTGGTCCACAGTCAGGAAGCAGAGAGGGCTGGATGTCGCTTTTCTTTTCCTTTCTCCTCTTCAGTCTAGGCCCTGCCCATGAAAAGGTGCTACCCACAGATAGTGTGGCCTTTCTTACCTCAACCTAATCAAGAAAACCCATTAGAGGCATATCCAGAGGTTAACCTACTCTACCCACTCCCACATAGCCATGGCCAGAGACTCTTTTGCTAGATGATTCTAGATCTTGTCAAGTTGGCAACCTATATAAACTATCACCTTTTCTTAGAGTTTAACATGAAAAGAGAATTTCACCCCATTCTGGAAAATTGAACTACAGTGCTGTAGGAAATAGATCAACAGCCCTCACCAAAAACAGCAGTGCTTCAAACAGGGTATACATTCTGGATGCCATGGGTAACTGATTAGACTTGAGGAGTGTCTTCATCAGGGTTTCTATTCCTGCACAAACATCATGACCAAGATGCAAGTTGGGGAGGAAAGGGTTTATTGAGCTTACACTTCCATGCTGCTGTTCATCATGAAAGGAAGTCAGGACTGGAACTCAAGCGAATCAAGGAGCAGGAGCAGATGTAGAGACCATGGAGGAATGCTGCTTACTGGCTTGCTTGCTTGCTTACTTAGCCTGCTTTCTTATAGAACCCAAGACTACCAGCCCACAGATGGTACCACTCACAAGGGGCCCTCCCCCCTTGATCACTAATTGAGAAAATGCCTTACCGCTGGATCTCATGGAGGCATTTTCTCAACTGAAACTCCTTTCTTTGTGATAACTTCAGCTTGTGTCAGGTTGACACAAAACCAGCCAGTACAAGGAGAAAACAGTTAACTGGAACAGTTAGCTGTGAATGCTGACATCAACCATACCTGAGGTTATCCCATGTCTTTGATGATTTAGCCTCATGCAAAGCAAAGGAACATCCTGTGCTTCAGGGTCTTCCACTGTACAGTGGAGATCACATTGTCGGTTCAGTACTTCTGTTCTTGCCAGTAGCTGTAAGATCACCTGAGGCATCTAAGTTTTCACCAGAAATACCATAGGCCCAATGAATTGGCAGGGCAAGAGTTGGTGATGGAAGAGACATACAAATAGTAATAAGAAAACTAGCAGATGTCTATAGGTGTCTTTGTTCTTCTATTTTCATAGTTCCATAGATTTCATATCGAGAGAGGAAAAAAAAAAAACTTGTCCTTCCTTCAAGACAGTTTTAGTCAATTGAGCATCCATAGTGTGGGTTAAGTTTATACCAAGAAGTACATGCAGATTAGAAAGCTTGGAACAGATGCATCTAACTGCTAACTGAGATCCCAGTTGGTGGTGGGGAATAGTTCAGAGCCAGGGAGTAAAGGTAAGTGAAATCTTGGAAACAAGTAGCATTCTGGTTGAGTGGCTACAAGGCCTTCAAGTTGTACATGCAGCATGATGTCCAATGCCTGCAATTCCAGACTTTGAGACATAGAGGAAAGAGGATAAAGAGTTCAGGGTCAGCCAGTTGGCTATATAGAAAGTTTTTTTTGCCAGTCTCAGCTACATAAGATCCTGCCTGAACAAAAACACAAATACCAAGATGGGGACCCCTAGTACCAGGCTGATGGTAGTATCTGTAATCCCAATGAGGCAGGAGGATTATGTATCAGGGGTAGCCTGGGTAGTAAGAACAAGAACCATAAAGTCAAAAAAGCAGAGGGGTGGGCTGTGGGCAGTAGAAAAACAGTGATTAAGAGTTTTTACTCCATACTCTTAAGGACCAGTGTGCATTCCAGCTGGCACATAACAAATCCAGCCATCACCATCACCCCAGCTCCAGAGGAAGGTGGGCAGAAACAGGAAGATCCCTCGGGTTTGCTGGAATCCAACCTAGCTGAGAAAACAAGAGCCCTAAATTCAGGGATAGAAGCCACCTCAAAGGAATAAGTGGAGAATGATGGGGCAGGGTGGGTGGGGAGTCATTGTGGCTGGAATGAGGAACTGCAAACTAAGTACAGAGCTACTGGTCCTATGTATAGGGATGTAGGGTAGAGAAGTACTTTTTTCTCATTTAGGTTTTACATTATCCTTGGACAGGATTGTGTCAAAAGCATGATGATCAGAAGGACTAAGGCTCAGAGAAATTTAGTAACTTGCCTAAAATCACTTAAGGGCTACAATTTGAATGCAGGACCACTGACATCAGCTTTTCTCACATAAGAAACTGCCCCGCCTTCTTTGCCTTCTCACAAGAGAGAGAAACTAGTATTTCTCATTGCCAGATAGTCCTGATTGCTATTTACTTTCTCATCTATTTCATATTATGATAATGTTTTCCTGGAATTGGATGATATAATACTAGAAATTGAAGATGTTTATTCGCTACAAAGATTACATATGCAGGCTTCCTGTCATAATCAAGGGAAGTTGCTCACATCATTTATGATTTCCAGTCTTCTCTGTAGATGATAATGCTTATTTTAGGAATCTGGTTTTACTAAGCCTGCTGATCTTCCAAGGGAAAGTAGGTGATGGGGGAAGAGGGGCAGTCACATACCCTTCTGATATTTATTGAATCTGGAGTCCACCTTAAATTAGTTTGCTGGGAAATACTGCATGTGATGAATGATGTAGTATTTAAATGATGCTGTGGATGTTTTCCTTTGTAATAAAGCAAATTACTCTAACAAAACTATTTTGTTTCATTTCTTCATACAAAATTCATGTTTGAAATCCATCTAGGCCCTAAAACTTTAAATTTCCATAACAAGTTTTATGCATTATTAAATTTTATGCAGTACTGCATTATGCTTTTGAAATTGATTGTACAATCTAATTAATTCAGAATATTAACTACAATTTCCATAAAATGAATAGGATAATGTTGATGGGGGTGAGATGGAGGACTTAAGATCATCTTTAACCCCTCTCTCCAGCATTCTAATTATGTGTACACTAAAAACAGCTTCTCTGGAAGTCCCCTAGCCAGTTTGGGGAAACAGCCAAGATCAAACGTTAATTTAAAATACTTTCAAATAGACAACTCTTAAAGACTTCTGCTTCATTCTCATGCAAACATTTCCAGCTTTCTGTCAAAAGTTAAAGCCTTATTTTTAAATTTGTTTCACTTCCGTTAGCCAGAATTTTCATAAACCATGGGATTTCTAAATCCAAAGTAGATAAATTATCAAATTAAAAGTATGATGAAGGTAAATATACTCCTAGATACTGCCTCCCTGAGAAGCCAAACACATCTATTGGCAGCCTGGTAACAATGGAAGAGAGCAAACTGTCAGAAGATCTCAGAAACCACGGAGTCCGGGGGCTATTTATCCAGAGAAAGCAGCCTATAGAATTAGCAGGGCAGGGGCCCTTATATCTCAGTTACAAAACATTATCAATGTTCATGGTAACTTGGAGAAAAGGGAACAATTAAATTCACACTTCCCCAACACCCACCTCTATTTAAAAAGGTAATAAACTACTGTATTAAATATTTTAAATCTTAAATGACTGTTTAAATGACTTGAGAAATTAACTTAGGTAGAATATCCATTTTCTTATATTGTAGCGCAAGTAAAAGTATTTTATATTAGAACTGTATCTTCTTTCTTCTACAAACAAACAAGCAAACAAACCAAATAACCCTTGTTGGTATCAACCAAGATGTGTCAAGACCCAGATAGGCTCTGGACACAAACGAGGTCAAACCACCATCAACAACTCGAAAGTTTCTACTCATAACATCTATCCATGTTGCTATATAACATCAGCACACACCAGTGTCCATTCTAGATTGTCTTTTGTGCTCCACTGTAGAAAGCCACCTGTTGTTTCTGACAGTCAGAGGTTCCTTCTGGGACTATCTCAGTCACAAACCCTGTGTCATAGCAAACAGCTTCAAAACGCCTTGAAATCGTGCCATGCTGACTAGCCAGATGAGAAGAGGGCATCTTTACCACTGTGTTAAAAATTGTCTCCTGGCCAAAAGATCACTGTTTATGCTTCAAATTTCCAAGGACGTCAAGAAAACTTCTGTTTGTTTGTTTTTAAATGAACTCCTATGCCTCTTCAGATCAGAAGGGACAAGAGCAGTTCTGTATGTTTATTTCAGGTTTATTATTTTAATTTAAGATATTTTCACTGATTTATTTATTAATTTGTGTGTGTGTGTGTGTGTGTGTGTGTGTGTGTGTGTGTGTGTCTTCATAAGTGTTATGGCACTTGTGGAGGTCAAAGGATAACTTTCAGGAGTGAGCTCTCCTTCCATCATGTGGATTCTGGCAACTGAACTCAGACCATTAAGCTTAGCAACAATGCCTATACACATTAAGCCATCTCGCCAGCCCTACTTTTATTATTTTTAATTATGTGTGTGTCTACGTATGTGTACATAAGTACAGGTGTTTTCAGAGATCAGAGGCATTGGATTATCCTGGCTAAAACTTACTTACATAGATGTAGTCATGTGTAGTATATGTATCTGGTTCCTAATCTTAGAGGAAAAACCCTTCAACCTTTCATCATAAAATATGAAGCAACTGTAGATTTTTCATATATAATCTTTATTATATTGAGTTACATTTCTCCTATGCCTAATTTGTTGAGAGTTTTTAATCATGAAAGAATGTTGAATTTTGTCAAATGTTTTTTTCTGCATCAACTGAGAAGTATATGGTTTTTGTCTTTTTGATTCAGACTGGTTAGTCTCTATGTTTCTAGGAATTTATCAATTCCTTTTTGGTTTGCTATTTTTTTTTGGCATACAGCTGTTTATAGTGGTCTCTTATAATTCTTGTATTTCTGTGGTATCCATTGTAATTGCTTCTTTTGTGATTGTATTTGATATTCTCTCCCTCCCTCCCTCTCCTTCTTCTCTCCCCATCTCTGAGGAAGGATTTGTTGAGTGCACACAGTAGAGAAGACATGGCAATATGGTCCCATGACAGCATGACCATAGGTGACTGCTTGTTACATCTCAGTGGGCTAGGGCACAGAATAGACCTTAGTCTGGCTGAGTGTTTGTCTTATTTTGTAATCTACTCAGAGAACCAACTCCTAGTTCCACTAATCTCTTCTGGTTTCTTTCTAGTCTCTGTTTCATTTCTTTCCATTCTGATCTTTACTGGTTTTTTGTTTTGTTTTGTTTTGTTTTTTTTACTTGTACTGATTTTGGTCTTAGACATTTTGTAACTCCTTGAAATATGGCATTAAGCTATTTATTTGAGCTATTTTGCTGCTTCCTTTCCCTTGTCCACCCCCTCCTAAGCCATGCCTTTGGTTTTATTTCTGGAATGGAAAGTAGAACAGAACCAGAAAGGGGGCGAGGGAGATTTAAAAACAGAGCTCCAAGTTGGAAACTGGATCTTTTTATGAAATCACCCAAAAGTCTTAAAGATGTTTACAAAGGGCTGTGGATTATGTAACTCTGAGGTGAAATCCACATTGTCATCTATATTAATGATGCCTCTGGAATTGTGCAAAATTGTGCCTCAGGGAGAGAGTTAAAAATACATTTTTCTTATACCAGTTTCTGCCTTTTTGAATTTGGCAACTCTGTTTGAAACCTTATGCTTTAGCACAAAGATCAAAGTCCACAGGAAGACAGGAAACTGATGTCTCCTTGCCACATTGCTTGGTTTTAGTTGATATCAGAATAGGAAGGGTTCAGAGAATGTTAAAAACCAGAATTGCAACAGCAGCTCTCCTACCTCCTAAAATAGTGCAAAAGAGAGCATTTCCTGCAGCCATCCAGTATGGATGGGATGATAGAAAAGGAAAGTCTGGCCAGGCATGGTGGCATATGCCTTTAACCCTAGAACTCAGGAGGCAGAGGCAGGGGGATTCTCAGTGAGTTTGAGGCCAGCCTGATCTGCATAGTGAGTTTGAAGACAGCCAAAGCTAGATATTCTGTCTCAAAAAACTGAAACGAAGGGAAAGAGGGAGGGAGGGAGGGAGGGAGGGAAGGAGGGAGGAGGGAGGGCCTGTTGAGTGACCAGTAAGAGAGTAAAGAATTCTGTTCTGTGGTATGAACTCTAATTTACTTATGATGATGGCTTGAATTCTCCAAAAACTTCTCTATGAAGCTAGTTGCATTAAATCTATATGGGGCAGAGCTTCAACTATTGTTTCATTTACTCAGTAACATTTCTGTGTGTCTTCTGTCTTAACAATCATCAGTGGCCATGATTTACGATTTTTATCATTGTTGTTTGACAGTGAGTTTTCTTTTAAGGAAACTACCAAGTCATTTTTAAAATGTATTTGTGCAGATGAATAGTCATTCATGTGCAGGTGCACATATGTGTGTAGTCACACGTGCATGTGTGTGCTTGTGCATGTGGAAGCTAGAAGTCAACCTCAGTTTTGTTCTTGGAGTTTTGTAAGTTTGGGCTCTGGAGGTCAAACCTAAATGTTCATGCTTGCACTTTAATGACCAAGACATCTCCCTAACTCACTAAATTATTCTTACTGCTACAGGCTCATCACTTCAATGGTCACTTGTGTCAACCCCAAGTGTGCTTTATACTTACCTTCTCTTTTGTTGGCTAGAGATGGAGGCTAGATACAGCCATTTGCTTTCCAGCCTACCATGACATTTTATTCTGATTACTGGCAGTCAGGCTAAGAACAGGGTTTCAGAAGGTTCAGCATTGGATCTTCTGGAGTTGGAGTTGTAGGTAGTCATGAGCTGCCTGATGTAGGTGCTGAGAACCTAGTTCAGGTCCTCCACGAGAGCAGCTTGTGCTCTTAACCACAGAGCCATCTCTCCAAACCTCAAGGTGTTTTTAAATCCCCGTGTGTGTGTGTGTGTGTGTGTGTGTGTGTGTGTGTGTGTGTGTGTGTGTGTGTTATTAGAACACAGATATGCCAGATAAATGCTCTAACACCTGAGAGAGAATCCCAACCCTTAAATTTCAGTATTTCTTTGATCTACTGCTGTTTCAGAGGCATCTTGCTTAATTTTAATGTCTTTGTAAATGTTCCAAATTTTCTACTCAAGTGGATTTCCAGTTTCCTTCCATTTTGTCAAAAAATATATTTGGCATTATTGCAGTCTTCTTTATTTATGAGTTTGGGGCCAGCTTGGTCTACACAGAGAATTCCAGGACAGCCAGACTACACAGAGAGACCCTATTTCAAGAAAGAAAGAAAACAAGGGGGAGAGGGAAGAGAAGGGGAGGGGAGGACAAGGGAGGGGAGGGGGAAAGAAAGTGAAAGTTGTTGAGCAAACAGTAAGAGAAGAGAAATCTACTATGCAGTGGTATAGACTCTAATTCACTTATCATGGTGGCTTGAATCAGGCCTTATTTTGTAATCTCAAATTTTATGCTAGAAACTCATACTTCATATTTGTTTTATTATGTACATGTTAAGTAATTGCTTATAGCCTAAACTGTGTTTAGTACACTTGTCTGTTTAGCTCTTACGCTAGAGTTAAGAGTCATTTAGTGCCATTTTATGGCATTAAGAATTTTCTGAACTCAACTATGCAATTTTCACATTTTTCAAATTTTTACTTATTGTTCTTCTGTTTCTTTTCAAAGAATTCATTTAGCTTCTCTTGTAAGACCAAGACAATGAAATCCTTCAGAATGTGTTTATCTCTAGAGTATCTTAATCTGTCCATTTCTAAAAAACAGCTTTGCTGGGTATAGTATTCTTGGCTTTTGTCTTGTCATGTTTTGTTTTGTTTTTCTTTTAAAACATTGAATATGTTATATCACCCCTTCCTGAATTGCTAAATTTCAGTTGAGAAGTACACAGATAAATTATATGTGATGAGTTCCTAGCCTCCTCCTGCTTTCAAGAGTCTCTCTTTGTCTGTGCCTTTCCACAGTTAACTATAATGTGCCCCAGAGTTTTCTACCTCTCTGCCTCTGTCTCCTTTGAGTACTTCCTCATATACATTTGGTAATATGCCGTACACAAATTCTTTAAGTTTTTGTCACCCTTCAATTTATTTTCTTTTTATTCTCCTGGTTGCTTGTTTCAAATATTTTATTTTTTGTTCACTTATTCTTTCTTCAGCATAGTTGAGTCTGCGCCTGAAACTCTTTGATGGGTTTCCCAGTTCTACTAGTGGATCCTTCAGTGTTAAGATGTCTGCTTCTTTTTATTTTTATTAAACAAACTTTATTAAGTTTTCCATTTTGTTCTTTCATTGTTTTCCTATTCTATTTAGCTGTCTTGCATCTCACTGAGTTCAAGATCATTATTTTTAATTACCTTTCAGGCAGTTTGTGCATTGCCATTTATTTGGGATCAGTAATCAGAGCTTTGTAACTTTCTCTAGGTGTCTGGTGTTTGTTGCCTCGTTATCCATATAGCTCTGCACTGGTGCCTGCACATCTGAAGGACTAGCCCCTCTTTCACTCTGTAATTACTGTTTTCAGAAAGTTAAAGTTTGGGTTTTTTTTTTGTTTTTTTTTTGTTAGACTTCTGGGCTTACAGGATTGCCTCTGGGATCACAATTGAGAGACTTGGATCCAAGTCAAGTCAGTGATGTTGGCTATGGTTAAGACTACAGTTGGCAGATATACTCCCAAGGGGCTCTAGTCGGTTTATGTGCTCTAGTCTTGAGGCAGGTTCTTTTAAGACCTTGATAGGTAGGATAGGGCTATAATGAGGGCCCCCATAAGGAACAGATTCAGTGAGCTTGTGGTGGTTTGAATATGCTTGGCCCAGGGAGTGGCGCTATTAGGAGGTGTGGATTTACTGGAAGAAGTGTGTCACTGTGGGGGTGGGCTTTGAGACCCTCCTCCTAGCCATGTGGGAGATAGTCTTCTCTTGTTTGCCTTCAGAACAAGATGTAGAACTCTCAGCTCCTCCAGTGCCATGCCTGCCTGGACACTGCCACGTTTCCCACCATGATGATAATGGACTGAGCCTCAGAACCTGTAAGTCAGCCCCAATTAAATGTTGTCCTTTATAAGAGTTGTGTTGGTCATGGTGTTTCTTCACAGCAATGGAAACCCTAACTAAGACAGAGCCTGTTACTAAGTATTGCCTCAGTTTTGGTTCTTCTGGGTCACTTGCAAGGAACCCCATTAGAATGCTGGATGGGTTCCCTAGGCTGGCTTTACTGCCATTAATCATGATAGAGATGGCTGAACACTGATACCATGGCTGAGACAGGCGCTGGAACTAAGACAGAGAGACCATGTGTCTTACTGGGAGGATTCACTCTCACTGTCCAACATCAAGTGAGACATATATCACTAGTAGGGGAAAGTTTGGCATTTGAAGAATGGCTTCGGCAGAATGTATATCACTTTTGACTATTATATAGTTAAAAATGTTAAGTTGAGCCATTACTATAACCTGAGAACTGTCTGTAAGGAAAATAAATTTGCATACATGAAGAAGATAAAGTGAGAAATGGTGATAGGGAAGAAGAAGCCTGCTAAAATTATAGTTTGTTTGTTTGTTTGTTTGTTTAAAAAAATCTCATCTTTTGGGGTAGAAATAGAAGCATCTAGTCAGGCACTAGAAATCTCCCATTTGAAGCAGTGGTGGCACACGCCTTTAATCCCAGCACTTGGGAGGCAGAGGCAGGCGCATCTCTGAGTTTGAGGCCAGTCTAGTCTACAAAGTGATTTCCAGGACAGCCAAGGCTACATAGTGAAACCCTGTCTGGAAAAGCCGAAAAAAAAAAAAAAAAAAAAAAAGAAATCTTCCCATTTGAAGTGTGCAGGACTCTGATATAGGTCATTCTGAAAAGCGTTATATATACATTCCCAGAAGAATTCACAGAAATTTATTCTACATGATCAGATACTGTGTGTATATGACATAACTTCAGATGTTAGCACAAAGTAAAAGTATATTATTTTGAGTCATGACATTTTTTACTTATTAAATGTCATTCATATAGAATCACCTGTTGAGTTATTGGTACCTTGAAAATTTCTAATGGTTTTAAATGAAAAAAAAATGTATCTCATAAATGATAAAGACAGTGACCCTCACATGGGGAGGCCTTGGACTCAAGTGGTTAATTATTTCCTCCTACTCCTTTTCTTCAAGATGATGGTTTAAGGAAGTGCAGACACTCATCTCTTGTGTTGAAAAAAGTACTACACTGAAAACATTTCTTGACTCTTAAGGAAGGTTTAACAATCGTTTGGGTAGAGAATGAATCAAAAGCCTCGAATGCTTGTCCTTTACTTTAGGGTTCACAACCAGCATCTATGTAGGACAGTGTATGAATCAGTGCTCTTAATTTCATGTTTAAATTCTTCAACAGTTCACTTCATAGATGAAGAAATAAGCTCATGGAGGCTGAGTGACGAACTGAGATTCACAGGTTAAAAGCCAAGTTTCACATCTGAGTTTGTAAGTCTCCCTACAGAACTCTGTAGACTGAAAAAGCTTGCACAATATGTGCTTGCTTAAAAAAAACACACAGTGCTGGTAGAATAATAATTGTAGGTGATATTGACAAGATACACATTACTATCAGCACCCCATCTAATCTGTACAAATTTTCTATCACTGTCTAACTAGAATAATAATAGAAGCAACAATAGCATGTCAAAAGCATAAAATAGCAAACACCTTGCAATTCACTTGTGCACATTCTTTGTATGATTAGGTAAGTACTGTTACATAGGTTTTAGCCTTAGCATCAAGTCCATTGACTAGATGTGACTGGTGGGACTGCTGTTCTGAAAAGAATTCTGTGGTATATTCCAGGATCTATCCATATGAATCAGGCCTACGAATGAATAAGTGTCTTATGTATGAACACATGAATGGGCAAACTGAGACTGAAACTCAGATTCCCTTTAATCTATTGTCATTGCAGTAAAACTACATTATATAGGGAGATATTAATATTCTGGTTTAGCATTCAAAGACACTAGAGTTGATTATAAAGTTCTGAGCTCAATAATGTTTACAGCAAAACTGGATGTTTTATACAACACAATGGACATAAAATGTACTGCAGCTATGAACAGGCATGTGAAAAAGGCCCCAGACCTGGGAGTGCTACAGAGCATATATGTTACAAAAGTGAGGTAAAGACATGCTGAGCAATCCTCAGCTGAGTTGTTACCCGGCCAATAGTAATTTCTGGAAAAACCTAAGCTCAACACTATTTCAATGGCTGGAGAGATGGAAATCCACCTACCTCTGCCTCCTAAGTGCTGGGATTAAAGGCGTGCACCACCACTGCCCGGCTTAAATAATTTTTAAATCCTCTATTTCAAAGGCCAAGAACATTTTGGATAGTGCCAGTATGATATCAATCGTGACATAAACCAGGCATAGAAGTCCATATCATTAACCCCAGCACTTGGAAGGCAGAGACAGGTGGATCTCCGTGAGTTCAAGGCTAGCCTGGTCTATGAAGTGAGTTCCAGGCCAACCAAGGCTACACAGTGAGAGCCTGTTTCAAACAAACAATCATGATATGAGACACCAAGCTTTCAAGATAGCACAAAACTAATTATCACCAACACTTTAGCTAATATAGAATCTCTAGCCTATGGTGGACACACATTCAGCTTTAGTACAGTCTATATGCAAATCAGTACTAAAATGTAAGACAAGATTAGTAATTAATAGATAAGCAGTGACATAAAATGACCTTTGAGAATGATAGCAAAATCTATCCGGTTCTTAGAGCTTATTCAGTGTAACTGCTACAAAAATCATTCACTGTGGTATAAACTGTGAAGAATAACTAGGTAGTGGAGAGACTGTACTGTCCCCAGTGTAGGTCAAAGGTTCAGACACTGTGGCCACACTCTTCGCAGTTGGTAGTGGTATCTTTGAATACAAAAAGGCAAGAAGGTACATATTATTCAGTCAGCTGTGGCCATCAAAGGCCAAACATCTTTTTCTTCCAGCTGGAGTCACCTGCCTGACTACACAATACCCAGCACTCAGGGCAGTTGAGTGGCAGGGCACTCCACCCCACTACTTAGCCCGAGTCACCTCTGAGAGAACAGACAGGGATTCTTACAGCTTTACACTCTGCCTTTGTTGGTTGTTTCCTAGGTGACAAAGTGTTCTGTCCTCTGCTGTAAATAAAGACAGGAGCAAAGCAAAGGATCTAACCCTTTCCTCCTCTGCTGTCAACCTCTGTCTAATTCAGCCGTATGCTCCTTGGGAGATAATATGTGAAGCCCTGTTTCTTAGACTCGTGCCTTTCTTCAAGAAACATTTTTGGTATTTCTTATGTACATGTAGAACTTTATACCAGTCACAGAGGTTTGCAGCTAATATTCAAAGGCCTCCTGTTCTCACACCTACTGCATCCCCAAATATTTTCTAAGCAGAAGAGGAACATATTCGAAAACTGTTGGAGGTTGTATTATATGTCCTTTATTAGTCACCAAGTATCCCCATGAGAGGATTCTGTTTTCCCAAGCTATTGACAAGAGAGTTTGCATGTGACAGGCTTTGGCCAAATGTATTATCAGAAGTGACATGTGCCATAACTGCTTAAATGTTAAGAACAACTCTCACAGATCTGCCATTGTTCTGCCCACTCTGTGCCCCCATCACAAGGACACAACAGTCTAGGTTGTGGGTGCTCTTGAATCTCAAGTGAGAAAGGCATCTGAAGCATAGCCACAACACACTGAGAATGACATGCAATAAAAATGAGAAATAAAGCTCTGTGGATACAAGTCTCCAATAATTGGGATGTCCTGCTACTACAACAGCCTCTGTTCTGTGCTGTAGCAAAACCAGGCAAACATTTTCCAGCACTGTGTCCATTCCCTCCACCTTGCTCCATCCACACTGTGCTTAGCCTTCTTCCCCTTGCTCCCCAAGGTCAAAGGTCATCCCACTCACAGCCTTTGTAAAGTTTTCCTTCCCATCTCTCCAACCTGAGTATGCACTCCAATCTTGCAGTCAGTGCTGTGTTTCAGCCCCTTGCACACAGCCCTGGTGCTAATTATCTTCCTGAACACACACTTCACTCTTTCACAAGCCCAGTGAAGCAGAAACCATAACATATTCGTTGTCATGCTTGTTGCATGGCAGACATGAAAAGCACAGATGAATGTTGTTTTCATACCACAATGGTTTGTTGGTTTAGATGAACACCCGCTGTCAGTTATCTCCTTCTGAGGTTCTTGAAAACAAAGACTAAAACTCAGAAGGAGCCAGACTGTAGGCACTTCATGGCCTAGTCTTGTCATGGCACAGCTCATTACAGGCACACACTGAGATCTGAAAGTTGAATATACCACTCCTGATAATACCTGGGATCCTCTGTGAATTAAGTTCTGTTTGTTGTGATGTGTGCAGTTAGGGAAATAATGTCAGAATTTATCAAATTCACCTGAGTTAGAGTTAGACTTTAGCCATCCTATTAAGACCCTTTGCAACTTATTTAAAGTCCTGACAACCACAAGTAGTTGCAGCATCTTCTATAACTCTTACAGAAGAAATTTTAATTAAAAAAATTTTTTGTGTGTATGGTATGGGTGTTTTGTCTATATGTGTGACTGTACACCAAGTACATGCCTGGTGCCCACAGAGGCCAGAAGAGGGTGTCAGATCCTCTGGAAATGGAGTTACAGACAGTTGTGAGCTACTAAGTGAGAGCTGGAAATCAAACCTGGGTCCCCTGGTGGTACAGCCAATGCTCTTAACTATTGAACCATCTCTCCAGACCTAGGAAAGTTAATTTTGTAAGTTCCTGGGACAGCTGCTCAAGAAGTATCCCATTGTGTGCCATAAGCATGCAGTATTTTAATGATGCTCAGTGTAAGTTTGAGTGAACAAATGAACCAATGAAGTATTCTGAAATTTCTCCATCTTAAAAAGATTTAGTTTCCTTTATCACCCACATTTCTTTAGCCCCAATAATTTTACTACTTTTAATGTATTCTGGTTTTGGTTTTGTTCTGTTTTGTTGAGATACTGTTTCATTCACTCCACGCTGGCCTCAAATTCATAGGTAGCAGAGAATGGCCTTGAATTTTTGATCTCTTGCCTCTCTGCTCCCAAATGCTGGGGTTATAGGCATGTGCCACCACACCTGCTCTTCTGTGGTGCTGAGAATGGAACCCATGGCACCTGCATGCTGTGTAAGCACTTTGCCAATGGAGCTACATCTCCAAGCCTAAAGCATTCTGTTCTAATGATCCTTTTTCTAAAATACTAATTTAAACTTTAGAAAAATCTAGTTTTTTAATTATCAAGTCTTTTAGTAAATGTTTTTTTATACAGTATTTTTAGAGTAAATTGTTTACTACCTATGTTAAAGGGAGCCAGATAGCACCCAAAGGTATTAAAGCAATTAGTACGGGACACAAGACCAGATCTGCACTAGAACAAATCACTTGGAAGTAAATCCCTTCCCTTTGGCAACTGAAATTAATTTAAACAACCCTTCCTGCCATGCTTTTGTTTGACATTTCTTTCAGATGCCAATATGCACCTCACTTTGTCAAATTAGATAAATCCAAGCTGCTGGTATTTTACAGCTTTAAAACCATATGGATATGTGTTTAGGATGTTCTAAGATATCCTGATTTCATGTGATTTTAACATTTTAATAAAATCTATTTGTTAAATGTATAACCAAATATGAAGCTATTCTATATATTCATGAGATTCCATGTAGTTAAATTCATAAGTAAAGAAATCTCTATTATCCTTCAGCTCAAGCTAACCAGTACGTAGAGACTAAGCTATATCTGTCCCTATATTGGTTGAAAATATGTCATAACTCTTGCTCTCAAGAATCTTATGAAATAAACAAAGTACTACTCACTGGTTCACCTGTAACAACCAAAATAGGTTCCAACAAAAGGGAGCAGCTATTGACTTTAATGTGGAAGTAGTGCAGTATATGAGGTGACACCTGGGCTTGGGCCTTGAAGGTTAAATAGGAGTCTACAGGATTCATCAGAAGATCAAGCTTAATGTTCTAGGCAGAAGCAGAGCCTTGTATGCCCTTAATTTCTTAAGAAAATAGGAGCATCCAGAGAGAGAAGCAGAGCCAATGTCTAAGGCAGAGACATTAGCCTAGTGATACCGCAGTCCCAAAGACTCTGGATTGTCCTTTGGGCTTAAAATATTTCTCTAAGTCTCAAGAAGAAATTGTCTGATTAGACAGAGTTTGGTTTGTTTAAAAATGTGTAAAAATCATTTTTTTGGATGTTACTGTATTGACAACAGGGAAAATGGCAACTGTTTTCTCAGTATTATCTCAGACGGATCACTTCTAAACATTCAAAGATATCTCTGAAGGCATTCATCTTAATCTGATCTCTGTTATTATAATCACATTCCTTAGACTGGGTCATTTATGAGGAAAAGAAGTTCATTTGTCCCATTGTCCTGGAGGCTGGAATTTGGTGTTGATTGGAGCCTCATACTGTTTCAGCCACAGTGAAGATCAGAAGGTGAACAGGCACGTGCAGAAGAGAGGAAACACGGGTTGCTGGGCAGGCTTCCTAACAACCAGTTCCTTTGGTTGTCGTTCTTTCTGTTGTTATGCTTGGTATGTTTGGAGATAGGATCTCTCTACACAGCCTTGGCTGCCCTGGAACTCACTATGTATACTAGGCTGGCCCCAAACTGACAGAGATCTGCCTGCCTTTGCCTCCTGAGTGCTGGGATTAAAGGCATGTGCCACCAACACCCAGCAACAACCTGTTCTTGAAGTAACTAACCCAGAACTGAAAGAAAGCATTAATCTCTCTTACTGATTTCAACATCTGTCAGAGGCCGCAGTTTCCAATACAATCCCAACAGCAATTCAGTTTCAGCATGAGCTGTAGAGGAGACAACTGTATTCAGACCACAGGAGCATCTTCATTTATCCATCTGCCAAACATACACTATGTGCTCTTGTGGTCAAGGTTGGGGGCACTGTGAAAAAGGCCAAGCTATAAGTGACCTTTGCTGAGCTTGTCCAGAAAGTGGGCTGTGAGTGTGGGAGGCACTCTTAGGGAAGTGAACTGCATCTCTGCACCTGGGAAGGAGACTTCAATTTAGCAGGAGAGGTAGAGGTTTACTTTTAGGGGGCGTTTTGGAGATCATGAAAGCCTTTCAACTCTGTGCTCCCAACATGATTGAAAGAAGAAGGCAGAACCAAGCTCTGGCAGGTGCTTGTTCGCACTGTAAAAGAGCAATGAATCTTTCTTTCCCTGGTTGTAAAAGCTCCTTAAAATGCCTCCTAATGCACCTCTGGCTACAAAATAACTCAAGAGAGAACAGCCAAATTGTTCACCACATCCCTCCCCTTCCCCTGCCATTTCTACAGCTCTATCATCTCAGAGACACATCTCCCCACCTCCCACCCCACCCCACCCCCACTGCTCTCCCCGGCACTGTATCTCTAAACTGGGATGTCTTTAGAAATAGAGCTTGAGCCAAGTTTGCCCCTCTTCCAACCATACAGCAATGCTGAGTTGTCTTGGAACTAAGATGAACTTTCCAGCTGACAGGACCAAGATAAATAGGATTCGAGCTTGGTTTGTTGGGAAATGCCAGTTAGACACATACAAGTGTGATTGCAAGACCTTGACATTCGCTTCTGTGTGTTTTTAAGAAGGAACAAAAAATGGTATCTCAGTAGTGTTGACGATGATGGTGTTGAGGAGTGAGACAAGCAGATTGTTTTTAACATGATCAGGAGCTGGCAACAATCAGGTAGACCATTAGCTATGTTGGCTCTAATCTCAGATGCCGCAGAGATTTTTGGAAGTTTGGCTAATATTTATTTTTCTGTAGACTGGGATTATGCAACAAGCCCCTTGGCAAAGAGTTTTCTGCCATACAAACCCAAAGTAACTGGTAATTTAAATGGCCTCTATGTAGCAACACCACATCAGCTCAGTGCTTGATAGAAGGAATCTTCAGAAAACAAAAAGAAGAAAGTCAAAGAGTCTGTGACTGAAGGGGACGTTAGGATGATCCGCTGTGGACAAGGTACCTACATGCAGTGTGAGTGCCTCTCCAACCCTCACATAAGATGTTCCTAGACATGCCGGGAAATCAGGTGTGACTGTGACTAAACGGGCTTATTACATAGTACAGGTATCGTGTTTAGAGAGCTGGTAATATTAAAAGTCCCACAACTTCACTCTGCCATTTAGATAGAATCTTTAACAACCCATTCCAAGCACTGTATGTTGGTAAATGTTTTATTTTTCTTTAAAATTTGACTATATTAAGTCCAATGGCTTTAGCTAAAAACCGACCACTTCACCATACCAATGATTTTCTCTTCTACCCAATAATGACAATTTTGCCTCTTTCCCCACTGAAAAATTTAAAAAAGACTTTTACTCTATATTTTACAGTCATTAAATAATGTGTTGTGCATATCAAAATAAAGTGTATATGCTCAATAGTACTATATTTTTAAAATTCAAAAGTCTATCTCTTGGGCTGGGGAAATGGCTCAGTGGGTAAAGTTTCCACTGCACAAGCATAAGGACCTGGATTTGGGGCCTACACGTGCATCTGTAACCCAGACAGGCAGATAGATCCCAGGGCTCACATGGCAGCCACATGGCAACCATCTGTAATTCCAGTTCCAGGGAATCCGATGCCTTCTTCTGGCCTCCATGGGAGGGGCACACAGTGAGCACAGACATTTGTGCACACATAACACCCATACACATAAAATAAGTAAATAGATAAAAAGAAGAAGACATGACACAGAAGAAAAATCCAATGGCTTCAGTGGGCTACATGCTAGACGAGGGGAGTTGTTTTTGTTTTTTAAAGGTAATTTTGGTGAAAGGATAGGGTAACAAGAATTAGTCCAAATGTACTCCATCTAGCAATTTCCCAGTGGCTCAACAGGAACTAGAGGTCCTGTATTTTTACCTGGACATCTGACACCCCCAAGCACATTCAAACTAAATGAAAACTAATCATTGCATAGATTCCTTCATGTATATTCATTTAGTAATGGGTTTCTTAATGGGTTAAAATAATTGATTCTTATTCTGCCTTCCAAGTCATCCAAATACTTATTTTAAGCTCGGTGTTCTCTTCTGTCTTTGCTCTTGCTTCTGATTGCTGTTGTTTTCTTGCCAGACTGATCATAGTAACTTGTGCTCATAGTTGCCTTTTCCTGACTTTTTGCTTGCTACAAGTGCCTAGGCATTTGGAGAACTTTAACCTAGGTAAATGCCAGGAACCAATTCTAGCCCCTGTGTGTAGGTCATCCCTCTGGAAACTTAGTGAAGCCACACCACCACTTCAACACTCAGGTTTCCTTTCTGTCAGTGAGGACGCCGATATTGTCTCCATTTTTGGAGACGCATTTTTGAGGATGAAATGAAAACAGATTAACATTACTGAGCCCCAATCCATAACCTTCCATAACCTCCCTGCACATTTTAACATGGGTGCCAGTTCTGGCTTGAGCCAGTTCATGTCAATGGATTAAGTATTCTCCTTGATCTGAGTCGTGTGGGACAGGGTCTCGCTAGGAAGCCTAGGAAAACTTCACGCCTGTGATCTCTCTGCCTCAGCCTCCATGTGGTGGGAGTACAGGCATGTGTCATTACACCTGGAGCCTTTGTGTCACTCCCTACCCAATAATCTTGGCTTGGTGACAGACATCGTGAATTGTGGAGTATGTTATTGGGTGACAGGTAATTTGGTGTCAACAAGCTTTATGCTGAGCTCAAGTTATTTTGGAAATAGTTTGGTTCTTTTGGTTCTTGCTTCCATGTCAATCCAAGACTAAATATTTGTCAAGAGTACTCTAGAGAGTGCCCTGTTAATTACATAGTCTGGGTGGATAAACAGCTAAGGGACAGCTTTTCTCATTTCTCTCGGATCCTCTCATGTGACTCCCTTGCTATGTTTAGTATTTGAATCTATTTTCTCTCTACAGAACCCTAAGATCCTCTTTCTGTACACCTCTCTCTTCCCCCAGACTTCATTCTTTGAGCTATCTGCTGGGACGTTGCTAGACTCTTCTCTCTCTCACTTTGACTCCAGAAGACCAGCTTGCTTGCCTCAGTTCCCCTCACTGAGCCATTGCTTAGAGGCCCTGTCAAGGTAGCATCATGGGAGAGCTCATTAATTTTATTTTTCATCTTCCCAGAATCATCAACCTTTGTTACTCAACACCCAACACATTAGTAGCTTTTTTCGTCATTATTACAAAATACCTGACAGAAGCAGTTTAAGGACAAAAGGCATTGCCTGACGGAAGGCTTGTTCTAACTCACAGTCTGAGAGTAGAGGCCGTGATGGTAGGGTGAGTAGGGCAAGGCACGGCAGCAGGAGTGGGAGGTGACAGGTAACTGCATTTGCAGTCAGGAAAAAGAGAGACAAGTGTTAGTTCTGCTCACTTCTCCTTTTCTTTTTTCTTTTTTTCTTTCTTTCTTTCTTTTTTTTGTTGTTTTTCTTTTTGTTTTTTTTTGTTTTTTTTTTTTTTGTTTTTTTTTTTGTTTTGTTTATTTTGGTTTTTTTTTCAAGACAGGGTTTCTCTGTGTAGCCCTGGCTATCCTGGAACTCACTCTGTAGACCAGGCTGGCCTCGAACTCAGAAATCCGCCTGTCTCTGCCTCCCAAGTGCTGGGATTAAAGGCGTGCGCCACCACTTTCACTTCTCCTTTTCATTCATCCTTGGACCCCAGCCTGTGAAAATGTGCTGCCCACATCTAGGCTGGGTCTTCCCACTCGGTGAAATCTTTGTAGAAACACCTTTAGACACACCCAGAGGTGTATTTCTTTTGATTTTAAGTCCAGTCAAAGTGACTGAAGATTAACCATTACCTCTGGTGTCTGGTGCCTTTCACCTCTCTTATCATGTGTTGTTTTAGGCGTAGGCTAACACCAGGACACCACCCAGTCTTAGCCAGGGGTAGCAGTCAGAGCTTGTTTGAAGTGACACTTAAATTTGGATTAAATCACTCTCTTTGTTCATTAATGCTTGTGCTTCTACAGTAAAGTTATGTGAACGCTGTGTGTCTCTGTTTGGTTTTTGCTAAGTGATGTAAACAAATCCTTGCTTAGTCTGGCACTGCAAGACAGGAAAGAGCAGATGTGTTTAACGAAGTGTGTGCAGTACAGAGTGAGTGGCTAGGGGTTGTGGGAGGGAAGCCTCTTGACGCAGACTGCAGACAGAGGGGCGTGCAGAGATGACGCAGAAATGTCGAGGGAAAGCTTCTGGGTAAAGAGGATGGAAAAGAGTGTGGGGAAGCAAACCACCAGGGTGAAGTCGGATAATGGAGGAAGAGATGGCCCAGCAGAGAAGAAAGAGGGAGGTAAAGAATTCTGCAGCCAAGAAAGATTATACAATGCACAACAGTGTCCAGCCCAGGGGAGAGTGGGGCTTGAACTCAAAGCAATCCAGGCTAATTTAATTTTTTAGCCTGAATATTCATATTTATTGAGTGTTTTCTATTCATACAACCATGTTTCAAGAGAAAGGTAATTACATAATCTTCTTGAATAATTAGACATTCTTAGGAAATTGTATCAAATATTCATCTGAAAACGAATATTTTGCAAGTTGTAAAGTATCTGATGTTTCAAAAAGAAACAATAGAAACTGTTGCCCAAACAGGTTTAAGCCCAGCTTGCCCTGAGTTCAGCCTATACGGTATACATGTTGCTAAGCTGCAAATATTAGCTTTAAAAGCTTCAGAATTTGGGTTTCCTTTTTTATTTTTTTTTTCCAGTTTATCCTTTTCTCTCAACCTATCTCCTTCTTTCTGCTTCATTAGTTATTTCAGAGAAGTTTAGGAAAGGTCTTAGATTAAAACAATAACAACAGGGAATGGGGTGAGGGGTTCATGGAGGGGAGACCGGGAAGGGGGATAACATTTGAAATGTAAACAAATAAATGATTAATAAAATTTAAAAAAACAATAACAACAACTACTCTTAAAAGTCTTCAAAGATGCTTTTCCAAGAATGCAGACCCCTTGGCCCTCCTTCTGGAAAGTGCACTTCAGTAGGTCTAAGTTGTAGCCGGGAAAATGTACAAGGCTTTCCAGCGAGTCTAAGGGCCACTACCGGCAGAGAACACAAGCCTCCAGCATATGAGAGTCAATTCAGTGAAAACCCCTGCTCTTGTGGAGCTTATCCTGTAGCATGTATTCAAACAAACCAGAGGAGAAGCCCCAGCTAAGATAGACCCCGGAGAGCAGTGGCTGTGTTCCTTGCATTGTTCACTCCAGCCAGTTGTCACCACACAAGAGTCCAATGTGCCATGTTATCAAATGTTTGTAGACCAGACTTGGTGTTTGTAGACAAAACTTCACAATTTACATTGAAAAATTACTTTGTGGGATTAAGCATATATATAGCTCAGAGGTAGAACATTTACATAGCATGCAAAGACTCTGGGATCAATCTCTGTCACTGCAGGAAGAGAGAGAGAGAGAGAGAGAGAGAGAGAGAGAGAGAGAGAGAGAGAGAGAGAGAACTGGATAAGGGAAAAATAATGTCCAAAGCAAACGCAGGTAAGATCCACTGCAAAGCACAAGCTTGCAAGATCTGCCTGTTCCGGTCAGACTGTATTGGAAGCAGAGACAGAGAGCTGTGTGGTAGGGTGAGGACAGAGAGCTGTGTGGTAGGGTGAGGACAGAGAGCTGTGTGGTAGGGTGAGGACAGAGAGCTGTGTGGTAGGGTGAGGACAGAGAGCTGTGTGGTAGGGTGAGGACAGAGAGCTGTGTGGTAGGGT
>CM052711.1:26079847-26096272 GCA_028551405.1 Uromys caudimaculatus | reverse complement strand
TCACAAACACAAGTGACACAGACCCTTGGTTCTGATGTGATTTTTTTTTTTTTATTCTAGTTTTTTTTTCCTTCTTGTCTGTTGCTTCTGGGCCTTAGATATAACCTTGGGTACCACAAGATAACCTTGAGTCTTTACAATAAACCATCTCTTTACTTCTGCTTCAGCTACATACACTCAGTCTGTCTTCTGTTATCCTCCTCCTCGAAGGGCAGACTATTACCAAGCTCTCAGGAAACTATTATCTAATCCTCTATATATTGAGTGTGGTGTCTGTCAGTTGTATCAAAAGATGCTAGCATGTGGTTTTGATTTACTGAATTGAACCCACATTCATCTAAACCAGTAGTTGCTAAATGTGGCTGTTCACCGGAATCCATTGGTAGAAGCTTTTGGGTAAATATATACCCTCTGGCTAATCCTAAACCTAGACAACCAGGGTCTCCCTGAGTGGAATTCAAAGAACATCTGAGAAGATCTCCAAAGCTGGTGTGGATGGCCTAGCATTGAGAACTGGCGGGAAACACTATGGGACACTGCCATCTATAATGGACTTCATTTGAGCCAAGGTAGGCAGCCCCAACTTTCAAGCTAGATTACCCTGCACCCTGAAGTTTCCATCATGCCCCTTTATTTTTCTTGAATTTCGGAAATAGGTTGGGTATAGGAGACCCAGAACCAATTGGTTAAGTTCATTCAGCCTACACATGACTTCTCTAAGTTTCTTTGTTATGAAGTAGTGAACAAACTGCTGAGCCCAGTTTCCATATGGCCTCTTTGTAAAGTGACAGAGGTGGCCGGATTAGTGAGTGGACCCTCAGAGGCTATTTAACAATACAGACACTTTGTAATTACAGGCCTCTCATTTAAAACATTCCAAGTGCTTCATGAAAGGCTTTCAATGTTAATGTGATTTTCAATGCATAAATAAGCACGGTGTTTTTGAATGTGCACACCTGGAATCTGTGGGCTGTCCCTTAGCCAAGCAGGGGGCATTCAGGGTTAGACCTGGCTATTTCTTTGAAGCAAGTACTTCATAGACAGGCAAGACCACTTCCCACCTGCCTCCTGGGTTCTTTGTGTTAATTTTGAAAGGAGAAAGTCATGTGAAAATACAGGACCGGAGCACTCATGTGGAAGAGGCTCCCAGAGGAGCCTAGTTCTGTGGCTTCCAGTCAGAAAAACGTTTGGTAAACAAATCAGTAGTTTAAGGGCTCAAACTGAGTGCTCTGGGGAACCCACTGCTACCAAAAAAAAAAACCAAAAACCAAACCAAAACAACAACAACAACAAAACCCAACCAACCAACAAACAAAAAAACCCCTGCAAGTTAGAAACTCCAAACAGCCATTGAACGTACTGATACATGCTACTACATGGGCAAACTCCAAAACTTATGTTAAATTAAAGAACTCACATACAAGAGAGTCGATTTATATGAAATATCCGGGTTAGGTAAATTTATACAGTTAAAGCAAATTGGTGCTTGCCAGGAGCAGAGGGAGGAGGGATTAGCGGATGACTGTTAGATGTGGATGGTGCTTCCTTTTGGGCTGATTTAAAAAAAAAAATGATTTGAGAATTAGAATTGGTGGTCATACAAAGTTTAAAAAGTGCTAAATGGCGGCGAATCATGTGCCTTAAAATCACCACATGTACACTTGGTGAATTTACCTCTTTCTCCTATTTTTTTTAAGTCAGAGGTTTCTTTCACCTTTATTTTTTGCAGGCCAGGGCTTCTGAGACGCCTCCCTGGGTTTATGCTACACTTGAGGAAGGTCACTAGTAGAATTCAGATGCTCACTGGGCTTCTGGGAGAATCCAAAGTAGCTTTGTCACTATCCTGGCAGCTTAGGGGTGGTGATGGGGGAGTGGGTTAAGCTGAGGTCTTTCTCCCCTCAGAGGTTCTCCACGTGGTCCCTCCAGGAGGATAATCAGCCTTCTCTTGTGACAGCTTAGGGCTCCAAAGCAGAAACTGTCAGTGCCCCTAAAGGCCAGCTCTGGATCAGTATGACATCTGTTGATTAAAGAAAATAAGCTTTTCGTGAATCAAGAGGAGGGGCAATCAACTCCTTCTCTCAACAGGAGTGTCAACAAGAAAAAAAAGTTAAGCCTTCTTTGTCTTGCTCGGATTCTTTTCATTGGTGAAGTTACCTGTTGATGTGACATTGAACTCATGTCCTGGATTCTTGTCAGTGTTGATCAACTGCATATTAAACTTAATGGTACTAGCTCACAATTAATTAGCATTTACTGAGCTACTCATGGGAGATGGAACTTCAATTTACTGCAGTGATAGCAGCCACAATCTTAGTTTCATTCAATATGCTTGGGCTGTACTGGATGTGAATCAGAGAAGTCTAGCAGATGAAATCAAAGAAAATACAGTTCGGAGACAGGAATCCATCTCAGAACTGGGGTGTGAACCTGGTCCTTGGCCATCTTGACTGAAGTGCCAGGATCTCAGCATGGTGTATGAGCATTGGACTTGCCTATGGCTTTCAAATCTTACACCTTTCTGGGCCCACCTTCCCCCCCCCCTGCTTTTTCCTGCCCTGGACACTAGGATCCTGACCAGTTCCTGACCAAGGGTAGTAAAGCCTGACTTGGGTATGTTTCTAGCTTCTTGGACCCCAGCTCGAGGTTCCGCTATATGTGTCCTACATAGATATTGTCAACTTTGGCAGTCTTCCTCAAAGGCATGGTTCACCAGAGGAGACTTAAGGGTTTCCACAACAGTGGCTTTTAGCCTTCTTCATTCTATCGAGCACTCCAGTTTCTCACATCTATGGTAGTCTTGACAGTGGTCTCTAAGCCCACTTGGGTAAATTGAGCAACATTATGCTACCAGCAAAGACCAGAGAAGTAAAAGAAACAAGATGTCTCCCTAAGTTAGGTGTGTGTTAAAGTTAGGAAGACTTAGTATATAAGCCTCTCACGGGCTAATTCAGTTTCTTTCCCACAGAAGGACTGTACATTGCCAACTCACTGAAACTGACCACAAGTCTTACTTTGGTCAAGAAGTATTAATGAAGTAACCAAATGACCCCTGCAGCCCCTCAGTTTCTGGGGTTATGCTTTTAGGCAGTCCTTTTCCACACTGAGTTGGGATTGGCCAGCATGACCAATAGGATATAGTTTAAGTGATACTGCATAATTTCAGACAATATAATAAAAAGCTTCTGGTTCCTATTCAGAGTCTAAGAATCTGGAAGAGCCATCTACTCACAGGGAGAGACGTACATGGAGAGCAGCTAATGGCCCAGACAATGGCTGACACCTACTAGAAGTCACGTGACTGAGCCATATTGGAAGGTGATCCTCCAGCTATAGAGGGGGCTTTGGATGATGCAGCCTCAACTCAGTCTCATGAGAGACCTTGAACCAGAGCAACACAGTCTGAATTCACAACCTGCAGGAGCTGTGGGATAATATGGGAAGGATCTGTCATATGGCAATGGGTAGCTAACACAGTCATAGACCCATATAGGACGTTATGAGCATGTGGGGAGCTAAGGAAGCCTTGAGTGAGTGTATGAAGAGAGGATGAAGCCACACACAGCCATGTCAAGGACCCAGTGCCTCAGATACATGGAAAAGGCAAAGCCTTCTACTGCTCTGAATGGGAATGTTGGCAGTGTGTGCAAAAACTAGCACACATAGCTTCCTCCTCCTGGATGACTGCATTCTGAAACTTTTCACCTACAGAGACCTCTTTCAGATATTGTATAACCACTCCCCCCGTGCTGTAGATAATAAAATTGTTGAAGGTTCTAGTTTGTGGGTTGTTACTGCATGATTGATATTGTTCCATCAGAGTGAACACAGTCCACTCAATCCCAGCCCCCCCCTCAGTGTGTGTGTATGTGTGTGTGTGTGTGTGTGTGTCTGTCTGTCTGTCTGTCCTTTCCTCATTCCCTGTCCACCCTAGTCAGGTTTCTAGGACCAAGACACACAGGATGTAGCAAAAGCCAGCTTGTGTTCAGCTGATATTATCACAGAGTGCTCACATTCAAAGTTAAATTCAGACTGGCTTTATTTTTTTCCTGAAAGACACATTGGTAGGGAACTGCTAGAGGTAGCAGAGAGATCTGATGTATGTGAAGGCTCTAGGTACAGGGAAGAAAAAGCTAGAGATTGTGCACCCAGTGGAGAGCACCCAGTCCTATCCCCCTGTGGCTGTGATGAAACACCATGACTAAAGCAAGTTGGGGAGAAAAGGATTTATTTGGATTACACTTCCATATCCTACTGCATCACTGAAGGAAGTTAAGATAGGAACTCAAACAGGGCAAGAACCTGGAGACAGGAGATGATGTAAAGGCCATAAAAGGATGCTGCTTACTCATTGTGGCTTGCCCACCCTGCTTCCTTACAGAACCTGGGACCACCAGTACCACCCACAATGGTTGGGTCCTCCCCCATGTATCACTAAGAATCACTTACAGCTGGATCTTATGGGGGAGGGTTCTCAATTGAGGTTCCCACCTTTCAGATGACTCTGGCTCCTCCTTTCAGATGACTCTGGCTAGTGTCAAGTTGACATAAGACTAGCCAGCATAGCTCCTGCTTCAGCAAGCTCTGAGAATGGATTCTTAGGTTATATAATGAGAATGGATGGTTCGTACTGGTTGGGTCTGCTCTTAAAACAGAGAGGCATACATGGCTACCAACAGTCATTATTCCTGGACTGGTGTGAGGAAATGAAGGTGCTTTTTAAACTGTGTGTGGGCGTTGCTCAAGGACTGCTAACAGGCATACAACATGCTGCCAAACAGCTTATGGATTAGCTGAGGGCGGGAATCCTATTGGCTTTACTGCTAATTATATACTCTTAGGAGAGGGGCCAGCTGGAAGAAGGGGAAAGAAAACGAGTCCAAACTCATTTGCAAATGAGTAGTGTTTTGTTTTTGTTTTTGTTTTTCCAGTTTAGGAGTCATTGCTTACATAATCTCTCGGGACAATACCTTAGAATACACCTGTGTTGTCAGTTTGTCACTGAGGGATCAACAGGGAACTGTGTCCATGAGCATCACTCGGTGTTTGTGTCAGCGGGGTCAGCGGACACTACCAGACAGGATCCTGTGCCTTAGAGACGGACAGGATGTATTACTGTGAGAGTATATATAGAGACATGTGAGCTATAACCTGCTGATAGGATGAATCCTTGGCCAATTGGGGAAGAACTTTCAGTCCCTCTGTGGAAAAAGACAACGAATCAGACCAGTTTCATCCCAACCCTCTCATCCCCGGAGGTACCATGGGCTCTAATGACACTCTTCTGTGCATTCCCCTACCCACAGCAGACACCACTTGAATTCCAGGCATGAATCCCAGTTTCCTCCGAGTAGGTCCTCCTATGACATCCACTTCCATGTGCCTTAAACTCCTCCATTTAGCTTCTTATCCTTGGCCGGTCATTTCCTTTCACTAACACCTCTCTTAGAGTAGCCCAGGCTAGAAAGGGTTTATCTTATTTACTTTTCCTGAGGCTATGAACAAAACAAAACACTCTGACAAAACCACCTTAAGGAAGGAGGGCTCACAGCACAGCATAATGGGAAATTCCGGGTGGCCAGAGTTCTAGGCAGCTGGTCATGTGGTGTTTGCCTTTGGGAAGCAGAGAGTGATGGACGCTCCCACCCAGCTAGCTTTCTCTACATTCAGTTTAGTACCCAAGGCAAAGAGACGTTCCTGTCTCCTTTTAAGGATTGGTTTTAAGCTCGAGGAATGTACCTAAAAAGTACCTTTTAGGGTTCAGTCTTCTCACCTTAGTCTAATCTAGATAATCCCTTAAGAGTATACCCCAAGGTTGTCTCCGATGTCATTCGAGAGCCTGTTAAGTCGACGATCAGTATTAACCTCACAGGATTGTAGTGTTCCTAGAAAATGTCCACACAGGCCTAATTTCAGAAATACCTATGAGGCCCACAGTTCTTCCCACAAACATTTCTGCTAACCGGCATGTACATGGGACTTTGCCTCTGAAGTGACTCTAGCCAGTCCCAGCTGGGAAGCATGTCTCTGGCAGTCCTCGCCCTTATCCCCATTCTCTCTGCCTTGCTAAAAGCCATTAGATTATATGCCAAAGCTAGGCACCGGGATCTATTGCCTCATTGGCCACTTCCTCCTCCTGAGGCTGACTACCAAGGTCCAGCTATCAAGTACTGAAGTCCAGCAATCAAAAACCCCTTTTGGATCACCTAATTAACATGGCCAGTTAAAATTAAACACCTCCTCCTAACTCTGGGTTTCCCTTGTGCCTTTATAAACCACCATTTTCCTGTGGGTCACATCTGTCTCCTTTCTATCCAGAGGCAGTCCTTTGTCCCTGCCAGGACAAATACCCCTATCCTTTGTTCCCTTCCCTTTCTCCCTCTTCTATATCCTGTCTTTGTCTTTAATTCTCTGACCTCTGTCCCTCTGGGGCAAATAAATCTCCTTGGTGCTAAGAACTTGGGTCTTGGGGACCCTGAGCTTCCTTGTCCCTTCAGCTTCCTTGTCTGTAATGGAACCAGACAGCCTGCAATGGACCCACTGAGAATGTTGCCTCCCAGAGGCAATGGACAATAGGCTAATTGGTCGAGACTCCCCTTCCAAAAGCCAAAGTACAGATTCAGAATGACACTTAGTAGTAAGGAAGGAGTGGAAGTTAAGGCGCACACAGGAATCATGGTATAGAGATGTAAAGTCACATATGTCATAAGATCGTAAAATCTAAGGGGGACCAACCTTTGAGAAGAGAAGTCCCAAGTAGCCAGCTACACAGCTGCAATGGAAGACAAGACCAATGGCCAACTGCTGCTGAGTAGCAGTAGACACCTTCTCCATAGGATAGCTCCCATTCCCAAACAACTTTTATGGAATGCCTGTTTAATGACTTCACCTCTGTCCTTGTTTTTCCAGCTAGAGTGATTATGAACCATTCTTGCTTAGTGTATTTGAACAACGATTCTTTTTACACACAAAGCTCTAATACATCACTTAGACCCCCTCACCCTATCAGTAACCAGGCCTCAAGAACTCCCCAGGGCATCTCTGATCTGCCCTTCTCTCCTCTTTGCTGCTGGGAAGTTTAGGCTTTTGTTCTTTCTCACCCAGACTGTTCTATGAATAACCCGATTTGTCTCTGGTTTGCTATGGTTTATATATAAAGTGTAGCCTCCAAAAGCTCATGTGGTGGAGCCTTGTCTCCATTCAGATACCTCCAAGGAATGATGCAAGTTACTGAACAGTGGAAGAAAGGACATCCCTGTCGTAAGGTGGCAAAGAACTTGGCTGAATTTTGCTCACATTCTGGTGTTTGGTGGAAGGTAGAAATTGCAAAGGAAGCAGCTGGATGTTTAGCTGAGCAGATGGCTAAGTGTAGGATTGGAGAAGAGCTTGGTTCCTTCTCAGTACCTACGGTAAAATGCAGCGGCAAGCAAATGACCCAAGCACAGAATTGTGAGCAAAAGGAATCAAAAGATGAGATGTGGAGTAATTCTCAGCCTGTCCATATCACACACACAAAATGGGAATGTACTGAGACCAGTAGGGTAGTCAGACTAGCTATTTCCTGGGAAGATTGGCATAAATGTGAAACATTTGCACCTCAACAGAAGTCCGGGTGAGAGGTGAGATTACAGCAACAGAACTGCCAGCAGGCACCAAGGGAAGCAGCAAAAGTGGATGGAAGAAAGGAAGGCTGTGTCTTGTTCTTAAAGGCAAGGGAAGGAAGACTGTCCCCACGCTCGAGTCTCCACAGAGCAGGAGCCTGCAATTACATTCATGAGACAGCTCAGTTCTGAGAGCCCGGAGCTACTCCAGAGCTGGGAGAGCCAATCACCCAGCAGAAGTGGATGGTTCTAGAGCCTTACCTTTTCATAGGATTTGCATTCCACAGGATCTGTTGGGCTTTGGTGGTGCACACCTTTGATCCCAGCACCCAGCACCCAGCACCCAGGAGGATCTCTGAATTCGAGGCCAACCTGGTCTCCAGAGTGAGTTCAAGGACAGCCAGGGCTGCACAGAGAAAGCTTGTCTTGAAAATCAAACAAAAACAAAAACAAAATGTCATGGGATTTGCCTGGCAAGTCTGACTTGCTTAGGACTAATCAGCTTTTTTAAAAAAAAATATTCAGGGTTGACCCCTTCAGAATGATAAAGTCTATCACCAGCCCATTCAACCACTGTGTTTGAGAAGCATCAACTTCTTTGATTTCACATGTTCACAGTTAGAGAAGACTTTTGTCTCAGAATGAATTGCATCACGAGTATTACCCATATGCCTGATTAAAATGATATGTTAAATGAGACATAGGACTATAGAGGTGAGATTGAAATCACTGGAATGATATAAAAGTATATTTTCTACATAAAGAAGATAATGAATTTGGAGTGAGGAAGCAAAGGTAGACTGTTTTGTGCTCTACCAATTTATGTGTTGAAATCCTAACTCCCTGTGTGATAGTATCATGAGGCCTTTGAGAAGTACTTGGATCATGAGAGCGGAACCTTCAGGAAAAAGATTAGTGCCCTTCTAGGAAGAAGAGATCTAAGAAGGCTTGCCTCTTCTCTCTGCTTTCCACCATGTGAAGAAAGCTAGAAAGAGAGCCCTGGACAGACCCCAGATCTACCAGCACTCTCTTCTTGGACCTCACAGCCTCTAGAACTGTGGAAGAAACATGTCCAGCCTAGGGTATTTTGTTATAGACACCCAAATAGAGTGAGATGGTTTCTACTGAACTCTGCTCAGAGTATAGAATCTGTGTAGTGCAGACCCTAGAGCTGTCTTTCCTGGGCATCTTTATCAATTTGTTTTACCAAGTTCTGATGACTTCAAACTTACATCACACAGGACATTTTCTGAGGTCTAGGCTATCAAATAAGACTTATGACCATTACACCTGCTGGCTTGTACTCAACCGTCAGGAGGCATTCAGGGCAGAGAACTCAGAGAAGTTTAGGGCATAGGCTCTGGAGATGAGCTAGGTTCTGCCCTGGCCCTGATGTTAAACTTGTTTCTATGAGTAAAGTGTCAGTGTCCCCACACCTTCATCCCAAAATGGCAGAACATGGCACTCCTTAGACTGTATGGGAGGACCAGATAGTTCAACAGACACAAAGTACATGCAGTAATCCTTGTTCCACAATAAGACTTCATTCTATGAGAAGCGAATTGATTCTGAGCTTGGCACTGTGTTCCTTTTATCATCAGTATTGTCCACTCCAAGGTTTATGTTCTCAACCTCACACTGTCAACTTAAGATGCTGCACAGTGCAGCCCTGATTAATTAGTAGCATGTTTCCTCCTCTGTGTCGTCACGACACTCTGGGTTTAATGTCCCCCACCCTGTAACTGGGTTTGTGGGATAGGTATGTGACTTAGCAGAGTGTTAACATGTACCTAGCATGTCCAAGGCCCCAGCTTCATTCCCTGGCACAAGAAAACAAAACCAAGGCAACTGTGGGCTTGAGAGTCAGCTGGCCACCAGCTGCTTCCTGCCTGTGGGATGCTGCTTTGCTTCCTACCATACTCTCAGCATAAAAACCCTGGTCCAAGAACACACAAAGCGAACCCCACAGTTGGATGTGTTTCAATGAGTGAATCAAAATTATCACTGAAACAATGTCTCAATCTTGTTTCTTCCAAATAAAATATAATTTATCTCAAAACATTACATGTACTGTGTGTATGTATGTATGTATGTATGTATGTATGTATGAATGAGAGAGAGAGAGAGATTACATACTCAGACCATGAGCAAGCTGCAACATGGATATAGAGGTTGGATCTCTCCATCTCTCCCAGCTTGTGTGGGTCCCAGAGATCAAACAAAAGTTGTCTGGCTTGATGGCAAACACTTCTACGCACTGAGCTATCTAGTGGCACCCATGTAATTTTTTTTTAAATGACATCATCCTTAATGTGTCCCTCCCAGAAAAAAGTCTTCACTTTTTAATCTGCACTATTAATACTTCACATTTTTAACAGTTTCTTTCAGGATCTTTTAGATGAATGGGTAATAACTGAAAGCACTGTTGAGCTTCCCTATGGCCACCCAACTTCCCCTATAATTGACATTTTTTTACATTTGCCACAATGAATGATCCAGGTCTAATACATTTTCATTATAGAAGTCCACACTCTTTCCATGATCTCTTTGGATTTCCGGTTTTCCCCTGGGGCCTTTTCTGCGCCAGGTCCCTGTCCCAGCATGCTGTATTTAGTTGTTACATTGTCTTGGCTCCTCTCGGTTGTGGTGACTTCTCCAGTTTCTAAGATCTGAAAAAGTCCCATTTTTGGGGAGGGCGGGGGGGTTGTCAGGTGAGTCTCCTCTATGACCCTAGCCAGCTGTCATTTCCCTGGAAGGGGCTCTTGGATGCGGCTGGGGAAGGTTAAAGGGGGCACGGAATGGGCTGATGGACAGGCCTGCATGGCATTCCCTGCTCTCGGCCTTCTAATGAGGAACTGGTCAACGATGGCATTGGGAGGATGCAGCCTGGGAAATACAGCACAGTCTAAACCATGACACACCAGGGATGGGCCATCTGGTCGGGCAGCTTTTGGTGGCTTCTCTCAGTAGTCTTGTTAGGCCTGAGCAAGCCATGGACAGTGACCTCTCTTGCCACTCACTGACTTTGCTTTCCTCTAGAACCGAATGCTTGCAATCTCGCAGGCATACATCTAGGGGATCAAAACTCACATCCCATTATGCTCTCTGGCACATCCCATCAGAGGACGGCCCCCTGACAACACAGGTACCCTGTCCATGTCCCCTTCCCTCTCTCCCCTCCCCTCTCCTCCTCTCCCTTCTGCCCCCCACCCCACAGTTCCCTTTCTAACTCTTGAGCAGGAGAGGGTGGGGAGGAGGTGTGGGAGTTTTAACTGTTACCTCTGGTCTCTTTCTTTCATCTCTTAAGCTAAATTCCAAAGGGGTAATTGTATTAGTCATCCCCAAATCCAGCCTTCTCAGAGAGAGCAGCCTGTGAGCTCCCCCCTTTCTTTTAGGGGGTTAGGGGGCAGTTTATAAAAGCCCCACTGCTAAATCCCCAATCTGCACTTTCTGGAAGCTTCCCGGAGAGCAGCCACCCTAACGGACCCCAAGCTGCACAGACTTGGACACTATATAACCTTTCTCTTCCCCAGCCCCCCACCTTCTACCTTGTAGCCAATTAAAGACAGACAGCAAGCTGCCTGCTGCTGCAGCTTTGGCAGAAGGAGCAAGAGGAGTCTGGTGGGAGGGACGCCCTGCTGAGAATGGGGCCCAGGGCCCTGGGCTAGGCAGGATGGAATGTGCCCTGGGATTTAGGAAAGCTGTGGCTGAATATGAGACTCTGACAGCCAAATGCACGGCAGCACTGGTGATTAAAACTAATAGGAACACTTGCCAATTTCCCTACACGTTTGTGCTTTCTCCAGAGTAATTTTGACAGTGGACAGGGCGTGGGAAATTTTTCTATGGCCACTCTATGGTCATCGTATGTGGCTCCTCCACCCAAGTAAATATTGAGATGTTTGAAGAAGTTACCATCCCCCTATGAGGAATTTCTCTCCTTTTGCAAGGAAACCCACAGCCTAATCCAGTCCTCAGCTCCTTCTGATATGGTTTTGCTGGGCACTTACAGATAAAAATGAGAACTTACTTGCTATATGTTACTTTGCTATTTGAAAATAAGCAGAGAGATGGGTAAAATTTTGTAAAGAAAAAAAAAAAAGACAACCACCCCTTTGTCATTCGTTAGTCTTTCTGTGTTGATAGCTCTTAAGAATGTATTTTCTAGGCTGGTGGGATGGCTCAGTGGTTAGGGGTGAGGGTGCTTATAGCCAAGCCTGATAAGCAACAAACAAGCCGGGCTTAGCCAGTAGTATTGAAGAGGTCAGCTCAGGAACTTTGGAAAATTCCACCAGGGCCCGAGCACGTGGGCATCCCTCCCCTCCTGGAAGAAACAGGTGAGAAAGCATGTAGGCTGGAAGGGAGAGGCTGATTAAACCCCTACTACCTCATTCCCGAAAGGCCAATCAGTTTAAAAGTCACACTGTTCTCTGCCAATCACATTGTGCCTAATGGCTGCTGCTCTAAAAACTATTAAAGCTCACTGAACGGGCTGCACGTGGTTGTTCTCTCCCGCTTTGGTGTGCACGGTGACCCCAGCATGCTGGAACAGTACATTCCTCTTGCATTTTGCATCGATCCCCGACTCCATGGTGGTCACTGGGGAGGGGGAGTCTCCGGTAAGCTAAGACTCCCCAGAGTCTTACAGTCTGTAATAGTGAAAGCAGAAAAAGAAGATTTATTTAATATAGCCACATCAGGAAGAAAAACAAATAAAGGAGTCCAGGAACCTCCAAGTCCAAGACCTCCTTCTGAGATACTGACATGAAGCTTAGGACAGGAGATAGGGCATGAGTAGTAAGCCTGGTCACCTGGTCAAGGTGTGGTCCTACCCAGCATGCCCTTTATTGTCTCAGCTCCTTCAGTCTCCCTTGCAAGGTGGTACAGGAAGATGCCAGGACTGAGATCTCTTCCTAGAAGACAAGTCTCTCCTGTTGTTGCTGCAGGACTTCATCCTTTCCCTTCTCCCAGCATGAGGCCCTCAGAGACGTTCAAGTCTCTGGATTTTAATAGTCTGATACCTAAGGGATGGGGCACACATATCTCCTATCCCCATTCCTGCCTGTGCCATTGGAGAACCCATTTGTTCATTGATTGATTGATTCATTCACTCATTCACTAAAAGCTTACTATGTGCCAGGCGTCGTGTGAGATGTTTGGGTGTAGCAGAGAAAGTCCTAGGGCCAGGTGTGTTGATATTCCTTTGAGGAAGGCAAACAAACAAACAAACAAACAAACAAAACCAGCAAGTGTGGGATGTGATGGGTTCTGATAATTGCTGTAAAGATAAACAGAACAGGTTAAACAATTAGAGGACAAGAAAAGGCATTGCCTTTTACACAGGTAGACAACCCTGCTGTGAGGTGACATTGGAGGGGAACTGAGGAAGTGAAGTCCCTGAGAGGGGCGGTTGTTAGTGGAGGCAATGTGGGCGAAGGCCCTGTGCCCTAATCCTCATAACTCCAGAAAAGCAGTACTATTATTATCTCTCATCTTTTAAAAAAATTATGTCAATATTTTTGTATTTTATGTGCGTGGAGGTCAGAAGACAACTTTCAGAAGTCGGTTCTCTCCTTCTACTATATGGGTCCCCAGAGATCAAACTCAGGTCTTCAGACTTAGTAGCAGTCACCTTTGCCCACTGAGCCATCTTACTGGTCCTCTTATCCCATTTTAAAAACAAGAAGGAAAAACAAAACCCCCAAATTTGCTGCGTCTCCACTTCCTTCGTGTCCCCCCCATCTCAGTCATACCTTTCCCCACACACAGCGGCCCCCCCATCTCAGCCATACCTTCCCCACACACACAGCGCCCCCTTCCCTTTATTTTTATCTACCAGTCTTTCTATGCCCAATCTCGGAGTGAAGCCTATTGTCCAGAAAAACGCTAACTTGAAACAAGACCAACCATGAAGTTAAAAGAGTGGAAGAAGAAATAGGAGCAGTGCCCGGTGTGGAGGAGCGATGCATGTGCTCTGGACCACCCGGGGAGCAAACCTCTCTCTTCAAATCGTGGGTATCAGGGCCTGTCAGTGTCTGCCGCCTGCCCAGGAAGATGCTGCGGGTGTGGCAGGCAGAAGGGCCTCTAGAAAGGGCATGTCTCTGTCAGCAGCCAACTGAAAACTCACCAGGAATGCCAGAAAGATGAACTAGTTCGCGAATTCAGATCAGAGCGCTTCGCTCTGCTACTTCCATGACAGAGGAAACAGAAGGCGATTAGATTAGATAGATGCCGCTTCAGGAAGCACATTGCACTTTATACAGTGAGATGAAAGTGTTTCTGGGCAATAGTACTGCTCCCATGCCTTTTTCTTTAATGTCATGCCAGGAAATATACCATGTTGAAGACTCTAGGTTCTTAGAGAAAAAAACTATTCGGAAAAAAGAAGGCTGAGACGCAGCTCAGTGGTAGAGGACGTGCTTGGCGTGAGCAGAACCCTGGGTACGAACCCCACAGAAGAATAAAACAAGCAAGCAAGCAAACAAAGTTTTCCACTCACAAGTGCAAAGATCAGCAATGGCTGCATGCATTAAAACCTTCAGTGTCTTTAAAGGCACAGTTAGGAAATGCCTGGTAGCGAAGGAAGGCGATCTCTCATGTGTTACGTCACCTCCATCCCCTTGTCGCCCCTCCCAACTCCCCTCTGATCTAGTGTTTATCACACCGAGAGAGAGAGAGAGAGAGAGAGAGAGAGAGAGAGAGAGAGAGAGAGAGAGAGAGAGAGAGAGAGATATTCTGGCTTACATCTCTCTGTTATGTCCTCTGTGGAGTACTTTCTGGCTCCATTTCTACTTTATGTCTCTATCCCATTATGTTTGAGTGTAAAGTGTCAATCAGCCACCCTATCAGCCTCTCCCCCCAAGCTGCAGGCACTCACACCGGCCTTTGGTCCCATCTTCCTTTATGTGGGCTAGTCCACTTTGCAGCCCCTGGGCTGTAAAATAAGTAGGTGAACTTATTCACTGCGAAGAAGGGTTTGCACCCCTGCCCAGTGGTCACATGTGCCTTTCTGGTGTCCCGCAGTGGCTTTTATGAAGCAGTTCTCCACCGAGAGGTTCCTCTATGTTTGATACCTCCTGGGTCTATCGCGATCTTCTGTCTTTGCGCCCCGTCTGATTTCGAGGAGGAGGCTGCTGGCTTTCACTGGTGCATTTCAGAACAGCGAACCCAGCTCTTGCGTTTACACAGACAGTAGCAGGCTGCTAACTGAATACACATGTGGAATCATGTTAGCGCTGGAGTGCTGCCCGAGAAGTCTTGGGTATTTCTGTGTCAAAGAAAGGGAAAGAAGGAAAAGAAAAGGAGGGAAGACAATGAAAGAATAAAGATTATGTTAAAAGGAAACACCTAGAAGGTGACTTAGCTGTTCATTCAGTCACTAGGGAAATCTTCGCATAATGCAAGAGATACTGACTGAACCCTTGTTAGGACAGGCACTGCCTGGATAGCAGGAGTGGCTCTGGCCCACCCTGCATGTGGAGTCAAGAACCCGGTGGGAGGCTGGATATAGGATTGGCCCAAGTCACATAACTAGAATATTTATCAGACCCCTGCCCGGTCACCATGGAGACCCCAGAGGAGAGGAGACGAGGGAAAGACTTTTTGGCATCTTCAAGCAGCTCCCAATGTCCTTTCATCTTAGCCAGAGCGACAACTTTCTCTGCAGCTGCAGCCTGCACCCACAGAGGACTTCTGGCAGAGGTAAAAGGAGCGGCTGGCCTCTGGGGGCTTCAGCTGAGGGTGATGGATGCTGTGGAGGAGGAGGAAGAGGAGGTTGGCTCTGCCTCAAGGCTGCCAACCAGAGCTGCCATGAAGAAAATTATGAGGTGAATTAAACTTTAATTTGATTTTTATTTGGTTTCAGTCACCAATAAAGGGGTAGCAATTTTCCAAGCCCTGTCACCGGTTGGAGGAATGCTTTGAGAACATCTGGCTTATTAACAGCAGCGACAATAAAGGCCAACCCTGTATTTGCAGAGAGGCTGCCTTCCGAGGCTCTTGAAGCACTCTGACTGATCATATCTGTTTCCCTCGCTCACAGCAGCTCCAGAGAAATCTTATTTCCTTGTAAATAAGCATAACTGCTAACCTCTCCCAAAACTTGCCCATAATTGCCTTCTGGACTGACCTGCAGATGGACCACCAGGAGCACCCAGAAAGGCAGAGCAGCAGAGTGGATGTGAGGTCAAGGCACAGGAGAAAGACTAAGGCACAAGGTAGTTACTTCCATTTGCTCTGTTTCCCTTAGCCCCTGGAAACTTTGAACCAAGTTAGCACAGTGCTGTGTTCTCTGAACGTAAGAAAGTGAATCTCTCTATATGTGTCCACTGGAAAAAGGTTTTACAAAAAATATTTCTGGCTTGCATAGAATTCTGTTTTTTTCCTGGAAAAATGGAAAGATATAGAAATTTCTTGTTTTCCCCCAAATATTTTCTCTCCTTTCTTTCCTTCATTTTTTTTTTTTTAACAAAGTTAACTATTGTTTATTCCATGATATAAAAGTTACTTTAGTAGGGAAGAGAAGATAGAAGCACATGCATGGAGAGAACGTTCTCAGTCGAGAATTCCAGCTGTCTGTCTCGATGGGAACTCCCCAGTCAGTTTCTGCTACCTAATGATAAGCCCCTGATTTTTTTTTTTCTTGATATTTTATTTACATTTCCGATGATTCCCCTTTTCTTTAGAAACCCCGTGTCCCCTCCCCCTCCCCGCCTCTGTGAGGGAATTCCTCCTCCCACCTACCCGCCCACCCATTCCCATATTCCCACCTTGACATTCCCTTTTACTGGTGCCCCTAGCACCCTCAGGCCCAAAGTCCTCTCCTTTC
>CM052711.1:25954660-26079347 GCA_028551405.1 Uromys caudimaculatus | reverse complement strand
GTCAGTCAGTCTCTGTGGCCTCGTGAGCTGTGGGGCGTGTCTTTGGCCCTCTGCTGGGTCTTGCAATCTCCGGCGAGGGATCTTTGTCCCGGCGCTGATTAGCTGTGGGGCCCTGTGGCCCAAGCTGAGGTTTCCGGCCGTCACCGGAAGCTGCTGGCGGTCAGTCTCTGTAGGCCGCAGGAAGCGGGCAGAGTCAGTGAGCTCTGGGGACGCGTTGCCCCTGCTATGAGCTTTTCTGTGTTCCTGGGAGAGAGAGGATTGTCTCCCGGAGCTGCCTGTCTATGGAATCCTAGTGTCCCAGGGAGAAATTTCCTGCCACAGGCGCCCGCTTTTGGGATCCAGGGGGGTTTTTAGGCCCGCCTACCTCGGTCCCCGAATCTCGCGGGTTTGGGGCAGTACCTGGTGAGCTGTGGGGCGTGTCTTTCCTTTCCTTCATTTTGTAAGATTGCTTAACTTATTTAGAAGTTAAAAACATAACTTATTCTAATTAATACAATTTCTAAATCAAGTATAGATTAGGTACTAACAGTGATGCTGTTGTAAATGCCAAAAAATATGGTATATCCATACAGTGGAATATTATTTGGCTAGTAAAAGAAATAACATATTGGCGCACATTGCACTGGGCCTGAACCTTGAACACATCTGCTAAATGAACGAAGCTAGCCACAAACTACAATATAGTGTATGAGTCCACTTGTATGAATGTCTAAAATAGGAAAATCCATAGAGACAGAGAGTAGGCTCATAGTTGCCAGATTTAGGGAGTGAGGATTATTAATGAATATGAGAACTTTTTTTCTGAGGTGATAAAATGCTCTAGAATTAGCTAGTGCTGATGGCTGTACAACCTTAGGGGTATAGTTTTGAAAGCCACTGAATGATACATTTCAAGCAATTTTTCTATTTTTTTTTATTATATGTACACATTTGTGTCTGTGTGTATGTCATGTGGGTCCAGGTATTCCCAGGAGGCCAGAAGGTGTTGGATCCTCTGGAGCCGGAGTTAGAGGCATCTAGTTGTGAACCTCCTAGTGTGGGCTCTGTAAACCAAACGTATGTCTTCCACAAGAGCAAGACGTTACTGTTGTTTTGTTTCTTTTGTTTTGTTTGAGACAACATCTCTCTATTATGTAGCTCTGGCTGTCTTGGAATTCCTTCCTTAGATCAGTTTGACCTTGAACTCACAGAGATCCACCCGCCTCTGTCTCCCAAATGCTGAGACTAAAGTCGAGTGCCCATCCTAGTGTGCTAAGCTCCTCGGTCACCTCTCCAGGTCCTGGACTGTACATTTTAAGTAGATGAAATACATACCAATAAAGCTGTAAGACTTCATAATTCTGGTAACTGATGTGATTCAGGACTCTGTGGCACCCTGTCACATAAATGTCACCCTCTTTGCATCTAGCATAAAAGACCTATGATTCCTCAGTATACTGCAAGATAGGAAACAAGGCTTCAGTAGTGCGATAATTTTTGAAAAAATTACATTGGATGAGCAAAGTAAGTCATAGAGCAGGCAGGTGAGATGGCCCAGTGACTGAAGGCCCTTGGCACTGAGCCTGGTCACCTAGGTGTAATCCTTGGGTCCCATGGTGGAGGGAAAGAACTGACTTGTGCAAGTTGTCCTCTAACTTGCACACTGGTGCGCGCGCACACACACATACACACACACACACACACACACACACACATACACACACGCTAAATAAATGTAATAAAAATAAATTTAAATTTAAAAAGAGATAGAATACCCCAGACTAGCACTGTTCCATCATGCAAACTGGAAGTACATTTACCTTCAGCCTGGAGCTATGTACACGGGGTGTGAGGGGTTTACCCAGGCTCCTAGACGTGAGGTGATATGGCCACCTGGGGCTGGACAGAAGAGAAGGTCAGAGATGAAGGGAGGGGGCTTATGAGTGTTGTTGATAATAAAAGTGCACACAGCTAATGGACTGATTGCCTTCTAAGATTATTAAAATTTTACAGACAGAAGGGATTAAGGTGTAGCTCAGTAGAGGAGTATTTGTCTAGCATACATAAGGTTCTGGGTTCAATCCTGAACATTTTTAAAACTAAAATACTGCTGGAAAGATTCTTAGAAAGCAGCTGAGAAGACAAGCCATCCTAGGAGTAGTGGAGGCAAATGTCACCAGGATGGGTGTGTTGCTTGATTTATTTCCCAGCAGGGACATGCAGCTACCCCCTCCCACACACCAAATTAAGATTACTGTTCTAAAAATATTATACAAACGAATGCAGAGGTTGCTAAGTCAGTCAAGGGCTTTCTGCACAGCCCGAGGACTGAAGTCCCATCTTTAGTACCCATGTAAAAACCTGGGCATCGTAGCCTGTGCTGGTGATGTCAGGGCAGGAGAGGTGGAAGATCCCTGGGCCAGCCAACCTAACAGTCACGGACGGAGTCCTGAGTCCCCGAAAGACACCCTAGCTCAGAAAACAAGTGGCTAGCATCTGAGGAGAAAACATGTCCAAAGCTGTCTTCTGGCTACTCATGCATGTATACACACAGGCACCTGCGTGCACACACAGACACAGACACACAGACACACAGACACACAGACACACACACACAGAGAAATATTATAAAATGTAAAAAATATAAAGGAATATATTTATTTCTATTGCTTTTTTCTATGTTTAAATTATGTCTGAGTGGTTTTTGAATGCATACATATATGTGCACCGTAAGAGAGAGACAGACAGAGAGAGAGAAAGTGAGACACAAAGAGAGAGACAGAGAAAGACAGTGAGACACAGAGAGAGAGAGAGAGAGAGAGAGAGAGACTGACTGACAGACACTGATGGCTGCCAAGGCCAGAAGAGGGCACTGGATCCCTTGGACCTGGAGTTACAGGCAGTTTTGAGCTACCCGGTGTGGGTGCTAGGAACTGAGTTCAGGTCCTCTGCAAGAGTGGTCAGTGATCTTTAACCACTGAGTCACCTCTCCAGTCACACTGTTGCTATTTTAAAAGGTATACTCAACATTGTATTTGTTCTGACCGTTCTATGTTTTTTAATGTAGGCGGACTAATCTGGCAGTTGTTGGTTGTGTAGGCTGTTGAAGGGATGAAATCCCATTTGTAAAATAAATCTCTATGCTTAAACCCCACATATTGTTCTCACCAGAGACCCTGGAAATACAATTAAAAAGCTAAGCAGAGCAAAGGTAGTATTATCATCTTTTCTACCAGTCTCTCAGTAGTGATGTTTTCCAAATAATACTTCTTCTCAGGATACAGACAGACCCAGGCTGGAACAAAGGAGCTGAACAGGGTTGTTCCAACTCACAGCTGAAACAATAGTCTCAGAAGACAAAAGACCAGAAGGAGAAAGTGTTGAAACCCTTGAAAAGCTGGCTTTGAACATCAAACGCCAAAGCCCAAAGCCCACTGCCAGAAGGAAGCAGGACATAAACTTTATCCACAAGCCACAGAATGGGTAGGAAGTCAGGACAAAATGGGCTGCCTGGTGAGGCATGTTTACCGCAGAGATAAGGAGCCTGCTCCAGCATGTAAATCAACTTTATCACTGAGCAGTGCTGGGTTCTGCTGGCACAGGTTTTGTTTGGTTGCAAGGCAGTTCTTGATGAAGGAAGCCATGTGCTGATTTATGTGCCGGCCTGAAGCAGCACTTACCTTACTGCAAACAAGCGCTTTGAGGAGCTCTGAAGGGTAGGATAGACTTCTGTCCTGGCTCTACTCAGGCTGGGCGGAGAGAGGAAGGAAAGCAGAGTGAGAGACGCAAGGCTCTTTTCTGAGGATGTGCAGTGTGCCTCGCCACGGCTCCCACCTCTATCCTCTCACTCGACCACATGCCTGAGGCTCAGTGGTTTTGGGACCCCGAATGTAACAGTTTAGGAGGTGAGGCCTGATGTAAGGTCCCTGGCCTTTTGGGAAGTACTTGGAGGAGATGGGGAGACTCTGACAGAACGTACCCTCACCCCCAATCTGGCATGCCCCAACATGGTCAGTGTAGCTAGACTGAAAATCACCTGAGTGTCCTAACAGCCTCAATTCCAGAGCTCTTGTATGGATGAGAAGAAACCAGTGTGACAGCTTAAGAGACCCCAGAGACCTTGGAACGTCTGTTGTTCAGAGGCCTGGGTAGTGCTGTGGGGACCTACCACAAAACAGAGGGAAAGGGTCACCAGGTTGTGGTAGCATGTAGGTGAGACAGTCAGGGGGCAAAGGTCACCTTCCCAATCTCCTTTCTAGCATAGGCTATATCAGGGCTGCTTAAGGGTCTTCCCCCTTGTGACTCCCTTTCCAGAGAAATTTTCATGTGACCCAGGTGTACAGGTATATAAAATAAACATACAATCCAATGTTGATAATATATCATAAATACTATGATAATAATATTTGTACTATTTATTATGATAAAATATCATAGAATTTTGATTGAAAGAATCTCTCTATATAATTTCACCATCATTAGAGATGAAAAGTTGCATACCAATGAGGTGGATGTGTTTGTTTATATTAGCATACCATTCAATGGCAGCTGAATGTCTGATACGGTGGAGCCTAGAACATCTGCAGTGTGCTTCCCAGCTGATTGCTGTTTTGTTTACAGTTATCAGTGCTGAGAATGCTACTCATAAACGCACACTGTAACACAGAAGAAGGCTGTTTAGGGCCAGCTCAGAAACTGCTGGAAATCCGGTTCTAATCTAAGCCCAGATTCTTGCAATGATCTCTTTGGGAACTCAAGCCAGCAACTTAAGTAGCAGTTTTTAAAATATAACATTCTGGTACAATCCAATCCAAAGATACATACATTTAATACATGGTGAGAAATCACAAGAGGGAAATAGTAAAAGCCTTTGTTTTCTATAACTCAACTCTTGCGGGAGCATTTCTTTTTATTTTGTATGTGTATGTGCCTGAGTGTACGTAAGTGCACAGAGGTGTGCAGGAACCCGAGGTTGTTAGAAAAAGGTTTTGAGTCATCTGGAACTGGAGTTACAGATGGTTGTGAGCAGGTATGTAGGTGCTGCAAACTGAACCTGGGTTCTCGGCAAGAGCAGTAAGCACTCCTTCCCACTGAGCCATGCATCTCTGTAGCTCTCACACTTTTAAATATTTATTTATTTATTTATAAGCGTTTTTTTTTTTTTTTCTGCGTGTACATTTGCACACCAGGAGAAGGTACTGGTTCCCTTGGGACTATAGTTACAGACAATTGTGAGCCACTATCTGGATGCTGGGAATTGAACTCAGGACCTCTGGAAAAATAGCCAGTGTTCTTAACCACTGAGCCATCTCTCCAGCCCAGCCCTCATGTTTTTCAAGAATGAAAAATAAACAGTAAAAACAATGCAATAATAATTCTTCTTCTTCTCCTTCTTCTTCTTCTTCTTCTTCTTCTTCTTCTTCTTCTTCTTCTTCTTCTTCTTCTTCTTCTTCTTCTTCTTCTTCTTCTTCCTTAAGACAGGGTTTCTCTGTGTGTAGTGTCTGTCTCACTTTGTAGACCAAGCTGGCCTCAAACTCACAGAGATCCACCTGCCTCTGCCTCCCCAGTGCTGGGATTAAAGGCTTGTCCCACCACCGCCCAGCCTAATACTGCAATTCTTACACATGTATTTCAGGCAGCTTCATTGGCATTGTATGGTGTGATGTGCACAGTGCCATGTCTGCATGTTGCGTGTCCAGAACCACAGTACAGAGTCGTGAGCTGCAACATGGATGAACATAGCCAGGGACACCTCAGACTCATATGCATTGGTTGTGAATTAATTTTTGGTCAGTATAGATTCAGAAACCCTTTACAGTTGACAAACTTCATGACCCTCATGTTCAGTTATTTGGCCCTGTGACATAAGAAGTCAGCCCCTGGATGCTATTCCACCACCTCAGGCTTGTATGTGTGCACCATGGGTAGGCTAGCCTTGCTTCATAGCAACATTATGTCAGGATCTCCGCTGACAGAGCTGGGATGTAACCAGGTATGAGGTAGAAAAGAAGAGAAGAGGTCCCCTCTCTGATGGCTTCCTTCTCCCACTCTGATCCCAGTCTTCCACTGGATGGGGAGAAGAAATCACCATATCCCAGATTCAGAGAACTGTTTGACACTTGCCTTTTTTTTAAAAAAAAAAATATCTTTCTGTCTTTCCCTCCCCAGGGATAAGGCCCAGATTTTGTTGGTAATAAAATGAACAATTTTGCAACAAAAGGCACATCAGTGTGTGTGGTGTGGTATGTGTGTGTGTGTGTGTGTGTGTGTGTGTGTGTGTGTGTGTGTGTGTGTGTGTTACAGACCCACTTCCTTTTTAATCATCCAGCATTAAGCACTGAGGATGCTAGGTACTGACAAAAGTAGAAAGTAGTCATCAAGGTAGAGAGGCTTCGCCTGCGGCAAAATGATGCTTTGTGAGAAAAAGCTTTCCGTTTAGGGTAGTCCTTCTAACCCACATTACGATGCAAATAGAACTCCGTCAAAAAGAGCAGATGTTCCCTTGGATTAGCTGTGTCATCAGGCCCCCCCATGCCCCTCGTAACCCCAGGAATAAAACAAAACAGAGGCACAGAAGTATGTTTTTCCCCTAGAGACCGGTCCTCAGTATACATTCTGCAGAGGGAATAAAAGGTGTCCTTCAAGGAAGGACAGCTTTAGAAATTGTGTTCTCTTTTAAAATTAATTTTGAAATCCAGTGTCGAGGGTGGGGGAAAATCCTTTAGCATCCTTTAGAAGGCACAGGATAAGGTCAGCCATAAATAGAAGAGTCCCGCTCCTAACTAGGTTTGCAGGGAAGGTCAGATCAAGAGGGGTGGCAGAGAGAGACCCGTGGAATAAAGGAGAGACTTCACAGGAATAGGATGGCAGAGAGCAGAAATAAATTAGAGGAACCTGCAGAGTGAGCATTTAGACTCCCCAGAGGGCACGGATGTCCTCCATGAGTCCTGTCTGGAGACAGTACTGGAAAGGAGTGATCCAGGCTGCTTAGAGGCTCTCCTAGGAGAACCCTGAGCAGAACCCGGGGATTCTTTGGGATTATAAGGCCAAGCCTAGAGTGGGCAACTGTCAGGAAGTAGCACAGGGTTAACCAGAAGTCTTGGAAGTCATCTGAGCAGAGGGAGAAATGCATGTGCATGTGTGCACTCACACGTACACACACATAGGCATGTGCACTCACACGTACACACACATAGGCGTGTGCACTCACATGTACACACACATAGGCATGGTCATAGATACTTGGCATGGTAAGAAAGCGATAAAAAAAAAGAGCTCCTGATCCTGGAAGTGGCTCCTTGGGCATTCCTCCACAGACACTGAGTGCCTATTCTGAAAGTACCAGAAAAAGAAGTGATGTTCTGAAAGCTATTCCCCTCAATCGCAGGGAACAAACGAACGCTGGATACGGCCTATTTGCTCCAGTTGTATCTATCATCTCTCCCCTTTCCTACTTAAGGGCTTTGTTCACCTGTGATTTTATGGAAGTAGCAGGACAATTCATGGAGAGTGACTAAACCTACACTATTGGGACACGTGACCTGGGGGCAGTTAGTATATAGGACTACAGACAGCAAACTAAGGGAGTGTGTTCTTTCTTATAATGTTGGCTTGGCTGTGTCTTATTTTTTTCTTTCATGAAAGTGGGCTATGTTCATCAGTTCATTGCTTTATCTCTTTCGAGAGCAGGTAAGATCAGGTGGTGTGGACATGCTGCCTTCAGTTCTGCATAGCCACTCCTCTGCCTAGGGCTGTGGTGTGGTCCCCGTGGGCTGCTTTGAGAATTGTTTGTGAACAGGAGGCAGCACTGCAGGACCAAGTAGCTACTGTGACAAGGGAGAGGGAGGGGGAGGGGTGGGGGAGAGGAGAGGGAGAGGAGAGGGAGAGGAGGAGTGAGGGAGAGAGAAGAGAAAGCTGTTCCTTACTGCGCTCTGGGCAGCATGCAATAACAAGGGAAGCCCAACTTTGGCCCTGGGCAATTCAAAACACTCGGAGAGCCTAGGAAGCCCCTACAGCTTTGAGCAGCTGAAGAACTGGGAAGAGGTTCAGCAGAAGGTTGCCTTTGGCAAGGCCAGCAGCACTTGCAGTACCAGCCCTAGCCGTGGGCATTAGGGGGAGATAGCAGACAGCAATGGAGCTGCTATGAGTTGAGTGAATGTGCCCCCACAGAACGCACCTGCAAGAGCCTAATACTAGAGAGATAGTGTTTATATCTCGTGTTGGTAATTTTTGAGTTACCATGACAAAATACCCATGGAAAACAATGTAAAAAGGGAGGGGTTTATTTTAACTCTACCCTGGTGGGGAGGATGAGGCAGAGAGGGAGCACCATGATAGGGAAGAAGCAGAGAGAGTTTTCTCTCCTTTCCCCATTATTACATATGGACCCCACCACCACCACCACCACCCACACCACCCCGTCCCCGGCTATGAGATGCTGTCGTCCACATCCAGGGCAGCTCCTCTCTCTTAACTAATCCTCTCTGGAGCAGTTATTTCATAGGTACTTCTCTCCCTAATCAGCTTGGTGGTCAAAATTAACAGTCACGTAGCTGTTGTGACCTGTCTTGGGGCTGTACGCTGATATTGCTTTGGATGGTTAGACTATCACATCAGGGCATTTATATAAATATTTAATAAAATATTTATTCTCTGTTAGTTTAGGTTCATTCATCATTGCAGAGTCTTCCTTAACTATAGCTGTATAGATTACAGAAGAAAAGATGCAAAGGCAACCAGATGCATTCTGAACAGACCTGGATCTAGCCATCACTCACAGCCACTGTGAAAAATTCACCTTCCCAGGGTCCTTGGGTATGGTCAGGCTCAGTGGTACTGACCCACACTTACAAAGTGCATAAAATAAGATGTCAAAAACAAAATGCCACTTATTAATGCTCATTGAGATTTATATCCACCAAGGTGACCAAGTACTCATGACCCTTGTCTCACAAATTCTCTCTCCGAAGGAGAATGACCAGGCCGGTTCATTTATAATCAGAAGTGTTCCGGGTGAATATGGAGTCAGAGTAAGACTTGGTAATGGGATCACCTGCCACTGACAGCTGGCTGAGCAAGCCCGAGGCATCTGTCTTGACAGTGGGGATATGTGGGCAGATCAGAATTGAGAATGGAATTCCCTCTAATGGGCTGTGCTTAGCTCCTCTGGTCCTTTCATTTTCAAAGTCCATGTCCCTGTCTCCTGACTTCCCAGGAGAGCCCATAACTGTCCCAACGCCATCACAGCTGATCAGCTGACTAAGATACAACTGTTTGTCACATGACTGGCTGACCAAGTACTCAGTTTACCCAAACCTTTCTTCTTTCTAGTCAGCACATGTGGTGCTTATAACAGGTTGTTTGTAGGAGATTGCTTCCATTGTCTTTGAGGACTGGTTCTCAGTTCAGGTTTGGTGTGACTCATATGAGCTGCCTCACCCCAGTTATCTCAATATGGATGTCAGGGCAGTTTTTAATGTAGAATGCTTTGTAGGTGCATTGATGAGTTTGCCCTTCAGCCTAGGCTGATTCCATCTCCAGTCTTGAGGCCTTCTGCCCCCCTGGATTTGGTCATCTCCCGAAGCTTCTATATAGGCCCCATTTGATGAGAAGGATTTTTGGTAGTTTCTGAATTTGTCCCATTTATAAAACTGAAATATAGGTAAAAACTGGTTCAAAAGACAAAGTCAGCAAAAATGGAGAAGCACACATTGGCAGGCAACTGTATTTAAAGGACAAAGTACCCTTTTGCGTGTGCCTTATTAATATAAGGGGGTCAGGAAAGTCTGCTGCAATGACCACTCTGGGGAAAGCAACAAGGTGCAGATATCATCTTCCAGACTGCCAGTGGCTTCTCACAGGACTGGGCTTACAATGCTGACATTACTGATGCACAAAGGCCGAGTCTGCACTGAGGCTCTCAATAGAAAGAAACAGTTACCTGAAGTGAAACTTAAGGGTTCTTTAGAAAGTCATTTGGATGGTGTTTTGCTAGGGACAACACCTGAAGGAATGTTTCACTGAAGCAGACACAGGAGAGAGGATGCTCTGCTAAAGCAAGTACGTAAAAGGACACGTGATAAAGGATTCTTTGCTAACAGCAAGCACGTATGGGTCTGCCTTACATTGTATAGTTGAGCTGCATTTGTCAGGACTCCATAGAGAGAAATGGGCCAAAACACTTCCGATGGTGTGCTGCAGTTTCTTGCTGCTTCTGTGAACTGGGGCTGATTGGCAGAGCGATGTCAGCTGAGACAGACGCACACGCTGAGGCGAGAGGTGTGCTAAGGCAAGACCCATGGAGGATGTGTGTGCTATCTGAGAGAGTATACAAAGGACTGGGCGGACAGTGATGGTGGCTGAGCTAGGCTTGCTTATAGGGCTGTGCAGTGCTTATGGGTCTCCCATCTCTGCTGATCTTCGCTTTCCTGAGAGAGGTACAGCTGAGAACTCCTGGCATTCCTCCTGGTCCCTCCTGGTAGTGCCACAGCTGCTGTTTCGTGTTTGCTATCCTGGCTCTACCAAATTGGACTGCTGGAGTATCTGGGAAGTGTTTGAGAGTGGATCGAGCTGCCACTGCTAACCTGTAAACTGAACTGCCAATTTCTAGACAACACAGACAGAGTTGCCCCAAAGAACCTTTGTAAACAGGTCCACCCCCCCCCCCTTCTTTCCCACTACCTCTGATGGATGCTGGGCTAAAAGGGAAAGGTTAAAGCATTAAGAACCACCATTAAAAATAAGGCTTGAAAAAAAATTAAAGTTACAGTTACCTCTGCTGATAGAATCAGAAGTAAGTTTTACTCTCTTCTTTTTTTTCTATAGTTCATAGAAAACGGTAAACAGTATAGTGGCAGAATTCCAGCTCGATGGCCACCGCCTGGGCATGGATCCTACCGTTGCAAACCCTACACTATGAGTTTGGGTGAAATACCTTAAGTTTGTAGCCCTCATTGTAAAACATGGATAACCATAGAGCCTGGCTGGTGAGCAGCTGAGTTAACATGGAGTACTGCAGTCCTCAGTAGCCAAACTAATTATAGAGGTTGTGTTACTAAAAACCAATTAAATCCTCTAGCTTCAATTTTTGGTTGGCTTAAAAATCACTCATTGTGGAGGTCACACAGATGGGCAATGTATTATTAGTCTCCCACTAGCTTTGCTGTAGACAGTTCCCATGATCTAGGGATTCTGATGCTAATGGTTGCCTGGTTATTTTGGGGGCACTTCAAAGACCACCTTTGCTGAGACTGACTTTTCACTTTGGTCTGTAGATGTCCAGTTACTGGGGCAAGTTGAAAAGCTAGATGTCTCTGGCCTCACATTGTGTTATCTCTGTTGCAGCCTCCACCTCTGGGGCAGATTCTACTCAGCTCTGCATGTAGACATGTTAATGATTTGAAAAATGTTTTGTCTAGAACTATACCTGGGTTGGCCTGACCTTCTCCAGGCTTCCTCCTCTCTCTCTTCAAGGATGAAGAGACACACTTACCAGCTACAGTGACCACAAAAGACAGTAAAAACGGTGAAAAGAGGGGGCACTCGGGTCCTTGGGAGATCACCAACTACCCTCAAAGAAACACAAGCAGCTCTCTCCCATTCACGACCCTGGATCTCTGGGAACATTCCCCATTTCTCTATAGCGTTAGAAGCAGAGGATCTGGAGATTCCAGCCTTCCTCTTTCCAGGTCGCTGGTGCTCTCGGTAAAGTCTGCTTTCTTTACCCTTCAGCCCGTTTGGGGCATTGTTTTTTGATTGGGTCAAACTTCTGGACCTTAGCTTAGTATCAAATGTGACTTTGAAGGAACGTGCTTTTTCTGGGGTTGAAGTGAACCAGGAGTCTCTGAGGTGAATACTATTCACATCAGCTTAGCCTTGAGTCTTCTGTTCTGGGGAGCTACAGACATCTTATCCTGAGTAAGTAAGTCACAGGGATCAGTTTCAGTTCAGGAGAAATGAAGGAGATGTGTGGAAGAAGCAAAGCAGGTTAGAGTGGGCAGCTGGCATAGAGGGGGTGCAGTGGGCAGCTGGCATAGAAGGGGTGCAGTGGGCAGCTGGCATAGAGGGGGTGCAGTGGGCAGCTGGCATAGAGGGGGTGCAGTGGGCAGCTGGCATAGAGAGGGGCACTTAGGAGAGAAATGGTCACTGCAGTAAGTACAGCTGGCCATAGGAAACTTGTAACTCAAATGGATTGGTCATGGTTGTCTCTTATTCCCCTTTTAGCTCCTCTCCCAACTGTGTTTGTTTGATTTCTGTTGTGACGACAGGATGGATAAGAACCACAGAATATTCTAAAAGGGGATTCTTCCCAGCTTTTCATCAACTACCAACACAGGTCATGAGTATAAATTGTTTCTGCATTTTTAAAGTAATACCATCCTCCTCAATCATTTTGCCCTTGAAAATTACAGCCATGATTACTTTGATGTCACTTTCACCTCCTCTTCCATAAAATACAACCAATATTTACTGTACGGGATATACACCGGATATACATACTAGACAGCGGCCAAAGCTCAGGGTAGAGCCATCCTGGGTTGTTAAGGTGACCTCTAGACATTCGAAAAGTAGAGTTCAAGAAACGTGCTTCCTTCCCTCTGGGAAGTCAGTGATGGCTGCACCACACCAGAGCTCAAGAACACGAGTGAATTTCCAGCTCACAGGGGTATGAGTTCAGACAGAGAAGGTAGGGGTGAGGAGGGAGGGTGGCAGGTTCGATTTGCATTGACGATGCCAGGATATTACATGCCTTTGTGCTTGAAGCCTACCTACCTTTATGAATTAATTTTTTTTCATCTCCAAACTTTTCAGCGAACTTTCTCTTCATAACTTTCTTTTAACCAAAAGGGGATCACGCTTTCAGGATGTCTTCTCTTTATTGCTTTTCTGAGAGAGACAACCCAGTCTTCCTCTGGGGGTTAAGAACCATTAAATACTCTGAAGAATGTTAATTTCATGGTAGGACTTTATTGTCAGCATTTCTTAATGCTTGTTATTTTTCCAGTAACCTAAGCTTCAAGGAGTAGAGTGATCAGCGGCTTGATGAGCATCTGTCTGAGCTTTTCTTTGTGTTCGACTCTCTTAAGCAGGGAGTTATTTATCGCTTAAGCATCTTTGACTCCCAGCCAGAATATCATTCTGACAGCCTGGCTGCCTTGAACACTTCATGGTGTCCCCTAGAAGACTCCATTCCAGCTGTGAAGACCACTGTGGTTGTGGTCATGATGGCTGCTGACCCGAAACTTCTACTCTAGAAGGTTCTGTTCTGTTACAGCTGTTCCAAACAACTTGCACCAGTTCTTGGAAGCTTGGTTTTGATACGACATGCCTCGGGGACCAGAGGACCTTATCTGTAGCAACTCTGGATGGTCCCAACCATCTTACAGCTATGACTCATCAGGCAGGGCATGGGAACCCTTTTCCTGGTGATGTAGCAATGAGTCTGGGAGTGGGGGACTGGCATTTGTACAAAACCTTCCATGTCTCTTTTCTGGCTACATAAACAGCATGCTTCTTGGTCTCTTCAGATCAGACTGGAGCTTCCCTCGTGGGTACTACCCATCTCTGACACAACATTAGGTCCAATTAAAACTTTCTCCCAAATAGTCTTTTTTTACCCTAGCTGTATTTCTCATGCATGGTAAGTACAACTCACTTACCATTTCTGGAGACCATTGCCTGTCATGTGAGGCATTATGAATTACATTCCACTTTAGCTACAGATGTCCAGAAGCTAGAGACATATTTTGTTTTTCTCAAAAAAAAAAAAATGAAATTTGAATACAGGCAACTAAACACAGAAATGCAGGTTCTGCGCAGTGATTCTTTCTATAAGAATTGCAATAATAGCTCAGCTCCCATTCACAAGGCCACAGTAAGGTCACAAATTAGACACTGTCCTTCCATCTATCAAATCCCTTCTTCTGCCATGAAGAGGAAGGGAGAAGGCTGGAGGGGACCAAGAGCAAATTCAACAGTCCTTTTATAAGGGCTTCCCCACAAAGACCTAGGTATTCGAAGCTAGAATTTAGTCACAGGATTTTTCAACTTCTGTAAGAGTGTCTAGGAATTCCGATTTTCAGCTGCACATTTCTTCCTTGCTCAAATCAGAGTCCTGCTACTGAGAAAGGAGACAGGCTGGATTCTGGAGACATAGTTAACAATCACATCACTGCCGCTAGTATGGATGGATTCTGGGTAGATATGTAGCAATTTTTATAGCAGATACAGGATCAGAAATTAGCTGCTCCAGAACTATGAAGTGATATTTCATTTGGCTTGCAGAAAAGATGGGGACTGTCCGTGTCCCACCCAGCAGTGTTCGTTCCTGGAAAGCAGTGTCTAGTCTCTCCCGTGGGACTGAGTAAACACTCACAAAGCCTTAATATCAACCTCTTACACATTAACGCGGATCACACCAGGGCAGCCATGTCAGCCCACACAGCTGTTCCTGCAATGTTTGCACTGGGAAAACCTCTCGTTGGTGGAGAGGGGACGGTTGCATTACTGATCAAGGGCCCTGAAACTTCCTCTTACCTTGTAGTATTTACTGTAGGAAAGTGAAGGATGAAGCAGGGCTTTGAGGTCTCTGCATTTCTCTCCTTGCCCCCTCCTTCTTCTTCTCCCTGCCTTCTTTCTCTGATAGACCCTACAAAATGGAGCTCAGACTGGCCTCAAAAGCCTGTCTTAGCTTTTTGACTAATTACAGGTATGCACTGCCACTGACAACTTGTCTTTGAGTCTTTTTAAAAAAAAACTATATATATATATATATATATATATATATATATATATATATATATATATATATATAATCAGTGTGTGTGTGTGTGTGTGTGTGTGCATGTGCGCGTGTGCGTGTATGTGTGTGTGTGTGTGTGTGTGTGTGTATTTGTCTTGCCCCGGGATCAAACTCAGGTTGACGGGTTTGGTAGCAGGTGTCTTTACCCCCTGAGCCATCTCACTAACCTTACCTTGTGATTTAAAATAAAATGCATTCCTTATTAATTAATTAATTTTTGTTACATACTTTAATTCAGAGACCAGGGACTATGGAGAAGAAGGAGAATACCCCTTGTGTTCCTCTGAGAGAAAAATGAGAGGTTGGTCCTAGCTTTGTTTATTCAGTCAAGGTGGGCATACTATAATTCCCTACAGTTTGATTCTGCACTCAAGATAAGGACCCTATCTTTTCTGGCTGAGTAAGGAGAACTTCTACATGCCCCTGCAGTATTAGGGACTCTGTCTACCTTGACACATGGTTTTAAACTACTCCCAGAGTAAATATTCTTTGGTTATTGCGATTGCCTGTTTCTGAGTTAACCTGAGAATGTTTTGGTTGAAGTTTTTTTTGGGATAGCTTCTTAGGTGCCGAATAATAATAATTTGGGAACACAATCTACCCACATAGCAAACACAAAAATGTTTATTCTATAAATTATTCTTTTCATATGCCATAATTCTACAGTAACTCGCCAAAGTAGAATATAAGGACATAGAAATAGAGTTAAATCAACCCACTGCAGTCATGAATAACTTCATTCAATAATTTACCTTTAAAATGCATACAAATTTTATTTTGTTCTTTGGTATTGTTGTATTGGCAAGTACACACACACATATGCAAACACACATTGTATTTTATAGCTTTCTTTAATTTATATGTCTTTGAAAAATAGATGTTCTACTTATAATCTGTCATAACATTTATGCTCCATTTCTCTGTAGTTATTGGCAAAGTTATTTTCTAAATAGGGGGTGGAGGGATGGCTCAGTGGTTAGGAGCATTTACTAGTCTTGCAGAGGCCCTGGGTTCGGTTCCCAGCACTCACACAGGGACTTACAACAGCTCATAGCTTCTATACCTGACATCTTCTAGATTTCACAGGTACACATTCATATACATTGAGGATGCACACATTTATACACACAGGCTAGAACTAACACACATAAAGTAAAAACAAAGAAAAAGGAGAAGGAGATTGTAAAGAGCCAAATAGTTACTGTTTTGGCGTGGCTGTGCATTCAGCCTGTGCCAAAATCCCTCACATCTGCCTTTGTGGTGTGAAGGCGGAGTACAGAAATGAATAAATAAGCTGAGTGGGAATAGTTTTCAATAAAACACATAATGACCGGAAGTAGAGAGAGAATTCTGGGAAGCTGGCAAAAGCAGGAGTCTGTGTCCTCACCCAGACAACAATTACTCTGGAAGAGTCTGTCCTATGAAACTATTTGGAAAGTCTGGAGTCCATTGAAGGGGAGGCTTGAACATTAAATTGCAGTCAATTTTGCTCAATTTCAGCTCTTAGCACAGAAGCAGCTACCATCCCCCATTTCCCAGCCTGGCGGCAGGCAGCTTTGAATGTGCCCCTGGAGCAGATTGTTTCTACCTGGTCTGAGACTGGGAAGGAAAAAAGGCTCTTGCCTTCCCATATCACGGATCTCGGCTCATAATTACTGATTGCTGATTCTGATCACAGAAGCCCAGAAAGTTCTAGCCACGGTTGCCGCATGCCCTACAATGCTGTGAGTCCTCACTCCTGCCGGAGAAGATTTTCAAAAGATTCAGAAAAGCCAAGAGCTCCAACTCCTTCCTTCTTGTCTTCTCACCCTCTTGGAAGTCAGAATAAAGACTAAGACATTTGTGAATAACTGACTGGGCAAAAGCAGGAAGTGGGCGTGGTAACCAGGGGGAAACCAGGCTCAGAGAAGACACAGGTTTAGTTTTACACTTCAGGATGCTCCTTCTTGTAGTGATGGCCTACAAGAATGCTTTGTTTTATTCTTTTGTAGTGAGATCTGGTGTGTCATCAGGCTGGCCTCCAATTCATAATGTAGCTGAGGGGGACCTTGCATTCCTAATTCCCCTGCCTCTACCGCCTGGATTCTGAGATGACAGGCCTGTGCCACCAAACCTGGCTTATGCAGGTACTGGGGACTGAAACTAGAGCCTCATGCATGGCAGGCAAGGGTTTTAGATACTGAACTATAAATATTAAGACCTCCCAAACAATAATTAAAAAAAAGAAAAGAAAACTCTTGGGGAGGGAGAGTGTGATAGTTTGTATCTGGTTGGCCCAGGGAGCTGCCTGGAGGTCAGTATTCTGCTAGCAGCCTTCAGACGAAGACTAGAGCTCTCAGCTCCTCCTGCACCAGGCCTGCCTGGATGCTGCCATGTTCCCACCTTGGTGATAATGAACTGAACCTCTGAACCTGTAAGCCAGTCCCAAATACATGTTGTCCTATATAAGACTTGCCTTGGTCATGATGTCTGTTCACAGCAGTAAAACCCTAACTAAGACAGAAGTTGGTACCAGGAACTGGGGTATTGCTGTGATGGGCCTGACCAGGCTTTTGTTTGGAAGAATGTGGATTTGGAGACTTTTATTTGGAAAGCAGTAGAATACTTTAAATGGGGCTTAATGGGCTATCATAGTAGGAATATGGAAGATTTTGTTGCTGAGAGTGATTTGAACCGTGCGAACCTGACCCAAGAAGTTTCAGTGGAGAATTTCAATATGTGGCCTAGAGATTGCTTTTGTGGGATTTTGGTGAAGAATGTGGCTGCTTTTTGCCCGTGTATGAAGAGTCTAGCTGAGTCTAACATAGAGAGATTTATATTAATTACGTTAATAAAGGAAATTTAAAAAAAAAAAACCCAGCAGAGACTTTGTTCTCTGGTTAAGTCTCGTGAAGAGCATTTTAAACAAGCATAGCAAGCTGAGAAAGGGAAAATATAAAATACATGATTCGAGTGTTAAAGAGGCACCAGGAAGTGAAGTGGAGCTGAATCCTGTGTTCAAGGATAGTAAATGGAATTAAGGGAGTAGTGCCCTTGGGGCAAGATCCCACCTAGCCAAGTTTAGGTCCAGGTATGGTGGTACAAGACTTTAATCCCAGGAGGCAAAGACAAGCAGATCTCTGAGTTCAAGGCCAGCCTAGAACAGAGCAAGTTCTGGGTAAAGAAAAACTTGAATCCAGGCTTGGTGGACCGACACCTTTAATCCCAGTGCTATGGAGACAGACATGCAGATCTCTGAGTGCAAAGTCAGTCTATGGAGCAAGTTGAGGACAGCCAAGCTTAGGCAGTGAAGGAACTGGAAAACAGAAAGCTGTTGATAATGTAATAGAAAAAGGGGGCCATGTTCTAGCCCCAGTAAGCAGCAGAACTCAACAGCTTTGACCACATGGCTCTGACTTTAGAGTCCAGAATAGAAAGCGTTACTGGGACAATTGATGCTGGTTAGCTGGAGCTAAGAAATTAGTGGTGATTAAGAAGAGATCAGCATCACTGAGATGCAATCTTCTGGGAAGTGTTTTCTAAGAGCACAAAGAAGCTGTGTTCCAGAGATAGCCAAGGTTGTACCTTGTGCTGCAGCTGTACTTGGTAATTTTTAAGAGTCTCCCGGGTGATACTGGTTTTGTAGGCATGAAGGGGTCATGAAGAGCAGCTGAGGCTTGGCACTGTAAGAAGCTAAGGAAGGCCATTGGTGAAGGTACAGCCTCAATTGTAGTTGATGGCCCAGACTGAAGGGGTCATGCAAAGGAGTTGAGGTTTGGCACCATGAAGAGAGCCTGTGAGAGGCTATTGGTGAAGCCTAGTTGCAGTGGAAGACCCCAGTGTATTGGAGATGACAGTACCATGTGATGATCACCAAGAACAGCAGCGGCAGTGGAGTGGATTAACCCAAGCTTAGAGTGCTACAAAGGGCAGAGCTGGAGAAGTGATGCAAGTCCTTTGGAGGAGTCCAGAAGATCATGTGTGGATTCCAGACATTGAAACAAGAAGCTGTAATACTGAAGTTGCCTTGGAGACCCCAAGATGTTAAAGATGCCAGAGCCATGGGTTATCTGCCGAGGAAAGCGCTAACAGGGAGTAGAACCAGTCCAGGAAAAAGAAGTTTGTTGCAGTCAACAAAGATGAAAAAAGAGTTGGAGATCTGAAGACTGCTTTGACATCAGACATGGAGATGCAGAGTTTGGAGTTTGCCCAGCTGGTTTCCTGTTTTGCTTTGGGGATTACAGTTAAGTGATTGGATGAATCTCAGAAGAGACTTTGAACTTTGGGCTTTTAACAATGTTGATACTGCTAAAGACTATGGGGACTTTGAAAGTTGGGCTAAATGTACTTTTTAATTATGCTATGTTTAGGTATGGCCTCATAGAGTCATGTGTTTGAACCAGTCTATGGGGGCCAGGGTGTGGAATGTGATGGTTTGTATGTGCTTGGCCCAGGGAGTGCCACTATTTGGGGGTGTGGCCTTGTTGGAGTAGACATGTCACTGTGGGCATGGGCTTAAAACCCTCATCCTAGCTGCCTGGAAGTCAGTCTTCCACTAGCAGCCTTCAGATGAAGATGTAGAACTCTCAGCTCTGCCTGCACCAGGCCTGCCTGGATGCTGCCATGCTCCCCCTTGATGATAATGGACTGAACCTCTGAACCTGCAAGCTAGCCCAAATATATGTTCTTCTTTATAAGATTTGCCATGGTCATGGTGTCTGTTCACAGCAGTAAAACCCTAACTAAGACAAAGAATTTGGTTTCCACAGTTACATTATTAGATTTAAATATCGGTTTTCAACAACTAAAATCAGACACTATATAGAAAGGAAAGTTCGACACAAAGTAAACAAACAAACAAAAAATCCCTGACAGCTTCTTTGAAAAAGAACTGACAGCAGACATAACCTGTTAGACAGTCACTTTAAAATGATGAACTTGGAGACACTCAAGAAATTGATATGCAGGCTCTTTGCAACCACCATAACCATCAGAGTAAGGATTTGAGGGAGACAAGAAGGCAGGTGAGTTCAGTGTGACTCTGTAGCTGCTGTTGGCTCAGACTTGAGAGTCTGACCCTGAATAGTTTATTTTAGGCATATTTAAGCATAGCACAATTTGGTGAAATTTTTCCTGGTAATAATTAACTCAATTCCATGAGCACAATACAACTTAAGACATGACTACACTGAAAGTCTCTGTACAGTACATGTTACATCTTTCATAAAGATAGGGTCTAGAGATTGACTGCATATGACATCTTTCATAAAGATGGGCTTTATAGATTGACAAGGTCAGAATAAGGGTTGAGGGGAGGATCCAATGTGGTCTCAGCCACACAGATAGCACAGCGGTCACCAGACTATTAACCATGTCTGCTCCCAGTCTTCTGGGCAGAAAACAAGTTATATATCTCTCCCTTGAAGAGACAACCTGTGTGTTTAACATTCCTGGTTCTTCTAGTGCTTATCTGTGAGTACAGGGACCTCCGGGCCTCCCACAGTGACATACAAACAAAATGGACACATAAATAAAGAAACTGAAAACCTTAAAAGAAATAAGCAAACAAAAAAAAAAAAAAAAGGAAGCAGAGACAGCAAGACAGCAATAGCTGGAAACCTGAGTTCAAGTCCTGGATCCCCATGATGGAAGGAGAGAACTGAGTCACGAAAGTAATCCTCTGACCTGCACCATGGCCCACGCCTGCTCATACCTGCATACGTGCATACACATCACACATATACACAGAAACAGGATGGGAGGGGAGATGGCTTAGTAAGGGTACTTGCCACTCCACTTGACCCACAAGGCAGAAGGAAAGAATTGACTCCGGAAAGTTGACCTCTGACCTCCACACATGTGCTGTGGCATGCGTGCCCTCCCTCCCTTCCAATGAATAAGCGAAAATTTTCTGGAGCTGAGAAATACAATAATGAAAATTTACATTTCACTAGAGGGATCCAGAGGCAGATTTGAACAGGTGTTAAAAAAATCAACATGTTTGAAGATAGGGTGATGAACATTACCTAGTTAGAGAAACTGAAAGAAGAAAGTTCGGACAACGTTGGGCAGACAAACCTAAGTACTGTGGGAGCCCCAGAAGCGGTGAAAAGGGAGAATATTTAAGTACGTCGTGACTGTAAACTCCCCAAACTTAAAGAAAAGCATAAACATCTAAGCTCAACAAACAAGCAACACCAATTCACAGCGTGTCACACTGTGGTGAGACACAGTCGAAACAAATTTTTTGTAAGACATACCAAGGAGCGTCTGCTGTGGTGAAATCCACTGTCAGTTACCAGTAGATTCTCACTAGAGACTTTAGAAGAGAGCATCAGTGGGCTAACATATAGACATTCCTAGATAAACAGAGCTGAGGGGATTTGGAACTATTGGGTTCTTGTGAAAGAAATACGTGTGTGTGGCATGGAAATAAGGGGACACTGGGTAGCCTTTTCCAACCCTGCATCGTGCAGCTAGACTTTGAGTCTCTGAAACTGTGCACTAGATAAACCCCTGTTCTCGCTAAGTAGTCTGCGCCAGGATTTCATTATGGGGCCAAAGGCTGACTGATGCAGGGCGGTAAATGCAATCCTTGTAACCAGAAAGAAAATAACTATAGAACAGACACAGAAAGAAATGAGAGAGGAATTATACTTCTATAGAAAAAAAATTGGGGCTGGGGAGATTTTTCACAGCGGGTAAGAATGCTTGGTGTGCAAGCAGGGCCTGAGCTCACATCCCAATTCTATGTCAGAAAGACAGTGCCTGCTACCCCAGAGCTACCAGGGTTGTTGGAGTGGGGGCAGTTTGGAAACAGGCTCTCTGGAGCTTGAGGGCCAACAGCCTAGCTCCAGGGTCTGTGAGAAACCCTGTCTCTAGGGCATAAGGTGGAGAGGATGGAACACCAGACATCCATCCTCCTTTGTCCTTCTCCACATGCCTGCAAGTATGCTCACCGCGCGCGCGTGCGCGCGCGCGCGCGCGCGCGCGCACACACACACACACACACACACACACACTCCAACAGAACACAAAAGAAGAGACAAAAATGCTAGAAAACAAACAGCAAAATCGCAGGAGGTCTTCCTTATCAACAATCTATTTAAATACACAGTAAACATTTCATTTAAAGACCAGGTTTGGCACAATGGGTCTATTTACGTACCATTGTCTATAAGAGCCACTTCAGCTCCAGAAACAGAGTAAGTTAAAAGTAAAAGAATTAAATAGCAAAGAAAATACTGCACAAGTCCATGCAACCAGTAACCAATAAAGAGCCGAGGTGGGATCGGGGTGGTGGGGCAAGCCTTTAGTCCCAGTGCCGAGGAGGCAAAACCAGAATTAATTCTCAGGACCCACATGGTAAGTTGTCCCCTGACCTCTACATGTGTGGTATAGTGTGTGTACATCCTTCCTCCAAAATAAAGAAGTGAACACTGTCACCTTGAGAGGCAGGATGATCTATGTGAGTTGAAGGCCAAACTGACTACATAGTGAGTTCCATGCCACCCAGGGCTACAAAGTGAGACCGTAAAAAAAAAAAAAAAAAAGCAGAGGTGAGGTAGACATTTGAATATCAAACAAAATAGACTTTAAAAAGGAAAAGATTAGAGGAGACAAAGACAATATACCAACCGAAGCTCCAACACAGCAGACTTTTATAATAATCACAAGCATTCATGCGTAGAACAGACCGTCAAAATATATCGTGCAAAACTGATGACCAGAGAGAAGATAAATAAGTCAACGGGGGCTCTAGACAATACCGTAAATCAACTAGATGTGACAGTCACTTCCAGTGCACCCTGCCCAACTGCAGCTTATACAGGATTTTCAATTGCACATGGGACATTCTCCGGACTAGGCCATTTTTCAGGCTACAAATGAAGTAAAAATGTGTTATATACACACAGGGGAATATTTATTCAGACCTTAAAAATAAGGGTATTTTGAGTCTGCTAAAACATGGATGAGCCTAGAGAATATTATTCTCAACAAGATAAATTACCCACGAAAAAAGCAAATATTGCATGATTTCAGTTGTATGAGATACTTATAGGGGTCAGACTTCTTTATTTATCTAGTGCTGGGACAGAACAAGTGGTCTCACGTGTGTGGCCCATGACCATTGGGCTACCGTCCTCACCACCCTGTGAACTACTGTTTAGTTGGCATAGAACATTCAGTCAATGTTAGAGGCAGAAAACAGTGACCTGGGAATTGATTGTGATTAAGGGTGTAACTCTGAAATGCATTTAGTAACACTGAATAGTATACATAAAAAGAGTTATAAATTGCATGCTATTTGCCTTTTGCCATAATTAAAAACAGGAAGAATTTGGGGCGTAGTGACGTGTGCTTGTAATCTCTGCACCTGTCGCTCCACTTGGGAAGCCAAGACAGAAGGATTTCGAGTCTGAGCTCAGCCTGTCTCACACCTTCACTGACACCAAACCTTCAGAAACAACAAGACAAAAACTGGAGGAGCCTTGCCCCTTTTCTCTGTGCTGCCTCTGAGGTGGCTGGCATCTCCTGGCTGCCATCATGGCTGCCCTCAGAACCTGGTGAAGCCCAGGATGCTCAAAAGAGAACTGAAAAGTTCATTTGGCATCCCAAAGACTTCGATGTCAAAATTACACCTAAACTGACAGAAGCCCAGAGGATGCCTTCTTCCAGCCTCTGAGAGCACCAAGCTTGCATGCAGTGAATACACCCAGGCAAAACACCCATACACACAGAAGAAAAATAAGTAAGTCTTTTTTGCTGAGTCAGGATCTCACTATGTAGCTCTGAATGTCCTGGAATTCACTCTGTAGAACAGTCTTGCCTTGAATTCATAGAGATCTGCCTGCTGGACCAAAGGTGTGTACCACCATGTCTGGCTCCAGTGAGTCTTTAAGATAGACATTTTAACGAGAGGACCATCACAGATGTCTCAGTTTCAATACTAAACAGAAGGAAAGATCACCAAGTAAATAGAACACTTGAATAATACACATCTATGTGATCTAGTGTCATCCACACAACACTGCACCAAGAAAAACAGGATACACATTCTTCTGAATGGCTCAGGGCACATCTCATTTGATAGATTACATGCTGGACTTTAAGATGAATCACAGCAAATTTGAAAGAGTTAAAATCCTACAAACTGTTCTCTCTGACCATGAGATTCCATTAGAAACCAGTAACAGATGGATATGGTAATATGACAGAACACAGCAAAGCTTTGTTTTCTAAGTACTCCATGCATTGGTCAGCGAGGAAATAAGAAGAATTAGAAATTTTCCTTGGGAGAAAAGAATGAAAACCAATACTTCAAAACATAGAGAAGCAAGTCATGCTTGAGAGCTTTGTAGGTACAAAACCTCATACTGAAGAAGACTGACTTCAGAGTCATAGCCGGGCCTATTACCTTAAGGTGCTAGAAGAAGTGCCATCAAACTGGCTCAGTAGAGCACACACTGAGCGAGCCTGGGGACCTGATCTTGAGCCCTGGAACCAAGGGTGAGAGGAGAGAACGACTCCACAGAGTTGTCCTTGGGCCCCAGCATATGTACTGTGCTGTATGTACTCACACGGACACATACATAAACTAAGAAGGTTTAAAAAGAATCAGAAAAAAGAACAAAGTAACAAAGCAAAAATGGAAGGAAGAAAATAATAAATATATATAATGGAAGGAAGAAAAAATATATATAATAAAAAAAATTGAGATCAACGAAAAGGTTGGTTGTTCTTTGGGGCAAATAACATGACAAATCTTTAGTTAGAGTGATCAAGGAAACAGGGTAGAAATTATTTACATTTCTATTTATATTAGAAATAGAAATTACATCCTTATTTACATTAAAGATGAAAAAGTGACATTGTTACCAATCGTAGGGAAATGAGGAAGGATCAGAAGAGGAATAACATAAACTCTGTATACCAATCAATAAGACAGCAAATGAACAAATACCTGGAAAGACATGAGCTCACAGGTGAAGACACAGAAATCTGACAGACCTAGGAAGGCAGAGATTGATTTAGTAATGTAAATGTCCCACAAGGAAAATACCACGCCCAGGTATTCACTGTTGAAGCTGACCAAATATTTAAAGAAGAAAAAACACTCATCTGTCAGCCCTGTGTGGTGGTGCATGTCTTTGAACCCAGCACTCAGGAAGCAGAGGCAGGCAGATCTCTGAGTTCTAGGACAGTCTGGTCTACAGAGGGAATTCCAGGACAGCCAGGGCTACATAGAGAAACCTTGTCTCAAAAAAACAAAACGAAATTAACCAAAACCAAAGCAATCAAAACAACAACAACAACAACAACAATAAAACAAAATACAATAAAAAATAACAAAAATCTAATCTTTCAGAAACACATTTTGGAAACAGATGATGAAGGAACTTTTGTAGGCTCCAAGGTTAGGATTATTCTAAATACCAAAAGCAGACAAAGGACAAGGAAACGTTATAAAAATGTTAGGAACACAAATAAACTTTAAGTTTAAGTGTAATATAAATAATACATTTACATTATTTTACATGGACATCATTTTGAGTGGCCAGGGTAGCTACCATGGGCATGCCTAGATAAAGGAGATTGAAAGCACTAGGGCCTTAGTTTTAAGTTTCTCCCAGAGCATCAGACAGTGGCCTGGGGAGAGAAGGTTTGTCTCACTTAGCTGGTTTCACAAAAATTTCTTCCCAGGGAGAGAAATTCCTTCCCTTCCCTTTTGCCCTTGCCACAGTGGCAGACCAGAAAGCTGACCTAGATGGAGTCATGAGAGTAGCAGAGCTGGCCCTGTCCCTCACCTGCTGTAGCACTCAGGAGAGCAGGCCCTGCATCTCACAGCACAGTAGAGTTGACCCCGGATGTGGAGGTTGCAGGTGAGCTGGCCTCAAGGACATGAGTGTGGGAGAGCCGGCCCTGCCGCTTTTCTTCTGGGCAGTGGTGCAGATAACAGAGAGATCCCCTCCTTCCCCCCCCTCTTCCCTTGCCCCCCAGGGTCTCACCAGCTGCAACACTCAGGAGAGCAGGCCTTGTACCTCTCGTGGGTAGCAGGGTAGAGCTGGCTCTGCTAGCAGGAGTTACTGGTGAGCCAGCCCTGAGTGCCTAAGACTGCAAGAACTAGCTGGCTGACCAGCTCAGATACCTCGGGCCCAGATCTAGAGCTTTGAATTGGCCCATTCCAACATCTACCCCAGTGATGAATTGCTACTATGCATAAAGAGGCGGGGTCCTACAGGTCTAAAACTACAGGGTCTCTAGAATACAGGATATCCAAGAGGAGTTCCAGGGAGGGGGGTGGGGGGGGCAGATATGATGGGAGGAGAAGAAGAGTGGGATTGGGGTCCATGGTGTGAAAATCACAAAGAACAAATAAAACATAAAAAACAAGCCGGGCAGTGGTGGGGCATGCTGTTAATCCCAGCACTTGGGAGGCAGAGGCAGGTGGATTTCTGGGTTCGAGGCCAGCCTGGTCTACAGAGTGAGTTCCAAGACAGCCAGGGCTACACAGAGAAACCGAGTCCTCAACCCCCCCTCCCCCCACCCCCCCCCAAAAAAAAAAAAAAGAATTCTTGCCTTGGGAAACAATTTATTTCCCCCTCACTAAAGTCTCATCAATAAACTCAGGTATGATGCTATCAAAATCCATTCAATAGCACCAATAAGTTTATTGGGCTTACTTACAGAGCATAAGTGAGTGACTATTTAGGCTATTTACAGCAGTGTGGGTGAGGTCCCCTCGTAAAATATTACCCTGAAAAGTCTTTAGTCAGTAGGGAATGATAGTTCTCCTATAGCTGCATAAAGAGTGCCTCTTCCTCTATCAGGGGAGAGAGAGAGAGAGAGAGAGAGAGAGAGAGAGAGAGAGATCCATGACCCTCTCCACCCTTCGTCCTCCCTTCTAGGAAGTCAACAAGTCTATCTTGGATGATCTTTTGCAATCAGGAACAGCTGAACTCCCAAAGATGGCTGTTGTTTGGCTCAGAAGATTGTCCTGTACAACAGCTGGGCTGCGGAGACGACTGAGCACTGACACACGCTGTTATGGAAGCACTGGCACGGAGTCAGCACACGACAGTTACTGACCTTCGTGCTACTCTATTGAGTGTGTTTTATAATAGCAGGCACAGGTGACAGTATGGGGCAATGGGTACTGTTGCTGACACTGAATTTTTACAGACTTTCTAGAAGGCAAGTTGCCTTGTATTAAATGAAGGTGTTCTTGTTTTTAAGGTGTCTATGCACGGAAATTGTAACGTTCTAAGAATTTGTTCTGAAGACATAACTGGACAGATATATGTGTGGCCCCACTCTCCTGTGAGTGGTGTTTACAATCAGGTGTTTATAAGTTGGTGGTTCATCTCAGTGTTGTTTGTAACAAGAAAAGCATATAAAAGAGCATTAATTGTTCAATAATAGAGATATCTTCGGTGGTATAATCACCCATGTTGGCCTCATTCACATTTTACTATTCTTTTAATACTCTTTAATTGACTCTCCAGTTCCTCCTTGAGTGTTTATTTGGTCTTTTCCAAAGGATTGGAGACTGTATGTTTGTCTTGTGGGAACCCCTCCTGCCATGGCACATTTATTCTCTATGCATCTCTCAGACCCAGCTTCGTGGAAGCAGCTCCACTCTGAAATGACCTCCTGGAATTTAAAAATGGACTTACTGATCACCTGAAATAGGTGCAGGTCTCTCTTGGATACACAGTGAGCAGAATAGCTTGCGGGGCTGAAGACTGTCTTTCAGGGCTCCGCTGAGTCTATTCGGTCTTGCCTAAACTTCCTAAACCACCAAGTACCAGCAGTGTGATGAAGTAAGTTTATAGAGGCAATGCTTACAGTGGTCATTCTCATTTAACATGAATATTCTCATGTAATAAGTATTAATAATGTTTGTGGTATGTACCAACAATTCTGAGGAAGCATATTTGATACTCATCTGTGAACTGTAATACACGTTATCTGGCAAACTGTCATGTGCTTCTAGCAAGAGGACTCTTGGAGCAAGGAGGGTTCCCAGACTCAAGCATATTTATCACAAGTGTCTTCCAAAAATCTCTGTCTTGGGTCAGGCTTGTAGCAGCAAAAGGAAAGGAAAACAGCCAACAGCCAAGGGCATTAGAAACGTGCCCTAGAGAACAGCTGTATGGTAAAGTCATTCCAACAGAGTTTACTATTGTTTATCTAATAAATAAATACGCCTGCAGAAGGAACAGAAACCAGAAGCTCATCTGTGGAGAGAACCCTCTGGCCTGCCTGGAAATCTCTCAGCAGGAACTCCAGTATGGCAGGTTTGGCAGGGTTTCCCGGGTCATTTCTGTTGTGTGTCCATGTTGTTTTTGCTTGCTCGCTCAGTCAAGTTACTGCCATCATTTGTGCTGGATGTTGTAAGAGTCTGATTTGATGGTGTTTTGCTCTCTACCTGCTGCTTCTAGCAATCTGCTGTTTGCTATTTATTCTTTTATTTTTGCTTGCACTCATTCAAAGCTAAAAGCATGGCCTTCATAGATCATTTTCCATACAATATAAGCTTAAAACAAAACCCAGAAAATAACAGATGCTCACAGATCAAACATATCTTGAGGAAAAAGGAACTGAGAACACCCCAGACAAGATCCGGATGTCCCAGGGAGGTAGTATCAACACCACAGACCATTCAATTAAAAAGTATATGCCCCGAGTTGATTTATAGTACCTCTTCTTGACTTGGGGAACCTGGAGACAGTAGATAAGATGAATTGGGTATAACAGAAAAGTCTGTGGACTTCAAGATTCCATGCCTTTCCTGTAGAGCATACTGTAACTGGGAAGCCACAGGGAATGGGGAAGATAGCATTTGCTCTACAGTCAGGCAGAAATGTATTTTAAAGTCAGCCCTGACAATCTAGATATGTGGCTTTGTCATTTGACTTCAGTGAACTCATTCCTTCATCTTTATAGTGGGTATAGAGACTTCTATCTCATAAGGCTGTGTGAAGTGCCCTCCTTTGGAGAAGACTCACTAGTCTTGCATGCGAACTCTCTAGTGGGGAACACTGTGTTTGGTCTTCTTTGCATTCCTAGCACCAGAAGTCTTGTCTCACATTAAGTCCCCAGAATGCTTGTCCAGTGAGAGAAGAGGTAATGAATGGAGCTCACAGTGGGGTCTTTTATGGCAGCTTTAAACTTAGTGTTCATTAATAAATATACACCAAAGGCTTGGAAGATATCCCAGTTGGTAGAGTACTTGCCCAGCATAGCGGAGGCCCTGAGTCTGGTCCTTAGCACAACATAAAACTGAGCATGGTGGCACAACCCTGTATACCCAGCACTTGGAAGGTGGAGGGAGGTGAATCAGAAGTTAAAGATCATCATTGATCTTTATAGTGATCAACTATATAGTAAGTTCAAAGCCAGCCCGGGATCCATAAGACCATGTCTCAAAACAAAAGCTTATCTATCTATCTGTTCATCCATCCATCCCTCCACCCCTCCCCGCCCATCCATCTACCCATCCATTCATCCAACTATTATCTATCTATCTATCTATCTATCTATCTATCTATCTATCTATCTATCTATCTATCTATCCATCTATCTATCTATCTAATAGATAGACAAACATCAGGACAAATCTATCTAGTAGACCTAGTTTTAGAGCTATCTGCCTACATTTTGGCTTTGTGTGAAATGCGCATTTGTCCTGGCCCCACTGTCATCCAATGGGCAGTTATTTCCTCAGTCTGAGAGACCCCGTGAGGATGAGTGATTTGCTTAATATCTCTGTCTGTCCTCACACACTCACATGCGCACACCCTGAAATCAATCTGGAAACAGAACCCTAATTTCCTGGGAGCCTCAGCCCAGGAAAGCCTTGTTGAAACTCCCCTCCTCCAGCCCTCTGCCGTCTCTGGCAGCCTTTGTAATAAATTGAGAGCTCCATAGCTACCTGCACAGTACGGCTTTAAAGGGGAAAGCTGTCTGAGAGACGCACAAATATTGTGACTCCCTGCAATGAAAGCGTCTCTCCCGGGAGCCAGGAAGAGAAAGCATGTGGAATTCTAACCTCTTTGAGCATGCCACCCTTTAAGTAAAGCTCCTATTTAAGAACTGTCCCAGGAGACTACATGCTTGTCATCTTCCCCACAACCCTTCGCAGTGCACTGTTTATTATTGGCTAACGTGCAAAATACAGGAAGAGGCCAACTCCAGCTCCGGCTTTGTTCAGGAACTGTCTCTTTTGAATGGCCAAGCCGCCAGCAGCCCTGCAGTTAGAGTCTAGATTTCTCTGTAATTGCAGTTTTAATCCCTCCCCAGGCTTAGATACCTAAAAGGGAAAAATGGTATGGTACAGAAAGTGGTTTTAAAATTAGACATATCTAATTGTAAAGTCCTAGGCTCTGGCCCCTGCTTTCTTACTGTGTGACTCTGAGGACACTACTTCACCCTTTGTCAGTCTAAGTGGACCACTGTGACAAAATACCATAGGCTAGGTAATTTATAAAGACAGAAGAATGTTGCCCAGAGTTCTGGAGGCTGAGAGGTTCGAGGTGAAGGCAGTAGCAAATTCAGTGTTTGGTGAGGAGCATCTGGCTTTATAGCTGACAGATCTTCTCAACATGTCCTCACAAGGTGGAGGAGGCAGGCAAGATCAGGACCCACCACATCTTTTATAAGGACACTAACCCCATTTCCATGAACCGTTGGTGTGCTAAAGGCCCTACCTCTGAATTCTTTTTACTGCAAAATTAGAGATACGATTTTACTACATAACTTGGGAGACACACATAACAGTCCCTCTAAATTTCTCCGTCTGTAAAAAGTGCTTTGCGGATTTTCATAGCAGTCTCTAAGGTGAGTGGAACTTAGCTGAATGCTTATCAATCGGCTTTCCAGAAGGATTTCCAAAGGAAAAGTTGTGGAATTCTGGGTGTGTGTATATGGGGGGGTGTCTCTCTCTTTCTATGCACCTTTCTGAGGGCACAGGGGCTGAGAGCAGAAAGCTGTCTGTGTGGCTTTTCTGTTTGAGGGCTTGTCTGCAATGGACTCTTGTTTGAGAAGTGCAAGCCAGGTTGCTTAAGGCAGACTTCTCAATGTTCAGGAAGGGAAGGGTGGTGAGTCATGCCTGCTGTCTGTCTTCTTGCCAGCTGCAGGGTACATGTTCCCTTAAGGAATGTCTGGTTCTCCTGGAGCAGTTCTTAGCAGCCCCTTGTAAATGAAATCACAGCAGGTTGATTGCAGCTGGCATGGTACCAAGTAGGACCAGGACTAATTATTACTCTGGTGGCATCTGAAGCTTCTTTCCTATACCCCCTCCATTTTCCCCCACCCTGAACCCCCTCTGCCTTGAAAAGCACAGCCAGTTGTCAAGACTGGGTTCTATTGGAGCAAGGCACTGAAAGCATCTCTCTCCCTGTGGCCTAGAGAGAGATGCTCTCAGTGCCTTCTGCTGGGCAGCCAATAGGGGTGAAGTAGGAGGATTTTCTACTTCCCAGGCATTGGAATGAACTATTGTACCTCCATCCTGGAGGTCCAGTCTGACGGTGTCATCCAACTCTGAGTGTCCCTGACATGCTCACATGTTGGGATGCTATTTCTCCCATTACCTTAACCGTCTTGTTTACTCATGGGGTAGCAGGGATCTCGAAACTAAAGAGAGAAAGTTTGGCTCTTTGGATTCTAAATGTGTTGTATAATGAATTAATTCTATGTTTTCAAAATAGGACTAATTTAAAAGCGTGCAACACAGCAAATGACAGTCAGTGCACAATTGCCACGTGCCACGCATTGTCTGAAACACATGTTAAAAGCTGCCTATCTTGGAGGCATGTGAACTCTGCCATGCAACCAGGTTGTTTTGATTTCAACTGGGGTTTTGCGTTCTAATGGCATATCATATTGAGTAACGCATCATTTCATTTCTGAAAGTCTCAAGGCTTTCATTGGTTTCTCCAGGGGAGCTGTGTTCCCTTTGTCTGGCTAACCCCTCCTCAGCTTCCAGGTGCCAGTTTAAATGACCCCCTCTTAGGGATATTTCCCTGAATGTCCCATCTAAAGCGACATTTGCTTCCTACTTACCTCTGCTCTCCACCATTTAACCCTGTTGATTCCCTTCCAACCACTTGCTATCTTCATCCGTTGTAAACATTTCTTATGAGCTGGTCCTCTTGAGACCAGGCTGGTGTTTAGTTGCAGGAGATACAGCCCAGAGTGCAAGCTATCCTTCTAGAGCTTACATCCTAGTGGGTCAGACAGACAAATAGACAAGCTGATAATAAGCAAATAATATCCTGAGTGTTCTAAAGTGCCATTTGTTTATTACATCTCGTCATGAAAGTGTTATCTTCTAAAGGGTGAAAATCACGCCATCTCAGTGTCCACTGAATTCTCAGCATCTATCACACCATGTTTAACATAGCATAGTTTTCAAAACTCAGGCAAAATACCCAAAGAGTAGGATTTTGCAGAGTAAAGGAGATAATTGTAGAGATAACGTAGATAATCCATGCTAAAGCTCCCAGTGTAGTGCCTGGAATGTGGTAAACACTTAATATAAGTATTGGCTGTTTTTCAATTAGATTACAAAGCTGTGCTCTTAACTACTTTACCACACTGTCTATAATACTGTATAATAATAACTGATTATTATTCTAGAATTATATATAACAATGTACAATTACTGAAGTCTACTGCATGCCATGAACTGTCTGGGCACATTAAAAGAGTCTTATTTAATTACAGTGCCACAATAATCCTGAAAGTTGCACATCTTTAAATACCGAGTTCCTCTAATAAAATGTAGGCTGGGATGAGCATCAGAGATGAGTACAAACAAGCACTGTGCGAGTTTAGGGGTGGGGACACAGGTAGCCAGGCCAGAAGACAGAACTGGGAAGGCACTGCTGAAAAAACCCCAGAGGCCGCAGGATGCTGGCAGAGTGATAGGTGAAAGCGTGTGCAGTTCAGGCAGAAGAAAAGCTCAAGAGTGAGCACTTCGGAGTGCTCCAGAGAGTGCTCCACTCCGACGTGGCCAAGAGGTGAGGTCAGGAAGGTGGTCCTCAGATGACAAGAGAAGGGATTTGAGATTCATCCCACAGGAGCCGTCGAAGGTTTTAAGCAGAGGAATAAAAAGTACCAAAAGCGTGAGCTTCGTGAAGATGTATTTGGTCCTAAGGCAGGTGATGGGGCTGGAACTGCTTAACATGCTGCTCTAAGTGTCAAGCAGTGAGAAAGGAAAGACTTATTTGCAGAGATAGTGCTGATAGCAGCGCTCAGGGGGCAGGTATGCGGTGCAATATTATCTGGCCCCATCGAGGTGAAGGGAGGTGTCAAACTTAGCTGTGAGGTTCCAGGTTTTAGTATTTTGGTGTTTTCTAATGTGTTTTTAAAATGTCAAGTTCAGAATCAGATAACTAATAGTTCTTTAACTCAGATTTTTTTTTTTTTTTAATTCTTAGCCGGGCAGCGGTGGCGCACGCCTTTAATCTCAGCACTTGGGAGGCAGAGGCAGGTGGATTTCTGAGTTTGAGGCCAGCCTGGTCTACAGAGTGAGTTCCAGGACAGCCAGGGCTACACAGAGAAACCCTGTCTCGAAAAACCAAAAAAAAAAAAAAAAAGGAAAAAACATTCTCATGAGTGTCTTAAAACTTCTTTCTTAAGATTGTCTCTGTTGTCTGTTACTTCACATAGCTTTTGATAGCATAGTGTCCTGGTGAGATACTAGTACAGGGGTGACATTCAGAGAATGTTAAGTTGGAAAAAATTGAACAGAATTATTAGATAAGTCACTCTCTTAGTTTGCCTTCTACTACTGTGATGAATACTATAACCAGAAGCAACTTGGGAAGAAAAGGGTTTAGCTGCCCTGCACGTCTTTGTCACTCTTCATCACTGAGGGATGCCAAGGCGGGAGGTCAAGCAGGCCGGAGGTAGGATCTAAAGTGGGCCGGATACAGGAATGTTGCCCATGGCTTCTTCCCCATGGCTTGTCCAGCTTATGTTCTTGTACAGCCCCAGACCACTTGCCCAGAGGTGATGCTGCCCATACTGAGCTGGGCCCATTCACACCAATCACCAATCAAGAAAATGCCCCATAGTCTTGCCCACAGATCAGGAGGCACTTTTTCAAAATTTACCTCTTCCCAGATGATTGTGGCTTGTGTCAAGTAGACAAAACAAACAGAACCAACCAACACAGCACAGCTACCATCTTGGTTGCCAGTAAAGTTGAGACCAGCTTTTGTGCTCTCTCTCTCTCTCTCTCTCTCTCTCTCTCTCTCTCTCTCTCTCACACACACACACACACACACATGTAAATACACACACGTGTATGTGTGTGTGTGTGTGTGTGTGTGTGTGTGTGTGTGCTCGCAATTGAGTGGGCATGACATGCATGTGTGTGTACAATTTGGGTGCAGTTGTGCTAACACATGTTTGTGTCAGTGGAGGTCATAGGTTGATGTCAGATACCTTCCTCGCTTGCTCTCTATCTGATTGATTGATTGATTGATGATTGAGTGAGTGAGTGAGTGAGTGATTGGTTGATTGAGTCAGGGTCCGCCTCTGAATCTGGAGTTCACTGTTTTAGTTAGACTGGCTGCTAAGCAACCTGTCTCCACCTCCCCAGCACTGGGTTTAGAGGTGTGTGTCTCTGCACCTACCTTTTTATGTGGGTTCTGGAGATCTGAGCTTGGGTCCTCATGTCTGCATGGAGAGGACATTATAAACTAAGACACCTTCCTGGCTCTCAGGTTTTGCCTTCAGGTATCCAACGATAGAGTGAAGGAATCCAAGGGGATCTGGTCCTGGCTTGAGGGACATGTACACTTATTCTACAGGTGGCTTAATGGGTGATAGTTGGAAGGCCAGGCTCCTGCATCAGCTGGTCCCTGTACACACCAGCTCATAGTTGTCACAAGAACAGAGATGTCTGAAGATGACTGCTAGCATGTTTGGGACCTGTGAAAATAAAATTATGTTAATTACCCTCACAAGAACAAATGGCTAGATGGACTCATATTGAATTTGGTAGGTATTTAGCACCATGGGATGATTTCAAATATAGAGTGTACAGGGAATTCATGTGAGTGGAGGGTGGTGTGTTTCTCGTTGGTACCTGAAGCAGGTGCAAGGCACCCTGCGGAGCACATGGGGCTGAGGAATAACTTGCTACAAGGAAAACAAAACTGGCATTCCTTTAAAACAAATTTGAAATCACAACCCGGTAGAGGAGGTGACCCCAAGATCAGGCGTATATCTCTCTGTGTTTAAGAGTCGTCTCACAGGGGATGCTATGCCGCATATTTGATGACTGTGGCAAGACTCTGATATTACTTTTCATTGGTTAACAATGCTTCCAAAGCTAAAACTTTCAGGGAATCCAGAGAAATTCATATTCTCAATTATGGAGCTATCCTAAACACTAAAAGCAGGGTCTTCACAATACATTATCAGGCTTGCCCTAACAAACGCACGGGTCCGAACGTCCCCGCGCTGCTGCCTGTCTTCTATCTGTTCTTCCAGAACCACACGCCCTCTGCTCTCCATCCTGGCCCAGGCTCCACTACTGTGCACTATATCTACCAACTTCCCTCCCCTGAACTTTGCTTGGATCTGACCTATGGGGACACAGAAAGCAGATTAGAGTAAGGAAAGGTCTTGTCAGGCTGACTGGTCTAGTTGTCTCTCCACCTAGCTCTTTTTGTAAGTAGCGCCCTCTCCTGACTCACAGGTGCAGCCTTGTCCCTGGGTGCCCAGGTGCCCTGTGGTTCCCACACCTTGCCTGCACCTTTGTAAATAGTCCCTTAAGAGATTTCCCCTTTGAACTGCCCTATTTGGGTGTGGCTTTTGTTTCCTGCTAGGAAGTTCCTGGGTGATACCCCTTGTCTCTAGAGTCATAGCTGCCATGTTTTCATTTTACCTGCTGGGCTTTGGCTTGGGCGAAAAAAAACCAAACCATGCCCTTCCCCCACATCACCTCCATCCCACTTCAAAGTCCTGTGCAGAGGTCTACTCTTCTGGACAGTCTTTCTGTACACAATTACCCCTTATCTTAGGAGCTCTTGGTGTATTCTAGGTTACTCAGGATGGACAAAAGCCATAGATTCAAAGTGTCTCCTCATCTCCATCCTGTAAAACAAAGTCCATGCTCTCTCTGAGAGTTGATTCCATGTAGCTGAACTTTTATTCCGAATATTATTTCCTAACGGCGGGCTGATGAGTTCTGTGCCCTTGCTGCTTTCACTGAAGCCAGTCCACATCCGCGGAACAGTGCTACTATGGAGATGATTCTCTACTTTAACGTGCTCCTTGTTGTGTTGTAGCTTTCTGTCTGTCCTGGCTCACTGTTTATCTCTCCATAGACAACTAGGCCTTCCTGCTGGAGGTTACTAGCATGAGATAAGACAGAAGATATTCATCTTGTCAGGCCACTGTCTTGGTTAGAGTTTCATTGTTGTGAAGAGACACCACGACAACTCTTATAGGCAAACATTTAATTGGGGCTGGCTTACAGTTTCAGAAGTTTATCACCATGGTGGGAAGCATGGTTGTGTGCAGGCAGACATGGTGCTGGAGAAGGAGCTGAGAGTTCTACATCTTGGTCCCTAGGCAGCCGGGAGAGACTGTCTCTCACTGAGTGTAGCTTGAGCATATATAACCTCAGAGCCGCTTCCACAGTGACATGTTTTCTCCAACAAGGCCACACCCCTAACAGCGCCACTCACTATGGGGCAAGCATTCAAATACATAAGTCTATGGGGGCCATTGCTATTCAAAGCACCACAGGTGTCCCATCCATATTTGTAAATCCTCACAGACTTTGGAACCAGCTTCTTCACTCTGTTTCTCAGCCCTGAGGTAGTATCGGTTTCTTGTGGTTGTCGATATCTGGTTTTCTTCGGCTCCTTTAACCCTTACCCATGCCTATGAACACGATTTCTGCAGCAGAAGAGTTGATAACTTTTTGGTTCCCAGCTCGTTGGCTATCTCTTTGTGTTCGCCATCTGCTTCTTGTGGAGGCTTCCCCTAATCTCTACCATTTAATTTTATTTAGGGACTGAAGCATACTGTCACTGCCTATCAGCCTCAGTTAGAGTCTTACTTCACAGATATTTCTTCAAACTCATCATAAACCAAATGTAATTTTCATTGATTTAATTTCTAAAAAATGTATTCTGGACTCCAGGAATAAGCTGAATTCTCAGAATTTTGAGTACAGGATCCCTAGCAGCTCTGCCTGGAGTAGCTGCAGGCAGAGGTATTTCCTTGGGGCTGTTCACTGATCTTTTTCTGGCGGACTGTTCAAGTGAGCTGTGTTGGTCTTCTTGTTGGCCATGTAAGCCATTATTGTCCCTGTAATGTAGGGCTCAATGGAAAGTGGCGTATAGGTTGTCCCTTGATCTGTTTGTCTCAGGCTTACATTCAGGGCTGGAGAAAGATCGGCGATTTAGAAATCAATACACCATAAATGTCTGCCTAACATTCATTCAGTAAGATATGAATTGGGATTGACTAGGAATAGTTTTGATTTTGAAATGCATTGCCTATCTTGACGTGAGTGAGATTAATTTATATATTTTGGAAAGAGATCAAAAAAGAGAGATAGAGAGAGAGATGCAAAATACCTGGCCAAAAGGTATACCAAAAGGTGGAAAGGCAAAGGGACCCCACTCAATGATACTCTAATTTCTCCTTTCAGAAAACTGAAATTCAAAGGTAGATACCCAGCTGATTGTGCATACGTTAGCTGCCTCCCTATATGAATGAAGTAGGGGGAACATTGAGCTCTCCCACAGAAGGACCATATAGCATGTCTAGTGCCTGCCTTCCTTCAGGGGGTAGAGTAGCATCTTTATGAATGATGGAGAGACACACTAAGCCTCAGAAACTACTGCCTGGATCTGACTGAGAAGGTAGGCAAAGAGGGGAAAGGGCGAATGGGGGAGGGGCTGACACAAGAGTGTGGAGGCTGGCAAGTTAATCCAGCTACATCAGTGGCATTTTGTGCCCTTCTGGGTTTGTGCTGCTCAGGTTGACAGCACCCCCCCCCCCCCGTCTTGGTGCTGTCTTGTGTGTCTACTGTGTTGTGTGATGCTGAATTAACACAAAGGAGGAGTGTGTAAGCACTGTGCCCCATGAGTCTCAGCTTCTGACAAATGGATCACATGATTATTACTTACTACTTCTTTCATTGGTGGGTCCCTCTTTGTTCCTCTCATTAATCATTTCTTTGCCACTTTTGTTCTGATGGTTGATGCCTCCAAGCCCTGCTCGGCTGACTCCTCATGGAAAAGTTCAAATACAATGATGTTTGCATTCTTCCCTTCAGGAAATAGAACTTTAAGGACATGCCCCGTGTGTGGCATCTGTAGCGGTTGCTACCTCATCAGAGCGAAATGAGAGAGTGAAACATGCCTTGAATGTTTGCTCAACATTAGTTCGGGGACACAAGTTCAAGTCCTGCAACTTCACCTAACTCAGCTGTGTTTTAGAGACACAAGAACCTTGGGGGAAAAAAGAGTAAACAATTCTCACCAACCTAACCCATACATGGTTCAAAGAGGGATAAAGTAGGTTATCCCTTGAATAATTAAGTGACTCTTCGGTACATTGAAAGCAAGAATGGCCACTGGCTCTCATTAACAAACCGCATCCTCATCACTTTGACTTGAGTATCTTCTGCCTCTCTTCCATGCTTATTTCACTGTTATTCTAAGGGGACCCTCTCTATTCACATGTGCAAATGTATTCTCTACTTCCTTAGTTTCTTCTGTTTCTCTCAAAGGTTTTCTAGAATGGCCTCTGACTGGCTATATCTATCCCAAATCCTTCATCATTCTCTTTAGTAATGAGACCCCAGGGTTGTTTAAAGACATGGCTTTCATGGAAAATAGCATACAGGTGTGGCTGGCTCACGAAAACCTAGTTGTGTCTTTTTACACGAGCTTCCTCCAACAACCAGAGTTAGAAATGACCAGAATGAAGAAATATTTGACCACATATTAATTTAATGCCAATCCAGAACATTGAAAAGAAACCATCACAGCCAAGCATTGGCAGGGAGAGGCCAGAACTGCTACAGAATAGATCACCTGCAAGTCAGGCCTTTCTCGGTGGCTTTGTAGACTCACTTCTCCACTCTGGGATGGACACTGCCAAATACAGAAGGGAAACACGAAATCTTAGAGAGCCTTGGGTGACAGAAAGAGCTGGTCCAGAATTTGGGCCTCACATGGATGGCTCTTCTCTCTTCTCTGCCCCACTGTATGTCCAGGCCCTTTCTACTTGGATGTTTGCAATTTTGCACATCTGGAAGAGCCTGTCCACCCGCACAACCCTTGGCAGGTCATGGTGAGCTATTCCCAAGCCCAGTGTTAAGTTGAATGGCTTCTTCCTGTGTTCCCAGTGTCTCCAAGGTGGGCCTCATTCAGCTCAGTCCTCCCTCCTCTTTTGCAGTTTGGCTCTGGTTTCTTCTTGCCGCTTTCTCCAAGCGGCAATGATGGCTTCATCATCCATTTCTTCTTCCTCTTGCCGATTTGTGCTTCTCCGATACTGGGACTGACGCCCAGATGCAAACCTCCCTTCCTCTCGATTTTCTGTTCTCTCTTTCTCCCCCTCCTCTTCAGACCTCATGAAGCTCTGGGTGAATTTCCTCTTGGCCCCAAACTCAGCGAAGTCTGATTTAGATGACTCTTCTACATCTTCCCAGTCCCTGGGCCTGGTCCAGTTTGGACGCCTTGGTTCTGGGGACTCCTCCCCATCGGAGGGTTCAGGGGTCCGGCGGAAGAAATAGGGCTCTGGGCTCTCCTCTCGGGAGCTCGACGTCTCACTGAATGTGGACCTGGAGAACTTGTGCATCTCTCTGCCCTCCTTGGTGGTGGAAGATGAGAATCGTGAGGTGTTTCGCACAGTGTTGCCATCAGCTTCGTGGAAGGAGGTATCCTGTTCCTGTGACCTAGACTTGGAAAACTTGTAACTGCAGGATTTAGACTCTGTTTCCCGGAGCAGTGAAGACCTGGTATACCTCCCCCTGGAGCTTCCAGACCAATCACTTTGAGGAGGAGATTTTTCTTCCATCCTGAGGCCACTGAGCCAGGTATTAATATTGCTATCCATCTCGTTGCCCATGCTGCGGTCATTTCTATAGTGATCAGAGATGGCCAGAGAGGAGGAGGCATCTGTGTCAGGCTTCTGGGAATTACTGCGGGAGGAATACTGGAAGCTTCCAATGGCACTGTCTGTGTCCTCATCTCTGTCACCCATGCTGATGTCCTCATCATCCTTGGCTTTCTTCTTCTTGAAGAGAGTGCTACGCTTGTTATCAGAGGCCAGCTTCTCCATTTTATACTCGGACATCTTCTCCTGCAGTTCCATTTGCATCTCTCTCTCCTTCCGGCCGAGCTCCTTCAGGTCCACGTTGTCAGCAAAGAGGCTGTAGATGGGCTTGCTGGTCCCCCTCACTTTGTTCCCACTGCCTTCAGCCCTGGAGGTCAGTGAGCTGGTGGAGGACAGCACAGACTGCACATCGGAGCTGGGTCTCCCCTGGCCCTGAGGCGGTAAGCAGCCACTCAGGGAGGAGCTGAGCACGGTGAGTTGGTCATCCCCAAGGCAGCTGGCTGCTGGAGCTGCCTTCATGCTCGCAACAGAGGGCGAGCGGGACAACAAGAGCATTTCGTTTTGCTTCTGGGCAAGGGTTTCATGGACGACATTGGCAATCCAGTTCTGGATACTGGCAATGGAAATGGTGTCTCCAGGCCCCACGGGCAGGTTAGGCATAGGTGTGGTGGACATGTTACTTGCAGGCTGAGACAGTTGAGAATGGTGGCTCTGGGTGCTGAGTACAGACACTGTGTCCCCATCCGCACTGACCGAGGGGGATGCAGACCAGAATGCCGACAGAGGGATGCTCCTGCTGGCAGTTGAGCTATCTGCCTCCCAGCTTCCCATGGACTGGCTTTCCTCCAGTGTCTGTCTGCTTCTCTCCAGCAACTCTAGTCTTCGTTGTCTCTTCTTAGCTAAGGCTGTGTCTTCTCCTTTGCTCATCTCAACCACCTCCTCCTTGTTCTCACTGCCCACCTTTTTCTGGTGCTTCAGCTTCCAGGCCTGGTAAGCTGTCAGGTTGACATCAGAAAGGTTCTTCTCTCCTGCTGCCTCTTCTGTACCATGCTCACTGCCTCCGTCTCCCGCCTCTGAATCTTTCTTATGAAATCCAAATTGGATTCTCTTAACCTTCCACCTTTCCAGGGCAGTGAGCTTGTCCTTGTTCCTACTGCAGAAGTTGTAGAAGGAACTGGCCTCGGACAACACACTCTTCTCATCATCCTCTCGGACCCTGCTTCCTGCCTCTGAATAATCAGCATCCAGCTCCTCCCTCTCGCTCTTGGAGCGGTACTTCCGGGCAGCCTCCTTCTCGATTGCCACCAGCCTCTCATTCCACATGTCCCAGGTGCTCTCGGTAGACTCGGAGTCAGAGCGGTGTCTTCTGCTGCGGCTTTGGCTGCTCCTCTCCAGTTGCTGTTTCAGGACCCGGAGGTCATGACTGATCACACTCTCAGAGACACTGCTCTCGCTTAGGGTGTGCCTGCGCCTTCTGCTGGTATAGGAGTTGTCTTCCTCCTCTTCTTCCTCCCGATTCCACTGCGCGTGCCCTTTGGCTTGGTACCTCTCATTTCGGCTCTGCCACTCCCGGATTATCCTCTCCACATCCTCATCCTCACAATCATCCCCAACCTGTGCCGAGGACATAAAACAGCTTCCCTTTCTACCCCGAGCAGCCTCACCCTTGGGGAAGCCCTGCCCCTTCCTCCACTCCTCATACAGCTTCTCTTCCTCCTCTTCATCAATGAGGGTGACAGGCTTGGAGACCTGGCTGGCCTTCCCCAAGGAGGAGCCACTCAGGTGGCTGGTGGCATCATCTTCTTCTTCCACCACCAATGAATTTACTCTAGCACCCAGCGTGCTCCCGGCATCGTCCTCAGGCTCCTCTTCACCATCCTCCTCTTCCCTCTCCTCCATCAATTTCTCGTTGAGCTCCCGCAGCTGTTTTAGGAAGCCATCATTGGGGTAGATGGCCCGCTTTCTGCGCACAGTCATCAAGGCCTCCAGGATGGCCATGCTGTGGAAGATCATCAGGTAGGCGACCACCAGCACTGCTGACCTGCTGACACCCATTTCACTGCTGACCAGGACTTTCCCTAAAAAACAAAAGGAACACAAGAGACAATGATACGATTTCTGGATTTCCTCGTGGTCTTTTTCTAGTGTGCTGTCTCGATGCATTGAACTTGGTGTGTTTGCTTTGACTCTGTTCATCTGGGCTCAAGTCACACAGGGACTTGTCCCACGGACATCAGAGAGGGCACCCTGCCCGCAGTGTTGTCACTTCTGAAATACTGGGATTCATTTCTACCTTCTCCCCACAAACTCATCCTCATCTTAGAGAGGAGAGATTAAGGAAGTTAGGAGGCAGAAGACAGGAGCACGAAGCTGCTTCAGCATCCTGCAAGCCACCCTTTTGTATGAAGCAGACCCTTTGTACAAAGGCTCTTGTTTTGGTTTTCATTCTGGCTAATCTGAGTCTTTTAAGCATTTCCCTCCTGACTATAGTTGCCCTCTCCCAAACATTGAATCAAAACATTGAACTATTAGTTAGTTAGTTAGTTAGTTAGTTAGTTAGTTAGTTAGTTAGTTAGTTAGTTTTCAGGAGGAATTGTTTCCAGAATAGAACAAGGTATTTCGAGTTTGGACAACTCACATAGAGTAGGTATCCTGGACACCTAGCCTTTACTCATGTCATCTGCACTGATTGTTTTTTTACTATTATAATGGAATACCTGAGGCAGGTTACTTTATAAAGAAAGTAAGGGTTTTTTGTTTTTGTTTTTGTTTTTGTTTTTTTTTATGATTCTGAAGGTGCATCATCTAGGGCTTGTATCTAATAACAGCCTCTCTGCTGGTGGAGTCCTGAGGCAGTAGCATCAGAGGGTAAAGACAGTAAGTGTGTGTGTGTGTGTGTGTGTGTCCTCCTCATCTCTGCCTCTTAAACACCTACCAGGTTTAAATTATGAGGCCTCCACCCTAATGACCTTATCTTATCCTCATCCTCCCCTAAAGTCTGCATCTTCAAACTCTGGTGTTGGACCAGTTTCTACCCTCTTAGTATCTAAAAAACAGCTGGGGTTAGTTTTCAGGTCAGGAAGCCCTGGGAGGGGACAGTCAAGCCATCTAAACTAGAGCATTGTTTGCAGTGTGGACAACAGATCAAACAATGATCTTAAATTCTTCTACATCAACTGAAATCTGTAAAACTTGAAAAAAATTCTACCTGCCACTAAGTCATGTCTCTCATCTTGTAGTATGTTTTAAGCATAAGGGTAATATCACAAATCCCTATGGATACTTTTGGTCTGGGTCGTCTGTTCTTCCAGCCTACAGAAGCTTCCAGAAGTCTCAGCTGTACCATTCAGCAGACATGTTGTCCCCTGGCCTCCCCTTCTGCTTTGCATCTTTCATAAATGTGACAGACACTCTGTCAGTATCTTCATTCTAATGGCTGTTTAAGATGCAGCCCGAGACCCCAGGAGACCTTCTTCCTGGCTGCCATCAATCTATTTGCCAACAGCCTTTGGAGATGTTTGCTAAATCGGCAGGAGTCCTATCTGATAATAGGAATAGGAGATGATTCTTTTATTATTATATTTTTGCGCCAGTAAGGCCATGTCTTTGTCACAGAGGTCAGAGACTGAAACCTGATAGGACCCAGGGCCCAGTGAGGCCGCTATTGCCAGGAGTCAGCAGCCACTAGAGGGAGGTAAGTGAGCAGAGCCAAAATAATAAAGGCCTCTGTTTCCCATTCTAACCCTTCCTACCACACCTGGGCCCCACCCAGGGCCTTTTTCTTAACCTTCTGGCCAGTTCACAACCTCCTGCAGTTAGGATCAAGATCCTGCCCTTGGCCTTTGACAGGCCAGCTCGCTTTCAGGACAGTACTGCCTAGCCTTCATCCTGAGGTCATCGAGTCCTGCTTAGACACAGTCTAGCAGGAAGCAGGTCTGGAATGGGGGCAAGTCTTCCTTTGCTGTGTCCTTTGCTCCTGGCATTCCTCTGCAGAACCTCAGGGAAGCAGCCTGGAGGGCAAAGAAAGGCAGGGCAGGCCCTAGGGCTTCCACTCACTCCATCCAAGCAAGAGCAGGATTTTTCTCTTTTCTCTGTGATGTTCAGGGCCCATGCAAAGAGACCTGGGTTTGAGCCACACCAGCAGGGAAGAGGCACTGTGCACAACTCCAGTGGGCAGCCTCCATATCGAAGTAAAACTATGTTATTAAAGCCAGCAGGAAGATAGGGGAAATTATGGGGGTGGGGGAATGGGAACGAGGCCCTGTTGAAGCCTCTCACTGGTGGGGATCAAGTGTTCCAGCACAAAGGTTGCCCAGATAATGATAGCATTCCTTTCATATATGGGCATTTTGTTAAAATGGCAGCGACATAGGTTTAAGGCCTGGATGTATACGACCTTAGACAGGCTTCATTCCTCTCCCAGACATTTTCTACGGATCTCAAACAAGTCTATTAACTTTGTTATAGTGAAGACATTTAACTTCCTGCATCCCCAGGGATCTAGACTTTTACCTTATCAACAGCAATATTGTCCAGGGTCCCTCAGGAACTACCCTGTGGTCTCATTTAAACTCAAAACCCTTTAAAGAGAATAGCTTTGGAGCCCTACCACAATGGTGTGTGTGGCTACTGTAAAGGCAGCCAAGTGGCGCACTGTTGGAGCAGCCAATACCCATGCTCCGGGATCCCTCACTTTCTTCTTACACGCCTCTCTTTCTATCAACTCCTGTTTTGAAATGTGTTAAAAATGTCTTTTAATAAACACCAAGCCTGCCTCACACTGGCTCATCCTGAAATTCTTTTGTGTCAAGGATCTGGTTTTACCTCAGTGGAGGTCCCCAAAAGATTAAGGGAATGCCTCAGGCTGATGTGGGTAATGATATGGAGCTGCGCCTCTGTCCCTGCCACCACTGACAGGATGAAAACTTTCTATCAATAAAATGGCTCCAGGAAGATGGCCAACGTACACAGTCATCACTTTGTTTAGCAACTGGGATGATTGGTGGGTGGAAGGCCCATCTGGATAAGGGCCCTGTTTCAAAGATTAAAGAGTGCCACCACTGGAGGCAGCGTTGGGCCTGAGCAAGACTCTGTCTACACCTTACCTACCCCTCAGTCTTCTTCTTCTTTTTTTTAATTGTGTATTTGTACTGTATCCTCCCAACCCATAATTTCCTCCCTTTTTTCAGAACATATCTCTCCACACCCCAAGGCAAAAGTGCTTGCCCAGAGGCCATTTGACTGGCTGTTTTGATAGGCCTCACGGTAGGTAGACAGAGCACCAGAGTTTGCGAGAGAAACTCTCCAGGGTTTGGAAACAGGCCTGAAGCAGATGACCAGCGAATCGAAGCTTTCTTATCTGACATAGAGGGAGAAAGAAACCAGAAACCAGGAGCCCTGTGATTGGTGTCTCCTCAGGCCATGTTGGGGTCCTGTATTTAAATTCTTTCCTGTGTCTCTTGGTAGCATGGCTTCCTTTAGCATATGCTTTTCTGAGGACTTGGAGCTAGTTTTGCACTTACTAGCAAAATCTATACCCCCTGCCCCTGTATATGTGTGTTGTATTTATTTTTTGAGACAGGATCTTGGTATGTAGTGGCGCCTGGCCTGATAATTGCTATGTAGCTGTACTGGCTGGTTTTGTGTGTCAACTTGACACAAGCTGGAGTTAGCACAAAGGAGCTTCAGTTGAGAAAATGCCTCCATGAGATCCAGCTGTAAGGCATTTTCTCAATTAGTGATCAAGGGGGGAGGGCCCCTTGTGAGTGGTACCATCTGTGGGCTGGTAGTCTTAGGTTCTATAAGAAAACCAGCTGAGCAAGCCAGTGGAGCAAGCCAATAAGTAACATCCCTCCATGGCCTCTGCATCAGCTCCTGCTCCTTGACCTGCTTGAGTTCCAGTCCTGACTTCCTTTGGTGATGAATAGCAGCGTGGAAGTATAAGCTGAATAAACCCTTTCCTCCGCAACTTGCTTCTTGGTCATGTTTGTGCAGGAATAGAAACCCTGACTGAGACAATAGCTAAGGTTGGCCTGGAAGTCATGATAACCCTTCACCTCATCCTTCCACGTGCTCGGACCACACACTGCCATCTCTTTGGGATAAGAGAATTTCATTATCACACAGAGGCAACACCAGAGGACCTGTCTAGGAGTCTCCACTTTCCAGTCTGTAAAAGGTAAACAGCAGCACCCATCATGGGACCACTGTGATGGAAACTGGTGTTCCTTCTGCCAGCGCATCCTAGAGTAGATGGAAGGAAGTCTCTGGGGGAACCAGTGCAGTCGTTCTGAAGACTGCAGGAGGTGTTGGCTCAATTCCAGAATAAGGAGAGGAGAAGCCCCAGCAAGGTGGGAGTGGGACTCCCTATACAATGGCCAAGGTTTAGCCTAAGTGGTTCTCGACCTGTGGGTCTTGACCCCTTTGGGATTGCATATCAGATATTTACATTACAATTCATAAGAGTAGTAAAACTACAGTTATGAAGTAGCAACAAAATAATCTTATGGTTGGGGAGTCACCAAGGCATGGGGAACTGTATTAAAGAATGGCAGCATTAGGAAGGTTGAGAACCACTGACCTAAGCGGATTTGCACTGGTGAATGAATTCTAAGGCTAGGCGGATGCCCTCCATAAGCCAAAGGCAGGGAACTTCCTCCTCCGGTGTAGCATCTTTCTCCTACACAGGCCTGCTCTAGCTGTGATCTAACTTCCGCCAAAGCTCTATGGAATTCATGCTCTCCTTTATGATGGCCACATGGCATCCACAGTCCTGCTTTCCAGCCCTTCCTGACAGGAGGCTGGCCCCTGGTTGCAGGAAGCGAAGGAGTAAAGGCTTCTTGTTGGAGACATTAACACATGCATCCCACATAGATAAAAAGGCCTGCATCTTAAAAAGTAAGCCAGGTGAGTAGCTCATGTGTGTAATCCTGGCATGTAAGAGGCTGAGGCAGGAGGATTGCCTCAAGTTGAAGGCCAGCCTGGGTTACATAAGAAGTTATAATACTTACCAGGCTACAGAGTAAGATGTTGTCTCTCTAAAACAAACAAACAAACAAAAATCCCAGGATATTTTTTTTTAAAGCATCAAAAGAAAAAAACCTCTTTGTGTATGTATGTGTAATGAAATTTACACACATTCACATATTCTGTGTGGGTGGGTATTTTCCATTAGAAGCTCCCAGTCCTGGTCATGGGTGGTGGCAGGCTATGCCCTTTCCTGGACTCACTAACAATATTATTCTTATGCTGATGGCAGTAATTTTTAAGACATTTGTCATGGGGCAGGCAGTACGCTACATAAATGTGTTTCTGAGTTTTTATTCCTCACAGTAACACTAGTGTTGATTCTGTATAAGGACGCTATGCTTCCTGGGGCAAGGAGAACAGTCCAAGTACAAAGCTAGTTACTCATGGACTCCAGGGCAGGCCTCTGGACAGCAAAGCCTGCACTCTCACTGCCAGGCTGTGGTTCTTGAAGGGGCATAACTCTGTGCTAGAGAAGTGTACAGAACCCCGGGTACTCCTATGGACCCTGGTCTAGTCCTACAATGCCTCACACAGCAGCCATGGCCCTGCTTCACTCCTTCCTACTTGACCATTCTCTAAGGCAGAGGAATGACTCCTAGGCCATCAGTCACCTCAGAGTGCTGTTATCATCATGGGCTATGCTAATACAGCCCAGTCTTTTGATTCCTGAACATATCAAACTTGGGACTTTTGCATTAGCTTGTTCCCTTAGCCATGAGTGCACCTCTGTTTTCCTCCTGACTAGCTTCTCTTCCCCATGGAGCTTAGTCAGGTCTTCCTCAGCACCCCCAGGAGCCTGCCACTCCAGGGTGTCACTCTAGTTACTTTCTGCCTTGCATTCATCATGGTTCCCATCCCTCCCCTTCCTACCTCCTTCCTTCTCTTCCCCCTCCCCTACCTCATTCCTTCCTTCTTTAATTTCCCCTCCCCTCATTGCCTAGTGTACTACTGCACCTCAGGACAGTTCAAGAACGGCACTCGCCGCATGTTTGGCCCACATGATGAATGGTCATTCTTTCCCTTCTCAGAGAAAGCAACCACACGAAGACAGACACCCCCCAGGCAATCAGGAAGTTTTTAGAACATTCCTCCACTGGGGGATTTGCAACAGCCTGGAAGCTGCAGGACCTGCTCACCTCTGTAGGTCAGCAGGGCTTCATCGAGGAACTCAGCTGCCTTCCGGAAATGCTGGGAGATGTCCACCTCCGGGAAGTCATCCACTTCCACCCCCAGGTACTGGATCTCCAGGCCAGAGTAGAATTCAGAACCAGTGTAAACACCTGTGCCATGTGCAGCATTCAGGATGTGGGTGATTCCCAGCCTCTTCAGCCGCCCCTTGTTCACAGCCACGCTCCTGGAACAAGAGGCAGGACGTGGTTGCCAGAGTCAGAACTAGAAAGATCTATTACCAGTATGAGCACTAGCTGGGCTAGTGCTCCCTCCTATGCCCCTTGTGGTCTGGGGCTCACTATCAACACCTTTAATAAAAGAGAGGCCAATACTTTGGGCTACAGCAAGATAGAAACAAGACAGGGGATTGGTTGGGGAAGGCAGGGGAAAAAGGAGGATAAGACTAATATATATTGGAAAAGTACATGCTTCAAAGCATAAAGGCATAAAAAAGTAAAATTAGGGGGCCAGAGAGATGGCTCAATGGTTAAGAGCACTGGCTGCTCTTCCAGAGGACCCAGGTTCGATTCCTAGCACCCACATGGTGGCTCACAACCATCTGCAACTCCAGTCCCAGGAGATCCAACACCCTCTTCTAGCATCAAGCATGTATATGGTGTAGAGATGTGCATGCAGACAAGGTATTTAAAATAATATATAGATAGGTAGATAGGTAGGTAGATAGATAGATAGATAGATAGATAGATAGATAGATAGATAGATAGATAGAAGTCTTGCACTCTGGCCACCCTCTTCTGGCCTCAGGCATGTATATGGTGTATAGATGTACATGTGGATAAAACAAGCATACAAAATATTTAAAATAAGAAAGAAAGAAAGAAAGAAAGAAAGAAAGAAAGAAAGAAAGAAAGAAAGAAATAGAATCTTGAGCTTAGCATTACATGCTGCATTTTCTCAGACCTCTCACACATATTATTTTATTTTATCCTTATCATAAACTGAAGTAGTAGAAAGGGCAGTTACTTTTATATCTGTTTGAAGATTATAAAAATGAATTCAAGAGCTTTTATCCAAGGCTTGAAAGGAGAAAAAGACCAAACAAGGTCTAGCGTTCAGGGCTCTTTCTTTTGTAAGCAGAGCTCAATTTGAAGAGCCCCGAGGACATCTTTGCTCAAAGAACTGCAGAGGCCTTTAGCTAAGGGTATCTGGAGATGTCTGGTGACCACAGAATAAATGCTTCTGGACCTGGACATCTAGTAAGAAGTCACTTAGGTCTTGATGATCTGGGAATCAGATTCTGGGCAACTGATCAACTCTGTGATAGAGTATAAGACCCAGTATCCAAAGCTGTTCCCACACTGCCTACCCTGGGGCCCTAACCTCCATCTCTCAATTCTGGATCTAAGGGTAATTGCATCAGGAAGATGTCTCATTTAGTAACCAATGAATCAGCAAAAATTAGTTTCTCAAAATAGCCTCCTGATACCAATTATGCAGCGAGAAGACCCTGAAGAAGTGGAATGTTATGGCTTTTTGTTTTTACTTCAGCAGCCACTGGTTAACTTAAAACCAAGTTTTGTGATTATAAGAACAATATCTGGGAGACCCATATATTCCAAAAGAAATCCAAAGGAGAGAACAAAACAATCTCTCAGGTACTATTAACATTCTGTCACATTCCTTTATAATATGAGGTTTATGAGAATGTATACATGCATGCAGGCATGTGCGCGTGTGCGCGCACGCACACACACACACACACACACAGAAAGAGAGAGAGAGAGAGAGAGAGAGAGAGAGAGAGAGAGAGAACCTAACCAGCATCACACTGTATACACACACTATTCTTTTACTGTATTGTGTACATTTTCATTGTTGTTAAACTTGTATGCACATGCACATTGTATTGTCAGTAGCTCCTGGTGTTCTCTTGTCTGGTTACTAGCGACGGGATGGGGTGGTAGCAATGATGGAGCAGGCAAGCACCTATGTCAGGAAGACACCTGGAAGGGCAAGGCTTGCTGAGGGCATTCATGGGAAGGAGGAAGACAGGTGCTCATTTTGTCTGGGGATCTCTGAGTGCAGGTCGGTAGGAAGACTCTCTCCGGTGTCAGGCCAGGGTAAATGGTCGGGTAGGTTCCATTTGATGGCAGGAAGTATGGGACCCTTTGATGATCTAGAGGAGTTTCATCTCAGGGATTAACCAAGGAGAAGGACAGAGGGCCACGTCCCCCAGGGACCACACTCACTTCTCAGCTATGAAGACGTTGGGCCAAACCTCATCCACCTCATTCCGAGGGGCCTCTTGCCGGTCCTGGGTCAGTGCCCGCTGCAGGTCCAGCACACAGGGAGTGTTGAACAGGCTCCTGTCATCCATCTTCTCCCGGACACGGTTGTACAGGTCTTCCACCAGCAGCTGTTCAGCCGACTCCAGCATGCCTGGACACTCAGTGTCTGTCTTGAGACCCCGAGGCTTGAGTTCTAGAGGGGACAAGTGACATTCGTAACAGAGTTAGGAACACAACAGCTTTCCCTGTCTTTTGAGAGATCCTCTCTTGGCTAGCTTGCTGCCAGGACCCTGGCGCAGATGGAATGCTGGGAGGATCTGGCCAGGAAGGGTTTCATTAGGACTCAGGACGACTGTGGCATTGACCTTAGACACTTGTTATCAGGATCCAGTGCAGGCGGGTGTGGGGGAGGAGAGCCTAACTGGTTCTGCCATTCACTTCTTTGTCTGTAAAGCTGGCTGATAACTTCTTAGACTTTGGTGTTTGACTATTCCCAGTATGTCTGATTCCTGTCTTAAATCCTATAGTGTCAGTACAATGTGGATGGCCATAAGGATTTATTAATGAATGAATGGTGCTCTTTCCAACATAGTCCACCCTACCACATCTGGAATGCACATGCTCCTGGAAAAAGTTAAATTTTATCAGTCACTTATGAGACATTGCCTTCTGAGAGACGTCAGGTTTGCTCATGTATTTCATTCATTGCTTCCCTGCACTGAGTGCCCAAGATTCTCGCCTCTGGGCTTGCAGTTCTTGTCTCTCTGTAGCCTTCGATGCCTCACTCACAGGAGGGTGGGAAGTATAATCTCACTCCAGGATCTAGGGCCTTTCTGACAAGATGTCAGAAGACTCAAATTCTAAATGAGCTCAGATTCCAACTCCCTGAGCCCTCTGTGACCAGCTTGCTGCCTTGCTCTGGCCAACCCAGTCAGAGGTGAGGGGGACTTTGGAGAAGTTATAGAAGAGCAGGAAAGAGTAGAACTGTGAAAGATGCCTGGCCCAAACTTCCTAGGAAACAAAACCAAAGCAAACCCCTACACATCTCAGTCATGATGAGTGAAACACAGTATGCTGCCTGCCTAACATTTGCAGTGTCGATACAACTGTCTCGACTCACCTGCTTTCCCTTCATTTTCCTCACGCCAGCTACCTTATCAATTTAAAATTTTAAAATAACAATTCAGTTTGGGTGTGTGGATGTTTGTGGGCAGTGTATGTGTGGAGCAACTTGTGGGAGTTGCTTCTTTCCTTCCACCATATAAGATCAGAGGATCAAATTCAGGTCACCAGCCTTCGTGGCAAGCACCCTTACCCACGAGACATTTCCCTGGCCCCATTTTATTAGCTTTTAAAGACAGATTAAAAACGATCCTTCAGCAGAATCGATAGAGATCTAAATGTAAACACTGTTGTGAACCACGCTCTCTGGGTATTCCTTATTCCTACCAATTTCTTGGGCTTTTAGGTTTGTGTCTACCACAAGCTCCTCCACCCCCACCCCCATTCACAGTCCTTGAAGTTAACAAAAATCAAAGTGGACAGCTCTGGGTCAGAGTGGAGCCACTTCCCCCCCAATGACTGTGGTCTAGAGAACCACTCATAGGATGTGTGGTTAGTTTACCTTGTCCCATGAACGTTATTGAGGTGAGTTTGGTATTCCCACCTCTGGGATATCTGCTCTCCTCAGTGTGATGGGTAGCACTGGACAGGCATGCCTGCCCCTTCATTCGGGCCCCCTACAAAGGTCTTCTGTTGGCTATTGGGCCCTCCCTCTGCTCACTCAGATGCTAGTTGTGTTACCTTCATTGATGATCTGTTTGGCAGCTACAGCTGAGGAGAGATGGATAGGCTCCATGAAGATGCTTTCGGTTTCTGCATCTGAGACCAGTGAGTACCTAAGAGAAAAAGCAGACGTGTGGGAGACAAGCCTGAGAGCAGTGCGTGAAGGCATTCTGACCGTAGAAAGCTGTTCTGATTTAGGCTATATGTGGGAAACAATGAGAGATGACTGGGAAGCCCACACTATGTTTGGAGAACCTGGGAATGCTGGGTGATGGGCATGTTGGGTTTGGTACCCACTGGCACCCTTGGGTACCCATTGGTTTTGCAATCTGAAACAACACCTGAGTCTGAGTTGGCATGGGATGATGTGGTAGTCTAGATTGTAGAAAGAAGATCGGTGACCCTAGGGTTTCACTCTCTTCCATGTGCTAATGTTCACACACACACACCCTTCTGCCATCAGTATGGTTGAAAATGTCACCAACAGGGCCTCTATCGGGTTCTGAGGGATTGGAAGGCTGGCAGGCTGGCACTGTTCCCTCTATCCCCAATACCTTCTCTCTGCTCGTAGGGAGACGGGTGGACAATGGAGGAGAAGTGAAATGCCCAGGACTGCTCAAGTCACAGGCCCTGGTTCTGAACTCAAAGGATCAAGAACCAGGCTGAGTCCAAGGGATCAATAAAGTAACATGGGTAAATATCAGAGCTATTTCTGAGAAGTAATTCAGTGGGTGTATGAAAGGGTACACTGAGGAGCATGGAGACTTAGGGCAGGTCAGAGGTTAGGACCCCTGTAAAGTTCACCGGTGAATCTATTGCACCCTGCTTGAGTTCTGTTTTCCAGGTACTAGTAAGTATTGGGTTTCCTCGATCATCTAGTCTTGCCTTTAGAAACAGTGATTTAAAAAAGTGGGATGGATGACTTAATAGAGAACAAGTGCCTTCTGGGAATATAATCCCCCCAGGTCGGGTTACTGTTACTCTTCTTTCACAGGTGAAGACATGTGATCAGGGAGCTGAAGAATATGGTCCAAATGGCCAAGTGAAGATGCAAACAGGGCAGTGGTGCTCGAGGTCCAGCCTTGTCTTTAACACAATACATCAGTACATTTAGAGGTCCAGCCTTGTCTTTAGCACAATACATCGGTACATTTAGATTGCCACAGTGAGATGAGTTCATCTGAGAAGGCAATGCCAGCCGGGTTTCCAGGCCCAATACAGATGTGAACATAGGAAAGCAGTTGAAGAGATACTTGTGAGGTCATGCACAGAGGGATGGATTTGAACCAGGTAAGGCTGAGCTGAGAAAAATCTAGCTGCACTGAATAGAGCAAATTCAAGATAAGCTGTAATGAAGTGAATTGATTACCAGAAAACCTCTCTTGTAGGTATCTGTGAGACCAGAGTATACTCTCAGAAGGCAAGTGTGCTCGCTGTCAGCTAGGCAAGGAAAAAATGCCCTCCTAAAAGAAAGAGGTAGCCTGTGACTCTACCCAGAGCATGGCCAGATCTGCCTATGCAGCCCAAGGAACAGCACACTGTGGCTTAATAACCTGTATTTCCTTGGGGCTTTCCAACCAAAGTTTCCAATAACAATGGGTCATTGGGGGCATTCCTATCTTATCCTCAAGTACTCCTTATGAACAGGAACTGCATATGACTTCAGAGTTTCTGTGTAGAAGTAAATGTCCCCTGAAGCTCCCATGTTTGAAGAGTTGGCCCCCAGTTGATGATGCTGTTTTGGAAGGTCATGGAACTTTTGGGACATAGGGCCTTCCTGGTAAAAGTACCTTGAAGGCTGTACGTATCTCAGGTTCAAGTCTAGTGTCGTCTGTCTTCTGGTCTATGATGCCATCTTTGTATGTTCCCATGACCAAGAATGGAGCCACACCTACAGCTAATGCTTTCCCTATTGTGATAGATAGTCGTCTCTCCAAAACCGTAAGCCAAAATAAAACCTTTCTCTCTTGTATCATCCTGTCAGTTATTCAGTCACAATGATGAAAAAGTAAGTAATATAGAAAATTGGTGTTGGGGCTGGAGAAATGGCTCAGCGATTAAGAACACTGGGTGCTCTTCCAGAGGTCCTGAGTTCAATTCCCAGCAACTACACTGTGGCTTACAACCATCTGTAATGTGTTCTGATGTGGTCTCCTGGCATTCATGTATACATGCAGATAGAACAATCATATGCATAAAATAAATAAAAAGTCTTTTTTAAAAAAAGAAAAGAAAATTGATATAAATAAAATGACATTATTCTGTGATTAAAGTTGATCATATGGCCTTTGCAACTGGCTTCTGATGTGCACTGTGGGCGAACAAAACTCTGGAGTACTGTAAGAGCTTAATTGGCCGCTCCAGTTGGAGCTCAGAAGACTAGAATGCTGAGCAAATGAGGACAATAGAAACTCTGCTCGTGAGTTTCAGATGGGAACAGAGACTGTTGGGTATTGGGTTAGAGGTCATGCATGCTACACTCCAGAAAAGAATCTGGATGGTTTTGTCCAGGACCTGAACATTTGAGTTAAAAAACAACGGACTCTCTCGAACCAGGCGGCCTTATCAGTGAACAACGCAGTAATGGTCAAGATTAAGGCCTGGACCTGCATGGCAAGAGGAAGGAGGAGCTGTTGAAATAACTGGACGATCTGAAGGTGGAGCTGACCCAGCTTCTCGTCGCTGAAGTGGCAGGTGGTGCCAGGTTCAAGTGCTCCAAGATACGAGTCATACGCAAATCCATCACCCGTGTCCTCACTGTCATTGACCAGACTCAAAAAGAAAATCTCACTAAATTCTACAAGGGCAAGAAGTACAAGCCCCTGGACCTGTGACCCAAGAAGACTAGAGCCATGTGCGACTCACCAAGCATGAAGAGAGGCTGAAAACCAAGAAGCAGCAGCGGAAGGAGTGGCTGTACCCACCGTGCAAGTATGCAGTCAAGGTCTGAGACAACATCGGTAATAAAGTGCAAGACTGAAAAACAACAACAACTAATGGACTAATTAGTCTGGCACAGTAATTCTGAGACAGCAGAACATGTAGTCTACAGCATGGTTGTTGTTGACTGACTTTGGTCAGATTTACAGTGAAAATCCAGAGCAAAAGCTGGGGCAGCAAGACTCGAAAAACATGTAATTTGATGAAGAAAGAAGTGTGAACAAATGAAAAGTTTAAGATAAAGTTTAAGATAAGGCAAATGCTGAGGACAAAGTGGTGGCAGCTGTTAAAGAGGCTAAGACAACAGAAGGGAAAGCACTCGCTTCGCACTGAGACCGATGGTAGGCACCATGAGAGTAAGATCCTTCTTGATGAAGAAAACTAATTTCGGAGACTTAAATTTCATTTAAGCAAGAGTAACAAACGAGATCTGAACAGAGAGAGCCTTTAGGTTTCTTTCAACAGGAAAGCACTTCCTCCTATTGCAGCCATTCAAGTATTCAGAGGCCACTGTAGCCATAGATCAAGGGAGCCTGGCTATCATCTATGCCTTGACTAGACACCAGAACGCGATGCCATCCATGTGATGTTGAAATTGTCAGCATGCAGAACATCAGAACTACATAGACACAGAGGCTTATACCAAGGTTCTAGAGAAAACCTGAGAGGCCAGGCCAGGTGCAGCAGGGTCAGATTCCCGGCGGGAAGCTCCGCCATGGGCTGGTGTGAAACTGGGAAGGTGACACCTAAGCTTGACTAGAGAGTCCGGAGTGGTGGAGCTACCAGGAACACTTGACATTTATCAGGGGAAGCTGCAGCACCCAGTAGATCTGGCTGAAGAGAGAGCACCTGCATGCTGGAGATGAGCAGAGAATAGAGACAGGGTTGCCCGAATCCATTGGAACACAGATGCTGCCACCCCGTGCCCTGGATGTCACACATTGAGGTGAGAGCGAACTTGCTTTGAGGACAGTTCTTTCTGTGTGTATACTCTTCCCTTTCAAAACAGTGATGTTTGCCCTTTGCTATTTTACATTAGAGGGGTTTGTTTGGTTTTTGTTTGTTTGTTTGTTTATTAGGGGTCACAACAAAGACTTTAACTTGAGTTTCTGAACTGACTGTGAACTAATCAACACTGTTGGAACTATTAAGACTGTGGGGACTCTTAAAGTTGTCTCAGTGCATTTCAAAATGCATCATGAAATGGCTACGATCCTGTGAGGACCAGAGACAGAACACTACAGTTTGAATATGAAGTGTTCCCTACACGCTCGTGTGTTTGAATATTTGGTCCCTAGCAGGTGGTACTGTTTTTGGAACTCGTGGGATGTGTGGCAGAAGTGAGTCACTAGTTGATCTTGAAGGTTATATTTACCTTTAGCCTGGACCTCTCTCTCTCTGGTTTCTGGTTGGCTGCAAGGGAGGCACCACTATCACATGCCCTCTCTGCCAAAGAAGAAGCCATTCCTGTCACCATCTTCCCTGTCATGGTGTACCATAATCTCTCTGAAACTGTGTGCCCAAACCAACCTTTCTTTCCCTTTAATTCTTTCATCAGGAATTCTGTATGAGCAAAGAGGAAAGTAACTAATTCAGGAGGGAATGATTGTGAATATTAGTATTGTATGAGAGAACGAGATACGTCTTTAGAAATCTCGTTGCTTGGTAAAAACAATGAAAAAAATAGAGCACCCAGTGACATAGGGACAGCTTAGGCAGCCATCTCATGCCTGTCTCCAGCATGTGGGGTTAGGTGACTAGTGAATGGGTAAGTAGGTGGTACCTGACAAATGGATAAAAATTGATAATCGGATGGCTGCCTGCCTAGCTGGACCATGCTAGGCATCGAGCAAACTGCATCCCGTCATGGGAATCAAACCCCATGGTCTCTAAGGTCCTGCTCTTTGACCTCTCCAGCCTAAGTGCTTGCACTAGCTTCTCCATATTCTACTCCTGTCTGGAGCTCTAGTCTTCACAGTTTCCTTCTGCTATGGGTCTTGGCAGAAGTCCATTTCGGCAGCGTGGATGCTTAGTCTTCTTTTCTTTTGGTCTGAGTTCAACCATCTGTTCTCTAGGGAAGTCCTTTCTAGTCTTACATCATACTCCTTTCCTTTGTGTTACTCTACCAAGCGAAACCTCAGACTTATTTATGAAATGTGTTCCTAAGTAGCTGTCTCCTATGCTAGTCTTTGCTCTGCGTGAGGGAGGGAGTGTGGACGGGTATTTTGTTGAGTATTGTGTTCCAGAACCTAGGCAATGTTTGGTTTGGCACACAGGAAATGTGTAACAGGTATTTGCTGACTCGAAGACTGAATTTGTCCTCAGTGGCACTGCATTTAAGGGAACATGGCAGTTATGACAACCAGTAAGAAGATCTGCAACTGATCCAGTATTTGCTACATGTGAGGCCCCAACAGCAAGCCAAATGCAAAACCTACATTATGGCTGTGCTCTGTTCCTATGTACTCTCCGCCCTTCTGAAGCCAAGTTGTACACAGTCTCTAAGGCTTATGTCAACAGTTAGATCTTCTTTCCCCATCAGGAAGGATTATCCTTGGGTTAGATTGGAAAGCAACTGACTTTCTACAAGACAGTTTAGTCCATTTTTTAAATGAAACTGCCTGTAGTCACTGTGCCTTTCTCTATTCTATCTGCATGCCAGCACCCTTCTCCCCCACCCCCCCGGGTATTGTAGTGAAATAGCAGCTATTTATTCTTTGGTTTTGGTCCTTCTTGGGGTCAAGGTGGTGGTTCATCTAGTTCCCCTAGCCACCTTGCTGGACTATGAGCCCAGGACTTGAGGCAGCTTGCCCTTCCTGGATTATGGCATTTTCCCTGGGAGTCCTGAGCTGTCATATGTTGCATAGCATTTTCCTCTGCATTGAAACACTTCTTTCTGGAGGAAGGAAGAAGGGCTCCTTACCACTCAGGAAGTAAATAACTCACAAGTCTCAGGAAGTTCCTGAAACTTAAAAGATGAGCAAGGCCTCTCTTCAGGGTTATTTAAACAATAAACTGCCCAAGAAGAAGAAATTCTCCAAACTACAGAGACAGCCAGCCTGCACTTTGAGCAGAGAGCTCCCAGGGAGTCTTTCACAAGTTGTCATCCACGGTGGACCCCAAAAGGCTTTCTCACATCTATAATCTGACACTGATTGAAAGTAACACAAGATGCGCCCTAAATTGTCTGCTGTGGAAAGGTGCCCCACAAGGAGTTCAGCATGTGGTGCTGGTGGGAGCTTGGTCTAGTTCACCTTTTTTGAGAGGCCTCACCATTTCCTCTAAACTATAGTCCCTTCGAAACATAAAATTTGTGCCTTTGTCTGGCTTTCTTTGTTTGTTTTTGTGACACCTAGTCTCACTAGGTAACTCAGTCTGGCCTGAAATGTCTGTGTTGTTTGTTTGTTTGTTTTTGTTTTTGTTTTATTTTGACACATGGTCTCACTCTGTAACTCAAGCTGGCTTGAACTCTCTGCATAGCCTAGGCTAGCCTCAAATTCAGAATTCTCCTGCTTACACCTCATGAGTTCTGTGATTACAGGCATATACTGCCACAGACAGTTTTCAGACTTGGTTTCAAATGACTAATGCAGAAATTGAGGCTCTGTCCTAAGTGTGCCTAAACTCTGAGAATCTGAAGAAAGATTTATAATTAAAATTTAAGAATAGATATGCCTGAAGTTATTCCTGCTCCTAGAAGTAAAGACTGAACTCGGCTATTGAGTCAGAGACCATGAGAAGGTATCAGGAAGGTCTATACTTTGGGGGACTTGTCAGCTTTACAACAGGAAAACAAGGAGAACAAATGTAGATTTCCTCCCGAGTCCCACAATATGTCTGCTCTAGGCTGCTTGGCGTTATCCAGTGTAGAGTGTGGAATGTAGACACCAATATTTTTTCTGAGTCTGCTGCCGTGGAGAGATATAAACCTAACAGACCTAATATTATTCTGCCACAGGCACAGTTTATGAAGTCTAATAATGAGGGGTATATAAAACTGAAAAGAAGTTACATTCTGCAGAGAATCAGGACTGTAGAAAAAGAAAGGAGAGAGAGAGGGAGAGAGAGAGAGAGAGAGAGAGAGAGAGAGAGAGAGAGAAGAACATGGTGGTCCTGTTGATATTTGCAAGGTCAGTGAGCTGGCAGCCTTGAGGTTTTGATTTATGACCACATCTGTGCCTCAACCAGTATTCCTGAGATGGGTGAGTCGACACGCACACCCTGATTAGAAAGCAGCAAGGCAAGCTCTTCCAGAAGGACAGGCAGAAAAAAGAGGATCTTGGATCGATACATACCTCATCACAGGATCAGGAAAGCAGCGGCTAAAGAAGCCTTGAGGGTGAATTGAAAGAGCACAATAAAGGGGATTTGATGGACTTCCTAACCAGGAGCCAGTGACGGCGCAGCTTTCTTTAAACCTGTGTTTTTCAAAATTGCAGACTGTGGCCCATTTGTGCATCATAAAATCAATTCAGTGGGTTATGCCCTGTGTCTGGGAATGGAAAAAAACGGAAGGATGGAGGTAGGGAGAGAGGGAAGAGGGCGGGGAGGGGGGGAACCACCATTCAGCGTACAGGACAAGGGTAGCTTGAGAAAAAAATTAAAATTTATGTGTAGAGAGCATAAACTCTGAGTTGTGAGATAAATGGTTTGTTCTATGGCAGATTATAAACAGCGAGGTCTGAAAGCCAGTGCACTAGACTGATTGCCAGGCAGTTTAGTGACAGAATGGAGCTGTGACTTTTGGCTAATCGTCTTAGTCCCTTGCAGATGAAATAGGGGTGGAGTCTCAGGACGGGGTTCTCTTTTTGATTTGGCCTTTGTGGAAAATGCTAGGTAAGTGCTGATAGGGGGGAGAGGTGGGCAGAGGTCCAAGTGCACCCTGATTTCTTCAGGTTGCTAAGAGGTAAAATGGAGACTATAATAGATGAAGGAGAAGAGCCCTCGTTGAGCTATTACATTAGACAGGGGTTTGCATCTCACTGTTAACTTGTGAAGTCCTGGGAAACTCTGTCTGCCTGGAAGACAGATACTCTAACTGCAGGCTTTCCCCTAGGGAGCATGGTTCCCAGTGGTTGGTTTTGCATCTAAGGTGCTTGAAGCCTGGTCGACCTCAGTTAGAAATGCAAGTTTTCATGCCTACGTCCTCTTGTCAGGTTCTTACATCATGGGAAGGGATTCGGAGGAGGCTTAAAATGTGAACACTTCCTTCCAGGACCACAGCACACTTCACATCAGAAGCACAGTTACAACTGCTGGGTTAATAGTGGCCATTTGGGCCCTGCGCTGGAGTGCTCAAAACACTATCCTTGTCTTACTGGAAAGTCTGCTAGGGCAGGATCTAGGGCTGCTGTAGGTTGATTGATGGTGCCCTCTCCTGCAAAGGTGTATCTCCCAGAGCCTGAAAAATGCATTTTAAAAAAATAAAGGACCATGGTGTTGTAAGTAAATAAAATATACTAAGATAAAATCACCCCAGATTAGGATTATACTTAAAGTCAATGGTAAGTGTCCTTGGAGACAAAGAGAACCGTTCAGTATGGGGACCCAGAGCCAGAAGCAATGTTCTGCTGCCAAGAACCAAATGTATTCATATATGCTGTATTGTCTATTCTCAACCACCAAGAAAAATTACTATTCCTGATTGTTACTTATATAGCATATTCTTTTGGCTAATGAGCCAAAAAGTAGACCTGACCTCAGTTTTGGTCACGACAACAACATTCAAGTTCTTTCTATGGTGCTAACTTGCCTCCTACAATGGCTCCTCCTTGTCCCCATGACTTAAAAAATAAATTTATTGAGATAGAGTTTATGTACAAATTGCATACATTTAAAATGTACACATTGGTGTGGTGAGTTCGGCATATGTTTCTGTTTGGGAGACTATGACCACCGTCAAGGTTTGTCTTATCAACTCTCCCAAATTGCTATAGCATTCATCTTACCCCTCCCTGCCCTGTGCTCTTCAGGGAACCACCAATCCACTCTCGGTCACTGGAGAGATGAGTTCAAATTTCTATGCTTTTATAAGAATAGAATCCCTGGGTGTGTGCTTGGTTTTGTCTGACTGCTTTCGCTCAGCCATCTACAATTGTATGGGCTTATGCCTCATGGCCTCTACTGCTGTAGAGAGTTCTTGTGCATGAGGCGCCAATGTGACTATTCACTCACTTGTTGATAGACATTTGGACTATTTCTAACTTCTGGGTTCTTAGGAAAAAGCTGCTACCACCATTGGTATACAATTCCTTACCTGAAACTCAGTCATCATTTCTCAGATCGTATCCAGAATGGCTGGACCGGACAGGGATAGGAGTCTCTCTAGGTAAGTATGCGTGCAATTTTGTAACAAATGACAGTGTGTTAAAGGGATAAACTCTGTATTTCCAGCCTGAGATTGTTCCTATTGCTGCGTCTTCAGGAACAGCTGGGACAGTTAGGTTTCTGTTTGTTTGGTTTGGGTTTGGGTTTTTGTTTGTTTGTTTGTTTGTTTGTTCATTTATTTTATTTTGTTTTTGCATTTCCGATACTCCAGTAGGTATCTAATGGTAACCCATTATGGGCTTAGTTCCAATTTTCCCAGTGACTAAGGAGTTCTGAGCATAATTTCACATGCTTACGGATGATATGTACATCATGTTTGGGGAAGCACCTTTTCAAATCTTTTGTCCATTTTTAAGTTGAATTTTGAGAGCTAAAATACATTCATTGAATATTTGAGGGTTTTAAGAACTATATTCTAGACATAAATACTTTGTCAGATATGTAACTTGCAGATGTTTTTTCCTAGTCAGGGAGTTTTCTTTTCACTCTGTGGGGTGCCTGCTCTCTAAGCATGAGACCCTGAGTTAGATCCCCAGGACCCATGTAGAAAGCCAGGCATTGTGCGTGTGTTGATAGCCCCAGTACTGGGGAGGCATAAGCAGGAAGATCCCTAGAGCTCACCTTAAGCCAATGTAACAAAGTACACGGAGCCTAAGGGATGATGCTTGAAGTTGAACTCTGACCTTTACGAGAGGTGCACATTTATCCCCCACACATGATTATGCGCATGCGTGCGTGCACACCACCACCACCACCACCACCACCACCACCACCACCACCACCACCACCAACAACAACAACAACAACAACAACAACAACAACAACAACAACAACACTAGCCCCAATGGGAATGGATTCATCAGGGTTGGTTTAAGCTCATTCTCTGCAGTTCAGTGGGATTGCTTCTTCCAGAGCCGGTACTTATAGTGTAAGATAGGAATAGCTCACACTGAAGACTTTGTGGCGACACGGGAGGAAGAAATAGCCCGTGATGTGTCATCCTGTGTGTGCCTTCCTGGAAGACTTCTGAAAAGGTTGCTGATTAGGGATCTGCTAGCAGGAAGTTGTAAGTGAGAGGCCAAGAGAGGCATCAAAACAGAAGCACTGGGATTGGGCAGCCATCACTGAGAACCAGGGAAAATCTCTGCGGATGGACGGTGTCTGAAGGTTACTCAGCTTATTCCTCTTATATTTTTGGGCTCATCCTAGTTTTATGTGGGAAGCGTGGCTAGCTCCTTCTGGGCGAAGGGTCCACACAGGCATATTTCAATATTAGTAGGGGCTTTTTTGTTTTTTGTTTTCCGAGACAGGGTTTCTCTGTGTAGCCCTGGCTGTCATGGAACTCACTCTGTAGACCAGGCTGGCCTCGAACTCAGAAATCCGCCTGCCTCTGCCTCCCAAGTGCTGGGATTAAAGGCGTGCGCCACCACTGCCCGGCTAGTAAGGGCTTTTGTTTTGTGGTTGGCTAACCTGATACAGACAGCGCCACTCTGGCTCCTCCCCCTCCTCTCATTGGCTGCCCTTACTTTGTGTGTACTTGCTATCTGCCTTCCTCAGCCAATGATCTGAGAAGCCCAACCACATCAGGGGACAGTTAACAAAACGCATGTTCTCCAGGGCAGCATTTATATGTATCCGACTTCATTTATCCAGCCCAGTGTTAACTGGACAGCTCGTCGTGTTTGAGTCTATAGTTCCTGGTGCACATTTTACTCATTTTTGTTTGGGTGCATCAAGAGAGAGCTTGCTGTGTCTGAGGAGAGTCAATGCATTTAACTTTAGGAGATAGAGTGTAAAAGCTCCTGATGGCTGATTCTGCCAGTTCACACTCTCACCAGCAAGATGGGGAAGTTCCCACCTTCCTTAACATCGTCACTTGAGACTTTCATTTTAGACATTCTGGTGAGCATGATGTAGTAGTAAATTGTGGTTTAATTTGTTTTGTTTTGTTTTTTAACCACAGTTTAACTATGGTCAGAAAAAATTGTTGGTATAAACATAGCCTAATAATTGACTTATTTTAGTAACTATTCTATATGCCCATGATAAAAATGAATATCTTGAAGTGATTAGGCACCCACCACCCACACCCACACACACGTCCTATAAATGCCAGTTAGGTTACTTTTGTTTGAATTTTCTATATTCTTCATGATTTATTTATCTTATTCTATCATCTAATAAGATAGGTTTTTAAAAACATTTGATTAAGATTTTGAAGCTTAAGTTTTTCACGTCTGTCAGTTTTTTAAATTAATTATTTTATGCGTATGAGTGCATGTATGTGCCCACAGCTGTATATGGTACCCACAGAGGCCAGAAGAGCACGTTGTGTCCTCAGGGACTGGAGTCACAGACCTTGGTGAGCTGCTATGTGGACTCTGGAAACTGAATCCTAGTCCTCTGGGAAACACCCGATGCTTTAAACTGCTGAGCAACCCCTCCTGGCTGGGTTTATGTTTTGTGTTTTTACTTGATGCATTTCAAGGCTACCTTGTTAGGCCATAGGTATTTAAAATGATTATGTTTGCCTGATAAATTGAATCTGCAATCACTTTAAAATTTCCTTTTTTCTTTCCAGCATGCTTATCTTATACTCAGACTTGTCTGAGATTGATGGATTTCACTGTTGTCTTTTCTGTTTGTGTCTACACTTGTGACAGTTTCTGTTTATAATTCAGAGATGACTGCAATATTTCCTATTCTAATTTTTCTCTTTATAATGCAACCTTGAAAGTCTTTTGATTGAGTTGTTGAGTCTATATTGTTTCTCTTTGAAACTCTGTGTGTGTGTGTGTGTCTGTCTGTGTGCAAAGTATTGCATTATAGTCTAGGCATAAAGAAACTAGTCTAGGTATAAAGAAACTAGCACACTCCATCTTTTTTGGGGGGGGGACACAATTCTTAGAATGTAGCAGCCCTGTTTTGCTAAACCCTAAAGTGGCCCTCATGAAGAAATTGCACAGAAAGATAATCTTAGGAGTTCTGAACAACTGTCCAGTTAGTCACAATATTATTTGACCATCATGAGACCTTTTTCTGACACCCGGCCCCAGCTGTTGAGGTTCCCTTAGCCTTAAAGTCATCCTGGATCTTCTAACTCTTCATTCAGTTCAGACGTCAGACACCACTAACCAAAGGCAAGCTCACCGACTTGTGCCTTTCCAGGTGCCTAACCATCAACATAATTCACTGTCATTTTGTGTCACTGATTTCTTTTCTTTTTTTTTTTTTCTTTTCTTTTTTTTTTGGTTTTTCAAGACAGGGTTTCTCCGTGTAGCCCTGGCTGTCCTGGAACTCACTCTGTAGACCAGGCTGGCCTCAAACTCAGAAATCCACCTGCCTCTGCCTCCGAGTGCTGGGATTAAAGGCGTGAGCCACCACTGCCCAGTGTGTAACTGATTTCTAAACAAGCAGTAAAATACAAGTTTTCTCTTGTTAGCCTTTGTATATTCTTATGTTATACATAAGGATACAGCATGCAGGCTTTTAGGAAAGAGTCTGATAATTTTGCTCTTTTAATTGGAATATTTGATCTATTCAAATTTGATGCAATTGTGTATCTATTTAAACCCACATTTTACTTTTCCTTCCTATTTGTTGCACCTTTTCTGTATTTTTTGGTTCTTTCTTTCTTCTTTTGTTTTCTCCCTGTCTTGCTGATAATATTTGACGCTTGCATATACACTAGTTATGGATTCTTTTGCAGCAGTTTCCAGCAGTTACACTGCAAACTACAACACATATAGACTTCCCACCTTAATGTCTAGATTCAGGCAGTCATTCAGATAACGATCATTAAATTGACACGTAAGAAAGACACAAACCAGGGCTGACACAGGGCTGGCTGTCCAGCATACACAGATCACAGTCTACTAGTTTTTGAAGAGATCCTATTTTCAAAGAAATTGTGAACTTTGGGATGGTATATGCTCCAATCAAGATACAACCTGCAGAGGCCATTCAGCCTTCAGGGAAGTCCCACTTTCCCGCCCACTTTTCTTGTGGCAGTAGAAGACAATGAACTCAGGCCTCTGCAGACCGAGAGGCCAGGGGGAGTGACAGGTAAGAGCTTTCCTCCCAAGAGACATGTCCTGGTTAGACTAGATTTCCTCAGTTCTGGAGTAGCCATGTTCACCAGTAACAGGATGGCTGTATCTTCTTCTCCTTTATTTTCCTACCCATCATCCTGGTGAGACCGTGAACTGCTACATTCAGGCTTAAGACAGTAAAAGTGTTCTCTGTGGGCACAAAGGTTGATGTGGGTAGATTGTTTGGAGACCCAGGAACCCAGGACCTATCAACCTATCATCCTTGCAGGGAAGTAAGGCCTTGCTGAGTTCCAGCTATTGAACACAAGAACACAGGGGAAGTGGCCTTTTCTTTCTTTCTTTCTTTCTTTCTTTCTTTCTTTCTTTCTTTCTTTCTTTCTTTCTTTCTTTCTTTCTTTCTTTCTTTCTTTCTTTCTTTCTAAGGAAACTCCACCCAGGGAACAGTTTGTGTTTTACTCCTTTTTATCTTGACGCTGATGAGCTCAGCGACTTCAGAAGGTACCCTTTCACTGGTTTGCTCAGGCACTTGTCTTGGAGTTTATCTGAGTGAAAAAGACTCCTCTATTTGGCCTACCAGCAACATCACTGGAATGCACAAGACTGCCACACCCATCCACACACAAGAGCTACCTTTGCCTTAGGAAAATGTTGTTTGAATAAGAACGGCCTCCCTAGAGTCACACATTTGAATGCTTGGGCATCAGGGAATGATAGGGATTATTGAGAGGGATTATTGAGAGGGATTATTAGGTGTGGTCTTGTTGCAGGAAATATGTCACTGGGGGTGGGCTTTAAGGTTTCAAAGGCCCAAACCAGGCCCAGTGTCACTCTCTCTTCTTGCTGCCTGAAGATCCAGATGTAGAATTCTTAGCTACTTCTCCAGCCCCATGCTTCCCACCATGATGACAATGAACTCAACCTCTGAACCTGTAAGCAAGCCCCCCAGTTAAATGCTTTCCTTGATAATAGTAGCCATCGCCATGGTGTCTCTTCAAAGCAGTAGGACATTGACTAAGACAGGAAGTGTGGAAGAGTACAATGCCATCTTAAATCTCTAACTCTGACAGCTTTTCCTGGCACTATCACATGATGCTGAACTTTAAAGGTGAACTCTCTAAGTTTCATCTGGGCTGAGTGACTGACCCATGCATGATGAGTTCATGGGGCTGAGACCACCCCAAAGCTCATAGCTTGTTTCGATGAGCTGTTCTTCCTTCACCAGAAAGCTTTGAACACTAAGAAGCAGAAGCTGGTGAGGGAGACTCCAGGAGAACTCAGGAGCACTGGGGTCAAGAAGGGCCATAGATGCTTGGAAGTCAAGGTTCTGAGGGCAAGGGTTGCAGCTCAGTGTAGAGGGAAGACCAGCTTGTTCTAAGGTGCTGGTTCAGTCCCCAGTCAGGTGAGAAATGGGGGAATCAGAGTCCCCTGAAATACCTTAGTTGAGCTTCTCTTTTGATTGACAGGGAGACAGGCATGGGCTCAAGAACTTAGTGATTCTTCACATCATTTGGTGACAGAGCTATAGTAGAACAGAAGCAGGTCTCCGTTCACAGTCGTGGCGGAAGAAAACGGGCATAGATGCTACTGTTTTAACAGGTATTTCTTTTTTCCGTTTCTTCTTCTTATGAGACAGGGTTTCTCTGGGTATCCCTGGCCATCCTCGAACTCAGAGACCCACCCCCCTCTGCCTCCCAAGTGCTGGGATAAAAGACATGTGATACCTCACTCGGGTTCTTTTTCTTTGATTTTTTAAATTGCATGTGTTTATTTCTGTGTGGTGGAAGAGGGGTATGTATGCTGTAGATCGTGTGCGGAGGTCAGAGGACAACTTGCAGGAGTCAGTTCTGTCCTTCCACTGTGTGGACTATGGGGATCAAACTCAGGCTGCCTGTCTTGGCCGCAAGCGCCTTTACCCAGTGAATCATCTCTATAGCCCAATGGCATTTCTTTAGTCCTGTGTATTTTCTTAAAAATTCACACAAATTTGTCAACCCACGTCACCCTAGATCATCAGTGCCCTTAATGGAGCAGAAATGACTTGTCACAGAGTACAGGGGACCCTTCTGGAAGGTGTTTCTTTTTTCTCCCATTGGTACCCTGCCACTTCCTCCCAGGAGTGTTCTGCCCCTTGGAAATCAACACCTCCATTGTGGATGCAAAATAATTTTAGTATCAGGGCCTGGCCCTTGGTCCTCATTCCTTCTTCATCTCTCCTCTTACACTTTCTGGCATCTCAACCCCTTTTCCAGCCCTGGTCCTGGTGAATCAAGCACATCCTGTAGGTTGACCTGCCAAATTCCTACTTCCAGGTTCAGGTCAGCAGCAGCACCTCCCAGAAGCCTTTGGTCTTCCCCTGTGTGCTGTCACCCCTCCCCCACCCCACCAGCCCACAGTACCACACATTCTGGAGACACCAATGTCCAGCCCTCACCACCAGGCCTCAGTCCACCGTCATGGGGAATAGAGCCCAGCATCATGCTGACTGGCATGTATGACACTCAGCAGTGGCCCACTTACTGGCTTGGTGAGGGACTCCGGAGGTAGTGGGCCTGTACGGCTCTCACATCAGCTTCGTCCTCCTCGTTTGGAACTACCTGCTCTTCCTCTGTGTCTCCACCGGTAGCCATGACAGCCTGTCAGCCTCTGTCTGCCTGGCAAGAATAGGTTGTTTAGGGAATCAGATTCCATAGGCTTTGTAGAGGAGTGGGGGACATGTTACCAATGTCACCTTGGTGGACTGAGAGTAAGGAGGGTACACCATGCTAATATCCGGGTGGGTAAAGGACCCATAGGGAAACCTATAAGATGGAGCCCAGCTGTCGTCAGCAGGACACCATGAAGTGGCACAATATGTAAGAAGTGACATATTGACTCCTTTCCTGGATAGGAGCAGGAAGCAGAGAGAGAAAGCAAAGGTTTATCTTAACCGTGGGAGGTTTGTGAAAGGTGGTGGATTCCCCAGACTAAAAAAGACACTTGAAGTCGTCCCCCCTCTTCCAGCTACACTGATATACACACCTTTTATCTTACTGGAAAGGACAACAGACCCCTTCAGTGATATTTATTGACTCTGTGTTAGTCAGGGCCTTGGGCTGAGGAGCCACCCCATAGCCTACGTATTAAGGCACATGAAGTCCCTGGTAGCTAGTCCCAGCTATGGCTGTGGCCTGACATTCAAGGCAGACTGCCACCCACTTGAGTCTAAGTCCCAACTCACCATAAAAGACTTGAAGAGACAAACACTCACCTTGGGCTGGTGTGTCCTCACCAAGGGCCAAGGACCTCAGGAAAATGACCAGAAGTTCCAGCTAGAGAAAGACCAAGCTTTCTCCTTTCTGGTGTGCTTCTGCTCTGAGGGACAGCTGTTAACAAGAAACCTTAGCCAGTCTCTAAATTTAGCCTCTGGCCCCATAGGATGGCAGCTCTCTGGGACGAAGGAATGCAGGCTTCACTTAACCCTTTGCCTTCTGGCGGTTTCTCAGGCACTGATGTTTAGCTGTAGATGGTAGGACATAAAGAAAGCCATCTCCTCCCACAGGAGGCTGCCTGTTCATAGCACTTTCTGAAAATAATCCAAATCAGCACATTGTAACAAACAAACTTAATTTTGCCTCATAGCGTCTTGGAGAAGCCTAGGAAAGAAAAATACCAATTATACAGAACAGGTTGGCCCTTAGCCAGGTGTGGGGAAGGCGCCATGTTTTGAATAAAGAGAAGTCATGGCTTTCAACTAGCCTGAAATTTTTAACAGAAATGTCTGAGATCGATACCGTAGTCGAGTTGTACCTCCCCTTCGTGGCACTGGTAATGGCCGGTTGCAACTAGCAGGTAACATAAAAATCCGAAAGACCTGATAAACTCCAAAGAACTCATGAGCCACCCTATGGTGGAACGCAAGACATCCTGCCACTATCCCTGCAGTCCCCAGGTACCCACAGTTCACTCTTTCGTCCTCGATGTCCTTCCGTCTCCCTGCTCCCGTGTTTCCGATGGCTTCCAGTTCACCCTTTCCACATTGTGACCCCTCCCTTATTCAAACATCTTTCCACCTGCCTCCACATTTGTAAATATTTACTAGTTACCTCCTATGGCCCAGGCACTGTACCTGACTAAGTTAGTCAAACTCATAGCTCAAAGTATCCTGTCTTCCTAGCTGGATGGAACCGTGCCCAGAGATTGGCTGAATGAATGAATGAGCTCACAGTTTATTAAGAGGCATGAGACAGAGACTAAATATAGCTGAAGTGTAAGAGTGGCATTCCTGCCCTAGAAGAGACTCAGAGCGCTGCACTGAATCACAGGAAGGAGCAAGTTCTGAGCTGCGAAGCCAGGGAAGGCTTTGTGGGAGAAATGACGTATGAGCAAGCCTCGAAAGGATAAGTTGGATGACATATAACCGGTATAACCGTGGGGAGGGGCTGCAGAGAGCGTAGCACCCAGTTCTGCAGCAGGAAAGAGTGAGCTGCAGCTAGATGTCTAAGTACAGTCAGAGCAGAGGTTACATACTCCAGAAGATAACTCTTAAAGGGGAGGGAACGTTGAAGAATGAATCCTACCACACCTTAAAGGACAATTTAAGGAGCAGATAGATGTTCATTCATTTCTTAAGGTCTGCAGAGTCAGCAATAGGGCCCCAGCATCAGAGGGTCTTGAGAAAAATAATCGGACAACGGTGTCCAGAAATGTTGGAACTGGAAAATTATCATATACAGTAAGAGAATGCTATACTGTGACTAAGCAAAGTGTAATAAATAGAAAGCAATAACTTTGTAAGCCAACTAAGCCTGGTAGCCAGAAAAGATCACTGCAAGTAATTTACACAGGGAATTCGTAATACAAGACAACACCTGGAAAGCATTTGAACTAATCCCTCTATCAAAAGTGAGTGTCTCAAGAACACAAAGACCCTCTAGAAACCAGGAAGCCCAAGACCAATAACTTTGTAGAAATATGAACAAATTGAAAGACGTAACACCTAGTGTGATATTATTTATTACCTATTAAACAGAACTCGATAATGCTGTATGTATGAATGAAAAAAAACTCTAGGATATTTTATTAAATACAAAATATTTAAATGCCATAATATCACTGGTACATATTCTCTAATGTATAGAGCATCTGAGGCAGACCCTGATCTGACAGCTCTTCTGGAGAGCTATTTCCTATAGATATCCTTGGCTGTACTGGAACTCATTCTGCAGTCCAGGCTGACCTCAAACTCACAGAGATCTTCCTGCCTCTGCCTCCTGAATGCTGGGATACAAGGTGCTATGGTTCATCTCTTACATTTGAAGGTAACAAACATCTCAATTGTTTTGGGACTGTGAGGTTTCAGGGCTCCCAGGATACAAGATTTTGGTGTTAAAAATTGAGACAGGAGAGCTAAGACATACTATCGTCTTTGTTTCTTGTGTATTTGCTACTTTCCCAGGCAGAGTACCAACTCTGAACGCAGGAACTTCCTGTGTCCTCCACGGCCACATGTCTGTCCCAGTGTGGGTGTCAGAAAAGAGAAGAAAAGCAAAGAAAAAGACAACGCTGGGTCTTGGCGTGCCTCAGCGAATGTGGGCAACACCCTGCTTTTTACTATCGAGATCGCTCTCTTTTTATTACAGTGCAACAACAGTTACGAGAGGTCCACACCTTCTGAAAAGTACAGGACTTTGCACTCCTGCTGAAGAGGGAGAAGACAGGAAGATGGCTGACTGCAGGAAGGAAGACTTTCATGAAGTAGGTAGAGCAGGCGCCTCACCCCATAGGCGAGCTCACCTGCCAGTTCATTGACTGGGTGGGGCATGTGGACCCAGTCTGGCACAGGTGAACTGGAGGAGAGTCACAGGGACTTCAGGCTGAACCAGGGCAGAGGCCGTAGCCTTTAACCAGACAGCCCAGGCCTGTTTAGTGCCTTGCCAGTTCTAGACTGGGTTTGTGTCGGAAAAGGAGCGAGACCATGTTGGGGACGGCGGGACCTGTGCTGTGGGTGCTCTGTGCAAGTGAGTAGGCCCCTCTCCTGCCGGCCCTGGGAAATGGGTGGGGTGTATGATCTAAAGGAGAGGGTGTCCTAGCATCCTTCACCTCCCCTGGTCCCAGCAGTGCTGCGTCCCACTGAGCAGAGCTATACATTCTACCGTTTGGAGGGGCAGTTTCCAGGCCGATTCCTAAATCAAAATGGTCCTTATCTCCATTAGCTCCTAAACAACCCTCAGCTCATTGCTAGAACGAGAAACTCCAGGGGGCAGACACAGTATTTGAAATCAAGGATTGTTCTCAAAAAGCCAGGGTGTGGATCTTGATAGATTTACTGTCTAGGGCAGTGGTTCTCAGCCTTCCTAATGTGCTGAGCCTTTAATGTAGTTCCACATGTCATGGTGACCCCAACCATAAAATTGCCATTGCTGCCTCATAACTGCAAATTTGCTACTGTTATGACTCGTAATGTAAATATCTGTGTTTTTCAACAATCTTAAGTGACCCCTGTGGAAAGGTCATTCCATCTCCAAGGGGGTCTTGACCCACAGGTTGAGAACCATTGATCTAGGTTTTGGTTTTTGGTTTTTTTTCCTGTCTCCTTAAAACCAGGAAAAGACACAGCCATAAACATGTTAACACCTATGTCACCTACAGGAAACTTAAAGAGAGAAAAACTTCCTCAATATCCTGCATAGAGCCACAAGCTGGGAAGCACGCTCCCCAGGGCCTGTGCTCCCTACCTGGCCCGCTGTGAGCACTGACAGCTCTGAAGTAGAGTACCCCTCCTCCCCCTCCCAAATCAGCAGCTGATGGGTTTGTGGCTGAATCAGAACTAAGTGCTAAATAGCAAAGCAGTTGCGTGGAGACGGGCAGGGTGCGTGAGGATGTCCGCACACCCAGGGACAGGGAGGCTGAGAGAAGCTTAGTTCGAGACGCCAGCCCAGTGTCTTTGTCTAGCGGCTTGCTTCCAGGATCAGAGAACCATAGGAGGAAGTAAGAACTGAACAGGGAGCTCAGGAGCTCCAAGGAGCCTGGGAAGCAGAGCCCAGGGGGCTTTGGTTAGCAGGTTCAATACACTCTGGCAAGCCAGAACCACCTGGGCCACCACCCAGTACCGTTCCTCCAGGTCTCTGGGCTTCCTCTCCAGCCTGTCTCTGAACCTTGGCTTTGGAGTGAAGGACAACCTGCTAGGCAGGACAACTGTTTGATCATTTCAAGGCTTTGAGGGAAAAGTTAATCAGCCTAGCTGGTTCAAATTCTATGGTCAGGTAGGTCCATCTTCCTGAGGCAGACGCCCCTGTCCCCTCGTCATCAGCCTAGATGGCCTGTCCACTCACTCCTTCACGTACTCAGCTCCTCACTGGGCACATGTATTGTGAGGTGCCCGAGGGATGGGAAGTCTGGATTCATCAGCCCCAGCCATCATATCTGAAAGAAGGATGCTTGCCTCAGAGGAGGGAGGCTGAAAGGACATGGCCACCTTCCACTACTCAGCTCTGGGATTCTCTGGACCCTTTCCTGAGCCAGGACTTTTCTCCATGCTCCTGAGTGCACACACACGCACATGCATGCACACAGGCACACACTCACACATACACACACACCAGTATAAAACCCTGTGTTCTGCAGCCTGGTACTGACACATGTATGCATAAAAGAAGTAATACTGGCTCAGGGAAATACCAAAAACTGAGAACACAGTCACTTGCCCAGCAATGAGAATGAGAAATGTCCTTAATTCTGAACTGCCTGGAGCAGGCTGGTGGTCTTCTCCTGGAGTGTGAGGCATGTGACCTCTGGGTGAACCCAGCCAGCAGGACTAGTGGGGGTTGGGCACGTGTGTGTGTGTGTGTGTGTGTGTGTGTGTGTGTGTGTGTGTGTGTTTCCTGGCACACTGATAAAGTATGTGTTCTACTCTCACCCCTTTCCCCTATCCCCTGTCAGCTCTGCTCAGAACCACATGCCTACCACCTTTCTCTCCTCCATGACTCTACCTGCTCTAAGAGGAAGGATTGGAGCGCTGGGGCAGAGGAAACCACTCTGCCAAGTGGTGGCATAGTCATTGCCAATCCCAGTACCATCAGGGATCAAACTGAAAACCTCTAGGCAGTGCTCTCCCGGGCCTCAAGGTCAGGTTCTGCTTTGTGTAAGGGGGAGCCTAGGCAGGAATCACAGAAGGTTCCCTTCCTTACCTATTGTGCTGATGTTTGGGAGAGAGACCCTGGGTTGATGAGATAGCCCAGGCTCACTGAACTTTGGGGAAGTGAAAGATATTATATAAGGTTATACAGAGTGGTATAATTTGGTACCTTAGAAGTTTTTTTCTTTTCAGATTTATTTTACTTTAGTGCATATGGATATTTTTGCTAGCATCGTGTATATGTACCACATACATGATTGTTGGGTCCCTGGAACTGGGGCTATGAATGGCTGTGAGCCACCATGTGAGTGCTTGGACTCTAACTTGGGTCCTCTGTATGAGCAACAAGTACTCTTAACCTCAGAGCCATCCACCTAGCCCCAGAATTATTTTTAATGACAAACAAGGTTGAGATAATGACTCAGTGGGTCAGAGTGCTTGCTGTGAAGACTAGAGAACCTGAGTTCAAATCCTTAGCACCCACATTAAAAAAAAAGTTGGTATAGCTATGCCTGCCAAAACTTCAGCCCTGAGGAGCGGAGACAGGCAGAACGTAATGGGCAGCCAGCCAGGCTGAGAAAGGGAACTTCAGATTCAGTAAGCTACTCTGAAAAGTGAAGTCAAGAGACATGGAGAAGACGTTTAATATCCTCCTCTGGCCTCTACATCTGTGTACACACACACACACACACACACACACACACACACACACACACACACGACTAAAGTTGGTCTGCTTTCATTATCATAGTTGATATTTCTAAATAGAGTAATTGACAAAACACACTTTCCCATCAGGCCAGTGCCCCGCCTGTTTTAATGCTCTCACACTGAGGACCTCTTCTGTCTGACTGGAGCACGAGCAAATTACTTCACCTCATGAAAGCTCGGTGCCGTGGTCTGTAAAACGTAGAGACTAATTTCCAATGCATCCAGTGCCCGTTGTACCTGTCACAGTTTCTACAGGCAAAAGCCTTAGAACCGAGCCCTGTGTGGAGCACTCAGTGGACAATGGTATTATTGTTACTATAATTAGAGTGAGCAAATGCAGGCACCAGAAGTCAATGACACACTAGCGACCCATCAGGTACCAGCTCTGATCTGACCAAAATGAGCCAGGAAATGACACGAGAGTCATTGTGGACAAGTCCCAATTATCACCCAAACAGCCAACATGTGCCTGCCTGCCCCCCTCAAAGGCTGCTAGAAAAACCCTCCAGTTTGTGCACAAAATCAAGGCTCTTCCAGTCTTCAGCCACTAGATCTCCTGAAAGATGAAGAGATGTGTAAAAAGGATTCCACCTGGAAAGCTTCAGAGGGAGGGTCCATGATCAGTTCTGCTAGGAGCCAAGACCTGACAATATAAAAACACAGGTGTGCATGTGTGCATGTGTGTGTGCACACACACACATACATACAAATAGACATTGACATACAGGGAGACACAAACAAACAGATAAACACACACATACCCAGATATCCTTCCACAGACAAACAGACACACACACAGAGCACACACACACAGACACTGACATACATAAACTCACACATACACCACACACATGCACACACACACCATACAGCCACACATAACTACACACACAGCCACACATACAACACAGCCACACACACATACACCACATGGCCACACACACACACACACTACATGGCCACACAGCCACCCGGGGAACTCTCACACACACACCATGCTGACACACACTCAGACACAAATACACTCACAGACACACTTAAGACACACACATTAACACATACAAACACACAATACAATCACACTCATATAACCCACACTCATACAGATATACCCCACACAGGCATACATACAGACATTCCACACTAACACACACAGACACACATACAGACCACACACAGACACATACACCCCACACACACATAAAGACACACAAGACGTACACACTGACAAATGCAGACATATACCAAGATGTAGACACAGATCACACAGACACAGATACACAAACATACCCACACACAGACACAGACACACATAGACACACACACACGCACACATACACACACACACACACACACATACACACACACACAGAGGGGGGCAGGCAGCAGGCAGGCAGACAGACATACACCTTTCTAGAAGTAAATATGGGAATTTCTTTGTTGCTTCTATGCTAAATTAGAAAAATACTGTTTTTCATAAAGGAATCTACCATTGCAAAGTGTCATACTAACTAGGTGAGAAAAAAAAAATCTTTTTTTTTTTTCTCTCTCTCCCCAGACATTAAAAACTTTCAATAACCCCTGGGTGCTGGGCCACAGTGGAATTTTAGGAAGTCTGTTTTCAAGTTGCTGGTGTGTTGAGGCTGTTCTCCATGTTAGAATCTTTAGGGGTTGTCATCAGCAAACATAGAGTCCCCAGCAGGGTGAGTTTTCCTAAAAGTGCTGCTCAGCACTTGCCCCTCTGAAGTCACAGGCTGGGGACTCCCTGGTGTCTGCTCTGTGGGGGCTCAGACTCTAAGCTCTGTACAGTTCCCTGTCCCAGGCTGGGCAGTGAGTGGGCACAGCCTCAGCCATGGATATCTATCTGATAGCAGTCAAATCGGAGAGTGCCCTCCTTGTGTCCAGGAACTCTCGACCTTAAGAGCCAGGTAGTGAAGTGCAAGGCCAATCCCGTCCTCTCCCCTGCTCAGGGCCCTGGGTATAATCCTTAAGGTCCACCTCCCACCTGATGCCTGGGCATCACCTGCTGGCACAAGGCAGAAGCCAATGATCACAGATGAATCGCAATGCTGCCTGTCAGAGATGCAGTTGGAATTACAATGTCCCAGCTAACATCAGTCTCAGCCCCAGAGGGGAAACAACATGAGGACTGGCCAGCGTCAGAGGGATGTGTCTGAGGTGGAGCATGGTGGGGTAATGGCCATCAAAAGTGCAATGTGACGAGTACGTCACAATGCCCTGGCACCCTGAGTGTGAATTTACTCTCCGTTTTGTGTCATCCCTGAGAGTCACTCTCTAGTCCCTGGCTGGGTGTCTGGACTCAGGGAAGCCAGCTGCCTGCATTCTTACACTCCAATGCGCACACAGGGAGCCTGGGACCTTATCAGATGCGTACTGATGGAAGGAAGGTCGAGGGTGTGGGGAATGGACCTCTGGGTTTCTAGCCACCTCCCAGGTGGGGCTTGGGTGGGAAGCTGTTCAGGGACCACAGTTTGAGACATGAAACCTTTCACATCCCAATCCAGGACTCCATGACATCCAGTCGTGATGCTTCTTGTGATATTGGTCACCAGAAGGCCAGTGAGCTTGGCCCTGTGCATGCCGATACCCTTGGCAGTGTGCTGTCCTGCTAATCTCTCCCTCCTTCCTGAGAGGCTCTCCTGCTTTCTTCCATGGGGCTCTCTCATGCTTCTGTATCCTCATCCTCCTCTGTCATGGCTCCTGACACTCGGTTCTTCCAGCATCCATCTGTGAATAAATCTGGACCAAAAGCTTTTGCTGTTCTTCATCCCTAGCTAACCTCAAGACTCCAAAATGCCTGTCTTCAACCCGGCTTCTCTACAAGCTAGAGTCCCGTAAACCAACAGGCAATTTCCCAGCTCATATATCGCTAAAGACTTCCAACTCACAGGCTACAGCCTGACTCATGTGGTGAGCCTTCTAGCCTAAGTCCTCGGTGACCTCTCTGTGCCAATATCTGATGCTCTGTCCATCTAGAAACAGAAGGCAGAGATCTAGCAGCAATCTACTACATTTTCTACTGCAATCTAAAAAGCCATCTCGAATTTAGCACTAACTTAAAATTACAATGCTAACATTTAGTTTGCTCACAGATCTGGAATTGAGAGGGGTCTTAGCAAGTCTTCGATGTGCAGCTTAGCTGGGGTGACTTTGCTGGGGATGGAAAACCTCTTCTCGTGGTGTTACCGTCTGTGGCAGGCACTCTGGTGCTGGCTCTGGCTTTGCTCCCTGTGGCTTTCCACAGTGTACAGCCTTAGCTTCTTCAAAGCTTCAGTGGGAGGCCAAGAGTAAATATCTAGAGCCAGGAAGTGGGAGTGCCCAGGCCCCAAATGGAGCCCACAGCAAATCTGCAGCATTCTGCTGTTCAGAGAGTCATAGGCTGCAACCTAAGGGAGGAGTGAGGGGCCCTCCGCCTTATTTCTTTTTGTAGTTGCTGTAATCTCTAGGCCTCTGTCTCTCTGTCCCCAAATGCTGGGAGCATAAATAGGTGCCAAGGGCCTTGTGAATGCTAACAAGTGTTCTACTGCTGAGCTACACCTTCAGCCAACCCTTGGTTCTTTCTTTTTTCTTTTTTTCCAGACAAGGTTTCAATGTGTAACCCCCAGCGGTCCTGGAACTCGCTCTGTAGATCAGGCTGGCTTCGAACTTAGGAGATCTGTCTGCCTCTGCCTCTCAAGTGCTGGGAATAAAGGTACTCGCTATTGCTGCCGCTCCTCCAACCTTGATTCTTGATGGGAACAGTTTCAAAGAATGTTGGGCCTATCATAACTTGCCAAGTCACCGTTGATGGCACCTGCCTTCTTACCTAAAACCAAGTCAGCCCTCTGTGCTGCTGATGAAACTAGCCATCTTCCACTACGGCTTGAATCTGCTCATTTTGCTTGACCTCTTTTGCACTCTTTTGTCATGGCCTCTTAGGCTTGGACTCAATTCATGTTTATGTCAGCGGTGTGACCCTAGAGTTGCTTTATAAGGGAGGTCCTGGTGGGGTGGCCGTAGGGAATCAGGCGGAAAGGGAGCCAAGTAGCAGGTTTGTCCGAAGCTGCCTTCATGGACCCGGTATTCTGCTGTTGATTAGCCTTTGTGTTTTATCTGGTGTGTGTGTGTGTGTGTGTGTGTGTGTGTGTGTGTGTGTGTGTGTGTGTGTCCCTTTGGTCCTGTTGCTACACCCTGCCTGTTTCTCCGACTCTTGCCCACTTCACACACATTCTCTCTTCCCTTTTTTTTTGTTGATGCTGCTTATCCTCCAGCCTCTGCTCAGGACAGTGTTCCCTGCTCCTAAGACACTTGCTCCTTTCTCTCGCCATGTGTGATATGTGTGGGGGAGGGGCACTTGTTACCATGGTGGTTTCACATTTGTCCTGAGATTATTTATTTATTGCCATCTGACTCACCCGGAAGACTAAACTCTGAGAGAGCAGAACTGTGCCTTTCTCTGCCACCATCATCTTCCCACCTCTGGCAGGGAGCCTGGAGCCCTGCTGGGTGGTGTTAATGAAAGCATGCCTGCCCTCTTGCTATGTCTCCTTTTGCCTTTCCAAGCTTGGCTTTTCTAAGTTTACCCTGTCCTCTCTACAACTGACTCGTACCTGTCTGATGTGGGAGAGGGACTCGATGGCTCATCTTGCAGCTGAAGAGTGGCTAGGGTCTCTTCCTCCCCCAACCCCCTCACGTCAGCTGGAGTCTCACCCCTCCACCCACCATAAGAATTCCAGTTTTCAGACACATGGTTTACAGAGACATAGTGGACTTGAAGGTGAGGGCAATGACCCTCAAGCTGTCTTACGTTGGCAACACTCAAGTCTGCTCCCCAGTTGTCTTCTCCCTGCCTTCAGGGCCATGTTCCCAGCTCCCTCTGTCCTCAGAGCAGCCCCTTGCCCAGGGCACCAACTACTACCCTTGGAAACGGCCTCCCTCCTAAGATGCTCCCTCTTTGCCACCCACTGACCTTTGGGCCACTTCCTTGTCGTCTGCGTTGGTGAGTCAGGCATGCTACAGACATCTGACGCGGGAAGGGGCAGACATGATTTTAGACAGACACTTCCTGTTAGGACAGTCACCCAGCTCTTTGGAGAAGTAGAAAGTGTGGCTTGGTATCCCAAAGTTCGCTGTCCTTCACTTGCCCACCAGCTTGCTAATACGTGCCCTGCGAGGGAGTGGGTAACACACAATGAATAAGCTTTATCCTTCTATGGCTTGATCTGTTCCCATGTTCCTGTTCCTTCCCAAGATGCTCTACTTCCTCTGGTCTCTCCTCTGTCTTCAATCTCTTTCTTTCTAGACACTCATTTCTATTTCAAGCTTCTCCATCCTGTCTGGTGGGGACTAGAGAAACCTCCAGAGTCTTTGTCTGGCTTCAGATCTCTCTTCATACTGTGTCAGGCAAGCTCCAGGACACAGTAGATTGCTTGTGCCACCTCCACCTCTTGGCTTTGCAGCTGGAACAGTGTGGCTGTCCATTGCAAGAAACTTAGACGGATGTACCCAGAGGCAAATCCCTAAACTGCCCTTTGACACCCCAAGTCCAAAGATAGCTGTTATTAATGCTGTCTTTCTGGTTTTGTTGTCTTTTAGAATTCTCTCTGTGTCTGTGGTCTTGTGGGATTGTGGGTTGTGTAGACACAACCCCTGATCCCTGCTCCTTTCTGTTATGCACACAAATTCAACACAGTGAACGGCATCCTTTGAGGGCTCTACCCAATTCCACCTCCTCAATAAGCTTTCACGTTAAAATCCTTTTCCTCATTCCCCCCACCCCATCTCTCTCTTCTCACATTTACTCCTAATACTCTGTTAGGCTCCATTAGGGTACTGGTTGACAGTGACATCTACCTGCTTCTTATTAGGGATTATGCCACAAGCCACTCAATCAACAAAGTCCTAATTAGTACCCAGCCAAGAGGCAGGCCTCTTGGGCATTGAGCCAGTGAGTGACACTTACTAGAATAGTCTGAACACGGAGTCCTCTTAGAGAACACCAGCTGGTAAAAGAAGGAGCCTACACACAGAGACTCATGTCAACATGCAGATTATACTCAGAAAGGTAGACCAGGAAGGACTGGTTGTGGACGGGGGACCTCCAGAGACTATAGACAATGAACAAACCCTGAAAGTTCTGCTAGGCCTGGCACAGGTCTATGGTTTTAGAAGAAATGTATTGAGTTGACCTGAATTTATAGATTCCTAAAGATCTATGTTGACCCAACAGTTCAACAAGTGTGGATAGATTTCTAAAAAAACTCCCCTTAGCTTCTCCGTTCTTTGTCCCAAGCTGAGCACTTGGGCTGCTCTACCTAGGAAGGACAAACCTACCTGCCCATGGGAATTGTCTTCTCTTTCTTAGAGACACTCTCATTCTCCTCACCAGAAAGTGTCTGCCTGGCCCAGGCTGGGTCTCTTCTGGCCTTCAGCATCTCCTCCCTAAGCAAAAATATGGGATTTGTCTGAGCAAATGGATTTTTCTAAGTGGCCACATTTCTGCCAGTTTCCCCCGGGCTCCCATAATGCGCTGTGTGTGCCTCAGGCAGCCAGCTCCACGAAGCATTTCATTATCTTCCTGGGATGTATTACTTTCCGTTTCACTCTCAGGAGACAGCTTGTTATCTTCTTAACAAACCTTAATTATTTACAAGCAACCATTGAGGCCTCAAGCTGAGTCTCCACACCCTAGCTCTGAGGGGGGCTTAAATGACCTCTCTCATTACCAAGTAGGGCTTCTTCTGGCTGGGCTTCCCTTCTTTGGGAGGGGCTCACTGGGTCCTTTAGTTTATATCCATGCAGTTTCTTTTCCTTTAAATATATACCTTTTAAATTTTCTATTAATATCCATTTTAAAAACCCTGAAAGGTAGCATGAATTTCCACTCATGTGCTTAGTATTTTGTAGTGCCAGGATCCCGCCCTGACCTGTGGCTTTTTTGCATGGTGGACAAGATCTACCACCGAGATATGTCGCCAGTCGTATGTGGGGACACTTTCTAATAACTCAGGGATAGATCCTCCACCAAGTGTCTTGAGTTACCAACCCACCCTTTTTGTGTGAAAGTTATCTATGACTCTGCCAGGCTGACAGAGATCACTTATCAGAGCTTTGCTGAAGCCCTGGGGATCTAACGGGAAGACAATCCCAGACAGTGGAGAATTCTTACAGTTCCTGCTAACTCCAGGCTTGTCTGGCAGCCCTCCTGTGTACATCCTGCGAACTGGCAGGTACTCACCTGTAGCAGGTGGCACAAAAGGCAACATCTGCTTGGGAGACTTAAAATGGTGACTGGTTCCAAATCTTTCCCACAAGTTACCATGATGCAGGAAGATTCTTGTGATTCCCCCCTTGCAGATAAAAACACCTTTTCCCCCCATGTCAATTTGGATGTCCCCAGGGGTTAACACATCAATGTGTCATTAGTTCTAAAACTCTAGAACAACTGTGTCAGTCAGCCTTTGTCAGTGTAACAAAACAGCTGGAAAAAACCCTACTTAAGTGGAAGGAAGCTTTATTTTGGTTCAAGGTTTTTAATCCATTGCCTCTGGGCTCAAAATAAGGCAGAGTATCATTGTGGGCACTCACCGTACAGCAAAGTGGCTGACCTCAAGTTAGATGACAGGATGGAGAAAGGGAGAAAAAGGAGGGAGGAAGAGGAGAAACAGGTCAAGAGGGAGAAGCTATCGCCCCCAGGAACATGGCCTCAAGGACACATTCAACATTTCCTACCATCTCCCAGTAGCCCATCAAGTTATGATCCTATCAATAAATTAATCAGTCCATCAATGAGGTCAGAGCCCTCCTGCCCAATATCTTCCCCAAGGTCCCACCTCTGAACAGGGCTGCATTGGACACCAAGCTTTCGATGTGTGAGTCGACGGGGGACCTTTCAAATCTGACCCAGAATAGCAGCGTTCAGTATCAGAGAGGAGCTTTCAGGGGAGGGGAGGGAGGAGACTTCTGGAAGCAGGATTGGTGAGGAGCTGAGACTTTGTGAGAAGTATAAGGGTGATATTAATGTCAAAGAAGGCGCTGGAAGCTTCTAGAAATGACTTTTTTCCTCGTATTCTAGTCGAGGGTTAGATGTCCCACCTGCCTTTTTTGTTTAATCCCTTAGTGGTGGTGCAAAGACCCACAGACATGAAGGACTGAAGAACCAATAAACATAAACTCACAGGAAGGAGAGAGAGGGGCAGGATTTATTAAGTTATGGCGAAGCCAGTCAGGTGTTTTATTGCTGTTCCATCAGAATGGGAGACCTCTGAGTGTATCAGCAGAAAGGACTGAAGCTGCTTAGGATGGATGCCCATGATAACATAGAGTTCTGAAACACAGGGGAGCATCACACCCAGAATCAGGGAACATGTAAGCATGCCCCAGGGCACACAGTCAGTCTTTTAAAGCCCTTCTCAGTTTTACAGCTAACATGCAAATTGCTCTGTGCACTAGTCAACGTTTTTTGTTTATTATTTTTATTCTTTGTGAGCCTTCCTTCATTTCTATCTGTGTCCTTATAAATCTATCAGCATGCAACGATTCTAACTGAGGCATTGTTACACTAAGACATTTGGAACCTGTGCATTTAAGTGGCCTGCTGCTTCCTAGAACGGATGCAGCGAGTTGTGTTGTGGGAACAGTGGTGAGTGACGGGAATAATCATAGGGGCTTCTGACTTTCACAAAAGGGAGCTGGGATGGCAAGGTGCAGGAATATTTTGTCTTGCTGGGGAAGGGATGCACAGAGCCCCTGGTCTAGCCTGGGTGACCCACTCTGATTGCCAGGTTTCACCTCTGATAAGGATGTGGAATGCCTACTACAGAGGTGTAGGGTGTTCTCCAACAGTAGGTTTGGTTCCTAGGTACTCTTCAGGCCTGGTTCTTCTCCTATAAAAATCTCAAGTTTGTTTCTCTTCTGCTGGGAAATAGTCTACTCGGAGTTTAATTAAGAGAGGAGGCAGAGAGATGGCTTAGCCGTTAAGAATGCTGTCTGCTCTCCCACAGGACTTGAGTTCAAATCCTACCATCCACATTGGGTGTATCACAATGGCCTATAACTCTAACTCTATTTTAGCATCTGTGGGCATGTATTCATGTGCACAGTATCCCCGTGACACACAGAAAAATTAAGTGCATATACAAACCCTGTCCCAGTAAGAAGGAGACAACATGCACTTTTACATTTTTATCTTGCCTTGGTAGACACGTGTCAAACACTTGACCATGGACTGAAGAAAGGATGTAAGAGTTTCATTTGCAAGGAAAGGGCTGGAAGACATGAATTCTGTTGGCAGTCAACACAAACACCATCCCTGCCGTCTCTGGCCCAGCAGACAGTGTGATCCTTTTGCTCTAACCGTTGGGTAGATGCTCTGGACAGTCAACTATGTCTACCTAGAACACATTGCTCGGCCCCTTCGAGGTACATGTTAAAGCATGTGAAGACTGAACCTCAATGTTGTCTTCTGAAAACTAGGGATAACATCAAAGAGAGAATGGGAGCAAATGAAAAAAGACCTGTGCCGTTGAGTTGTAGTTAATGTAAGGTGACAGGAATTGGGAATTACCAACTCCGCATTGGCTTGTTCCCCTTTCCATGACTGATGACTTACTATGTGGCTCCTGTTTCTTAGTCATGAGTGAGTGAACAGCTGAATTAGGAAGGAGTGGCTCAGTGAGTTGGTTCTCTTTGATTTGGTTGAGTACTGGTTGATGACAGGGACTGTGCTACCTGGACTCCACCAGTGACAGCAGTTGTAACAGGCTGCTCACATATAAGACAAGAAAGAATTCAGGTCATGGAGAGGCCCAAGAACGGTCACCTTGAGGACAAGGCTCCAGGGAAATGGATCCAGGCAAGAGGTGAAGTGAAGACCAATGGCAGTTGCCATGACTACTACTAGGCACCCAGGGAACAGCGTATAATCCTACTCTTTGAACAGCATGTAAGCTGCAGCTGGGACCTAGTGAATAGACTCAGAGGCCCTTTCCAGAAACCAGCCTCCTGGTGAAGGATACCTTGCTAGTAATGACAATGAATGTGTTTTCTGGTAGATGAAAGTGGAGACTTCTGGTGACATGGAGGAACATTTGGTGAGCCATGGCCATGTAGGAGACAGCCCAGGAGCAGGCTTCAGATGCCCAAGAAGACAGTGTTTGGATGACTTCAGAGTGACATCTGGCACTGGGGCACTGGTGTCCCCTGCTCCAACTATGCCAGGAATTTACAAATACCAAAGAGAAGGCTGGCTTTCAGAAGCTTAATTTTTTTTTTAAATTCCCTCCCCCAGTACCTATTTCTCTGATTTCACAAAGAAGCCCCAGGAGCTCTGCTCACCCAGCTCCCTTGTGGGCAGTACTCACTCTGTAAAGGCAGTTGGCTCTCACTGTACACCAACTCCATTTCTAGGAATTTACATTTTCAAAAGAATCCTGTGTTCCTGTTTTCTTTCTGTTACTCTAACTGATACCCTGACAAAAAGCAACAAAGGAAAGGTTACAATGCCAAGGTACATCCCATCATTTTGAAGAAGTCAAGGTAGGACTCGAGCAACTGTCACATCATATCAACAGTCACGAGCTAAGTGAGAATAAATGTGTTCTCGATTATTTGTACAGCTTACTGCCTCTGCTTTTACACAGTTCAAGGCCCCTCAGCCTAGGGAATGGTGTTGCTCACAGTGGACTTGGTCTTCCTACCTCAATGAACAATCAAGACAGTTCCTCACAGACAGACCACAGTCAAAATGGATGTAGATAATTTCTCAATGATGACTCTTCCCCAGTGATTCTAGGTTATATCAAATTGAAAACTAACTAGCACACCTAGTTAATCTGACCGACACCATGTTTTGCAGTGATGATTTCAGAGCTTGGTGATGGAAATCTACCTTTAGCAGGATGCTTTCATTTCTTATGACACTGCCTCAACACAGGAACCCTCAGAGCAAACTTTGTTCATACTGTTACCTCTAAGCCTACCAACTCATCTGTGCTGTTAGCTACATTTTGTCACATGGGTGGCTTGCCATCCTTTCTAAGGCTTTCTCCTCCTACCACCCTGCCCACTCTATTCTCTTCAGACTCATTCTTTTCAATAAACAGCCTCAAAGTCTTTTTAAATCATCAAATAGATCATCAAGCCCCCTAAAGACACAAACCCGTCTTGGTCCTGATGCTTATTTTAGCTGTAACGCACTCACAGCCTTTCCAGAAAGGCTGTCTACTGTTTCCTTATTCTTCTTCCGTTTGCTCTTGAATGTCTTCCATTTAAGCTCCATCCTCACCTCTCCACCCCATTTGGTCATGTCAAGGTCATCTTCACGTTGCCACATCCAGCTGTCAGTCTCTGGGTTCTGAGCCCTTGTATAAACAGATCATTGACTTCTGAGCAGTTGACCCTTGTTTTAGTCACTGTATTGCTCTGAAGAGACACCATGACCAAGGCAAATCCTATGAAACAAAGCATTTAACTGGGGGCTTGCTTATAGTTTCAGAGGCTTAGTCCATTATCATCATGGCTGGGAGCGTGGTGTCATGGTGTCATGGTGCCATGGTGTCATGAAGGTAGGCACTAGAGCAATTGCCAGGAGTTGGGGGTGGGAGGGGAAAGAGAGAGAGAACTTGGGCCTGGCATGGGCTTTTTTTTTTTTTCTTTCGAGACAGGGTTTCTCTGTGTAGCCCTGGCTGTCCTGGAACTCACTCTGTAGAGCAGGTTGGCCTCAAACTCAGAAATCCGCCTGCCTCTGCCTCCCGAGTGCTGGGATTAAAGGCGTGCCCCACCACTGCACGGCTTGGGCTTTTTTTTAAGGCTATTTTTAATGATGATTCTTAAATGCTTTAACCTCCCCTCTAGCCCACCACCCACCAGAGGTAGTAGAACAGAGGATACGGAGGAAGTGGACCTGTTTAGAAATGGTTCTTTGGAGCAACTCCCATCTGTGTTGTCTAGAAATTGGCAGTTTAGCTCACAGGTCAGCAGCGGCAACTCCATCTACTCGCAAACGCTTCACAGATACACCAGCAGTCCAGTTCGGTAGAGTTGGGATAGCAAACACAAATCAGCAGTGGTGGCACTACCTGGCAGAGACAGCCAGGCCTCTCAGCCTCGGCACTAGTCAGCAGGAGGGACCAGGAGGGATGCTAGAAGTTCTCAGCTGTGCCTTGATCAGGGAAGACTTGAGACCACAAGCATCGCAGGTAGCTCTACTAACAAGCCTAGCTCAGCCTCCGTCACTATTTGTCTAGTCCTTTTGATACTCCCTCCAAACATCACGTGTTCTCCATGTGTCTTGCCTCAGCACGTGCGTCTGTCTCAGCCGACATCACTCTGGTTTTTTTCTTTTTTCTTTTTTTTATTGTTTAAAAATTTATTTTCCAGGTCTCCCCTTTGGAAACCCCCTATCCCATCCTCCCTCCCCCTGCCTCTATGAGGGCGCTCCTCCACCCACCCACCCACTCCCATCTTCCCTCCCTGGCATTCCCCTACTCTGGGGCATCGAACACCCTCAGGCCCAAGGGCCTCTCCTCCCACTGATGGCCAACAAGGCCCTCCTCTGCCACATATGCGGCCAGCGCCATGGGTGGCATGGACTTTTTGAAACCTCAACGCCCACCCCCAGTGGCACACTTCCTCCAACAAGGCCACAATTTTTCTAATCCTATCTAAGAGTTCCACACCTGGTGACTAAATATTCAAATGTATGAGCCCATGGGGCCATTCTTATCCAGACCATCACAGTTCCTTTCAGGAGACACCTTGGCCTCTCAGAAACTTCCTCTTCATTTTCTTCTTAGCTCTCTTGTGTGCGTGCGTGCGTGCGTGTGTGCACATGTGTCTACTGAGCTTGCTCACCAAGTATTAGCCAGGACCCCGGAGTGGCATCTAAAAAGGATGAGGCAAAGCATATTCTGTCCCATAAGTTAGCCTGGGAGCCATGGAATGTCCTCACACCATAATTACAGATACACAATGGTGCTAACACTATGGAAGGAGAATGTGTGTGAGGGAGTGGTGGAACTGATTCTTTGTTGTTGTTGTTGTTGTCGTTTTGTTTTTGCTTTTTTTAAAAAAACTCTTGTCTGATAATTACTTCTGATAAATAAAATGCTTCCCAGGAACACCCTCTTTTACCTTGCTCTAATCTTGCTCATAAAGTTCTTTAGGATACACACTTGTCCCATTAACATTTGATAAGTAAATACGGAAAGCATGGTTACAACAGAAAGGCTTTTATTTACCAAGAGCTTTTTGTGCTTGGTATGAAGTAAAACTTCATCTCCCCAGTAACTGATGGGAACACTGGGGCTGAGAACAGTCTGAGATTGAAAGCCAGGTAGCCACCAAAGGTAGGTAATCATCGTCAGGGTAGGAAGACAGCAGACCAAGGCGCTTGACTTCCTCCCTGTCCTGGTCTTGGAGACAGCTGCTAGCGCGCCCTGACAAGGTTGTTGTGGCAGCTTTCATAGGGCCACAGGACTCCTCTGAGCACTCTTGCAGGGGCCCGAAGACAGCAAGCACGTGGGTGCGTACATGCATGTGTGCAGGCACGCCATTTATTTTCCTCTCTCTTTCCAGTCTGGGTGGCCGCTGATGCTCTTACTGTGGAAACCACACAGGACGTTCTCCGGGCTGCTCGAGGAAAGGGTGTCACCCTCCCGTGCACCTACAGCACCGCTGTTTCAGACCGAGATGGATTCATTCAGTGGGATAAGCTTCTCAGAAGTCAAACGGTAGGACTCCAGGGTGAATGGAACATCATGAGCTCTTGACAGGAGCGTACCTTAAAACCTTCCCCGTGTCACTTCCTCTTTCCTCTCTCCAGGTTGAGGTTCAAACCCGGGGCCTTGTATCTGATCCTGCGCTCTAGCGCTGAGCTGTGGACTCCATATCTTATTTTAAAAAATATTTTATAAAAATATATATGTATGTATATGTATAGACATAGACATCATTGGTTTTGCTTCCTATATTTTGCTGCCACAATAAACACGAATTATCATATATGATATATATATATCATATTTTACAAATTATTAAAAGTGGAACCTACTTGCCTAACGTTCACAAGGTCCTGAAACGAATGAATGAATGAATGAATGAATGAATGAGCGGAACTTCTGGGTTAATTTCACTGGACGTCTCACCAGCCTTCATTCTCACCCACAGTAGTGTTCCACTATTTTCTCAGCGTATGCTCAAACTGTCTGATAACCGGTGATTTGATTAGTGAAAAATATATCTCATTTGGGATCAAAAGCACATCTGTGTAACTGTAAGACATGGAGCATCTGTCTGTACTTTTTAAGTCAGGTCTTCTTCTAAAAAGCCAGAAAGAGCTCCAGTTTGATTCCAGCCCCCACACCTCCCCCAAAATTCTTTTTAAAATAAAATTGATTTATTCTAATGAATGTACAAATAAAGCCATCACATGGCTAGTTTAAATCCCACTCCCAAACTCTATACATCTCAGTGAACTTGTATACAGTTAAGATGGTCATACAGAAGCTATGGAACTTTGCTTAAGGTTTTATACTTTAACTATCAATTATATTTGCATTTAAAAAATTATTTTAGTTAGGATTCTATTGCTCTGATAAAACACTATTACCAACAAGAAATTTAGAGAGGAAAGGTTTATCTGGCTCACACTCCTGCACTGTAGGCCATTGTCAAAGGAAGTCAGGGCAGTAACTTAAGATGGCAACCTGGGTGCAGGAACTGACACGGAGGCTGTGGAGAGCCGCTTGCTGTTTGCTTCTCTTGGCTTGCTCAGCCTGCTTTCTTACAGAACCGAGGACCACCAGCCCAGGGATGAGATCACACACAGTGAGGAGTCTTCCTGCAGCCATCATCAGTCACGAAAATGCACTACAGATTTGCCTGGAGGCAAGGTTTATGGAGGCATTTTTTGTTTCAGTTGAGAGCCCCTCTCCCCAATGACTCTAGCTTGTGTTGAGTTGACAGAAAACTGACCAGCGCATTTATCCACCACAGATAAAAAAAAAATAAGATAGAGTTGAAACTAGGAAAAAAAATAGTTTTCTATCTTCTTGCTAGTGAAATTCACCCTTGGTCTCCGTTCTGTAGTATAACCTTTAGGGAAAGAAACGTTTAATAACATGTCTGCCAGAGATAAACATCAGGTCCCCAGCCGTTCAGAGAGAAAGAGGCTTTAGCCTTTTCTCTGATGGGAGTGTAGGACACCTGCCTCCTGGGTGACAGGTCTGACAAAGGACTCCGTCTTATCTTTATGTACTGAGGGCCCTGATGGGCCATAGAGGCTCATCCTGTCTGTTTCCAGAGGGAAAACCCCAAACTACTTGCTGCTGTCTTGGCTTCAGTTTGCAGGAACTGAAGGGCCCTGCACCTCCCTCCAGATGCCTCCAGCAAGCCAGCTGTAACATCTACAGCTGACTTATTCTGAGTGCCCACACAGACTCTACAGTTATTTATTGACTGCTGGGTACTCTACTTCCAAAAGGATCTGAGGCAGCATCCTTGAGACCAAAAACAAATGCAGAGAAAGACATTATTTTCTGTGAATCCTAGGAGGTCAGGAAGAGATCCAGGAACAATCTTAGGATATCTTTGATAGAGGATTATGAGGTGGGAAACCCAGGCAGAGCCAGCCAAGGGTCAGGAAAGAGCTGGGTGTCCGTGGACTGCTTCTAGGCCCAGACACCCCCTCACCCTCTGTCTTGTCTCCCTGAATCAGCCAGGCATTCTCAGTGGGTTGTCCCCCCATCAGGGCTATCAGGCATGGTTGGACAGCTCCAGTAGCTACGCCATGTGCTCTAACCTAGGTTGTATCTGTTGGAAACTGGAATGCCTTGTTCTAACTGGAAAGGTGTTGCCGAAATTTCTTACCCCAATAAGCCCATATAAAAACCACAACCAGTTATTATATTTATAAGTTATATGCCTAGACTGGGCTACACTAATTTATTTCCCAGATATGAGACCCCTTGCTACCTGTGGCTTCTCCGGGCCATGTGGTTCTGCTCCATCTTCCTTCCACCTCCTCTTCCTCCATCTCTCTCTCTCTCTCCTCCCCCTCTCTGAGGCCACCCACCCCACCTTTCCCTTCCACTGCCCAATCATCGGCTCCAGCCTTTATTTTGACCAGTTAGAATGGGGAGAAGGTTCAGTGAGATCACCTGAGTATGTGATCTCACCAGGGGCCGCCCGTCTTAAGGAAGCAGAACTAACATCAAAATACAAACAGCACCAGGGCATCCCACAGGCTCTGCAAGCTCAGGACCCAGACCTGGTGCAGTGTCTCTTCGTTCTCTTCTCTGCCCACCACACCCATTTTCTCTCCTACCACTCTTGGAATCACCAGCATTTCCCACTAGCAACTACTCTTCCTTCTCAGAGCCCTCCTTGGCTTTTGGGGACCTTGGCTTGGCTTTCCGCTTTGTCTCTCTGACCTTCACTGGATCCTTTGAATAACCTGGGTACTTGGCATTTGCTTTGAGCCATGTCTAGCCCACGTTCTATCCCACGTCTCAGTGAACAGCTGTATGTCATTGACTTCCAAACTTTTATTCCCAGATATATTACCAGCTCAAAGCTTTTTCTTAGTTTTTGTCCTCAAAAGAAAGAATTCAACCGAGAGACACGTACAGTTAAAACAGAAGTTTATTTACCAGGGTAAAGCATGAACCCCAAATAGAGACTGGAGTGGGCTGACCCGAGCGACGAGGGAGTTGCCGCCCACTGGGTTCTGTTTATAGAAATACAGCAGTTTTATGAACATTTATGAGGTGGGCCACCTATTCATTGGGACAAGGTGGCCCCCTTTTCCTCTTAAACCACGGTGGAATAGATTTTGCTTTTAGGATATTTCATCTTATCCTCTTGAAAAGCCCACAAAGTGGGGGAGGGGTCAAGGCTGCCATGTAAATGATATGGTAATGAAGCTGGGGCTTTGGAGGAGCCACCCCTTTATAAGTGGGCATGGATGACCATGAGAAAGAGCTCTGGCGCCTTAATCTCTGATACAGCAGGAAGAGCTAACTGCATCTCCCAGCGTGTTTCACCCCGAAGGGCAGTCTAACAGCGGGAGACTCAGCTACCATGAGATCACGTGATTTCCTTGCTTCCTCTTGCCTAACTCCTTGCCTGTCTAACTTCTGCGAGATTCAGTGGGGTCCCATCTGGCCATGCACAATTCCTCCACCTGGGTGTCCCAGGCACTTCAGGCATCCCGCATGTAAACAGAACACATACTTTTTGTTTAAAGCACTCTCCTCATGTGTTAATTCTGTTGGGAAGGATCCCATCAACATGCATGCCTAAGCCCTAAATCTGGGATGAGCTGTTCTCCATCTAACTCTGCATCTTCGTCCCACCCCTGTCTTCTCGCTCCTCCAACTCATTTTACTCTCTCTGCCACAACCCAATTTGACAACAATCATGCTTTTTCATTTTTGTTTTTTTAAAGATTTCATTTAGATATTTATCAGGGTGTGTATGTAGAAGTCAGATGGCAGCTTTGTGGGAATTGGTTCCCTCTTTCCTGGGACTTGAACTCAGATTGTCAGGTTTGGTGGCAAGTGTCTTTACCCACTGAGCCGTCTCTCCAGCCCCTCCTGGTTACCTCTTAATTTGTCCCTTTTCATTTGTGCTCTGGAAAAGGAACTATCTCCCCAAATACAGAATTTAGGAGCCAGGGATGCTGCAGGATGGTAGAGCTCTTGTCTAGCAAGTGGTTCAGTCCACATCCACACTGGAAACCAAGCCAAGCATCAACACAAAGCTAACGCACGCTATTGCTTTGAAGATGAACTGCTGCAAACGACCTAGTGTTGCACAGTGTCTCAGATGTGGCTCGGTAGAATCTGCAGTGTTCAGGCTCTGAGCCCCACGATCATCTCCGCCCTGCTAGTCACTTAAACTTGTCAATTTGGGGTGCATACTTAATCTGCCTCGTGGTATTTCTGTTTCCTCCCATGTAAGATGGATGTGATCATAAAGTCTACTGCATAGGAGTGTGTTGGTTAAATGAGATAATAGGTATCCAGTACTTGGAACAGCATAATAACACACATATCATAAGTAGCAGTTATGGCCTTTATTGCCCAGGCTCAGCTCTTGCTGATCTGTCACTCACTCACACTGTGCCCCTTGGGGTTGACACTGTTACTTTCTGCTCCTTGGTGTTTTTCTTTTGCCTCCATTGTCTAACACATTACATACCCAGCTCCAGCGTTCTAGCTATTTACCTGGTTAATTCACAGCTGCTTTTCAAGACTCCAGGCAGCTATTACTGTTTGTAGGAATCCTCCCCCAAGTGGCGAGTCTATGCTATAAGCATGAGGTAGCCTGGTTGGTTGGTTTTCAAACGCGTTCATCTTCGAGGGAAGAACTCATGAGTTGTATGCCAGGGGCATGATGGACTGTCGTAATGACCAGCCACGCAGACACCACGCCAGGCCGACCCCAACTGCTCGGCTTGTGTTACCAGCTTTAGTTCTCACCACAATCCTGGCGATGGGTTATCATCAGCATCTCCGTTTTGTAATCGAGAAAAGAGCTTCTCAGAGCAGCCAAGCACATTGCTCAAGGACATTCAGCTAGCAGCCCGGTGAGGATTTGATGGAGGCAGCCTGGTCTACGTCTGCGGTATAAGCCACTAATGTACTGCATCGTTCACCAACGAATAAATAGATAAACGACTTCCAAGGCAATAGTCAAAATCAAATGAGCTTGGATCTCAGTGGTTACCTAGCATGGTACCACTGGGCTTACGGTGGCGCGCTCTAGGTGTTGGATGAAGGAAGGAACGGATGAGAATAAACCACGGGCTGACAGGGAACCAAGGGGAGAGAGGCTGGTCACAAGTGTGAGTGTTGGGATCTGAGCTGACTCCTTTACACACGGGTATCCCAGGCTGTGTGCTTCTGTGCTCTTTTGTGCTTTTCCTTTGAGTCAGGGTGTCATGCATCCCAGATTGGCTTTGAACTTGCTACATAGCCAAGGGCGACTTTGAACTTTTCCCTCCCTTCACCTCTGGAATGCTGGGATGGCTGGCACGCACCACAACACCAAGTTTACGCTGTGCTGGGGATCAAATCCAGGCCTTTGTGTGTGGTAGGCAAGCACTGCCGACTAAACTACAACCCCAGCCCCTAAAACTTTCATTTCAAAGCAAACCTTTAAAGTCTAGAGTTATTTAGCTAGGTAATAAGAGGAATCTACCAGTAGGTACTGCCCTTCTGTTCGACATGCTGTTGGTTGGCTCTGGGGGAAGAAGATTGAATCAGGGCAGGTCCCTGCCAGGGCCTGGCAGACGAGTCCACTTCCTCTTTCTCTCAGGAAAGAGTGGTCACCTGGAATTTTATTCTGAAGAAATACGTCTATGGGAGCCGTTACGAGAACCGCGTGAGAGTATCTAACGATGCCGAACTGTCAAACGCCTCTGTCACCATCGACCAGCTGACCATGGATGACAATGGCACCTATGAGTGCTCTGTCTCCCTGATAAAAGACCAGGATGTCACCGCCAGGTCTCGAGTCCGCCTCTTAGTCCTTGGTGAGTGTCCCTGTCTTTTCCTGTCAGAGGAGGAGGGTGGGCAGAGGAGTGCTGTCCACAGCAGAGCCACGGTCCTGTCTCTCCCTCTGCAGCCAAATGCACTCTGGGTTCCCAGTGGCTAGCAGGCTGTTTCTGAGGGCAGAGACGGTGGCTTTGGAGTCATCCCTTGCTCCCCTTGCCCCCCCCCCTCCACACCAACTCTTCTTCCCCCTCCAAACTCATTACTGAAGAGAAGGGAAGGGGATCTCCAAGCAATACACGGATTCTCATCTTGCCTTAATCAGTGTGTGGCACTCACAGGGCCGATTGTGACTCCCATAGGTGACTTGTCTTTCCCTGCTCTCAACTCAGCTCCACACCACAGTCTCCTCTTTCTCATCTTTTTCCTTTACACGATTTGGCAGAATGTCTTTTAAATTGTATATGGCAGTTGTTGGACTTACAGAAAGCATTATAGTGTGTCAGACTACACTGTGGTATCAACTAATGCTGCATAAATAGCCAAGACCTCGTCCCACCCCGCCACCATGTGGCAGCCAGAGGTAATGCAGGCAGGCGTCTTAGACTTCGCCCCACGTTCTCCCAATGTACACCAAGCACTCATACGCTTTCCTCTTTCCTTTTGGTTTGATATTATAAACCATTTATCAAGTTGCTTCTTGACAACGCTCCATGAACAGGTCAGATTTCAATGATTTTTGTTAGCTCTTGTTGGCACAAGCAATACCACAATACACCCCTTTACCTCACTTTGTGTATAGGTATATATAAAAATCATAATTCATTATGTATACATGTAAGGGTTATATGTACACAGACTTGTATAACATTTGGGTTCTTTAAATACATGGGCTGTCTTTTTTGATAGAGGATTTCAAGCAAATGGCAAGAATCGGCATAAATCTGAAACCTGATTCTGCTGGTCCTCCAATCAAACTCCTGTCCTTATATAAAGGCCCACCTACTTTTAAAGACAAACAGGTTAACCTGAAGAGTGAAGAATACAAGCTTAATCTGAGAATATGGAATTCGTTGAAACTAATCTTTTGCTTAAAAAAAAAAGCATTTTATCCTACATGTTAATAAACCCACCGATATTCTTTGTGAAAAGTTTTCTTTCTCTGTGTCTCTATAACTGGATGATTTTTAAAGGAGAAAGACTTTAATTATACAGGGGGGATCATTCTAGGGAGGCTAGCAGGAAGCTCCTAAGCCCGACCTTAGCCCCTGGTAGCTAGCTTTGTCTAGCTCACCTCCAGGAAGCCACGAAGCCAGAAGACGCAGCAGCCTGTGCGGCAGGTGGGCAATCATTGCTCTGGCCTCTGGCGCCACCTGACGTCTTCGAAGGGAACAGCCAGCATCCTTAGAGGCTTTGGAGCCTAACACATCTCTTCCCACCCTCTAATGGCCTCTCCCTTAGTGATTATTTAGGCAACATTCTGTTTGGAAAACAGGCCACCTGAGAACAAGATGCTCTCTCCCCCTTGTGAGTACCCGCTCCCTTGCCAGTACTCTTGGCTCCAGCGCGTGGGGGCTCTTTAAACTAGATCTAATTCGAGGTCCCAGTTGTTTGTGACTTGGGGGCTGGGGATCTGAAGAGGGTAGGGGTGTGGCTGGCATGGGGCTCACAGGAAGTTTAGAGCCTGTGGTCAAGGGCCTGGAGCAAAAGATCTCCACACAGTCACAGCGAAACAAGATCTCCCTTGCTGGCCATCACCCCACCCCCACCCCCACCCCCACCCCCACCCCCGCGGCAGTTTCTGGAGTTCCTGCTCAAGCCACACCCAAGGAGTGGACTAGGTGCTAGTTTTCAAACAGGCACGTTTGCCTTTTATGCTTCACCAATGGTCTCTGGCACTTTCCTTCCCACTTCTATCTGTATCCAACAACCCCAACCCCACCCCAACCAACCAACCAAACACTAGCTCAGGGGGTCCCTCTGCTACTCCATCACTTAGTCTGATGGGGGTGTGGGAGATTGCCGCTGCGCCTTCAGCTAAAGGCATGCCTGAGGGTGAGGCTGGCTAGGTAAGGGCCCTGCAAGGTTCAGCTGTGGGGCCCAGGAGGGAGAGAGAACCACAGCAGGAACACCCAGAGGGTAGGTTCACCTCCCCTGAACCTCCAGAGCCGCCCCCAGGGCTAGCAGGAGGCTGATAAGTAGCCAACCCTGGCAGGTGTTCTGCCCACCTGCGCAAGCAGGCTTGCTTTTGATCCTCAGAAGCTTGGGTTTTGTTTGGCGATTCTGGAGTGCCTCTAATGTGTCCAGTGGGACCAAACCTGGCTGGCCCAGCTGTGTCAGCAGATGTGAGGCACTCCTAATAATAGCCCACCTGTTTCCAAGAAGAAATTATGCAGCTGCTGGACTGGAAGAGAGGAGTCAGGGACAGTTCCTCCAGCAACTTCCAGGTGGGCTAAGACTGGCATTAACCCTCAAGATGAGTGGCCATGTGGCTGAACTGGGGAAGCAAGCCACCCAAGATGGCATGTGACAAAGGGAGAAGGGTCCAAGGACATCAGTGACAACTTCCCACACCACGTGCTCTCCCTTCCTCACCCCTAACGTGGCTTCCTGGAGTCTCACAGATACTTCCTGCTTCTTGCCTCTGAGCTGTTCCCCTGTTCAGCATGCTCATCTCTGCTATAATTCCTGTCTCGTCACCATGGTGACTTTCAGGTCACAGCCCATAATTATGTGTTGGGTCATTATCCTCTGTCCCAGTAGTCCTGTCCCCTGCTCTGCCATTGTTTCGTTGTCTTTTGTCCCCCACTAGATTCCTTGACTCACTCAGAGTGCCACCGAAGTACCCAGCATTGTCAGGCAGAACCTGAGTACTGAATAACATCCGAAGAACCACCCACTCCACCCAGTGTGACATTAACAAGGCTGAGGGAAAGTCAAGAAGCCAGGGGACCATGTGCAGATAGCTTGCGGTGGCTGCTACCCCTTTCTTTGGCATTCCTTGGTCACCTCTGCCCATTTCCATGTCTTCAGTCGCATTCTTCACCCAGCGGGAAGGTCTGCACTGCCTGGGGTCCCTCCTGCTGTCTAGCTGCTAGTGCTGATTGCATTTTATTAGCAAAGTAGAGGGAGAAGACAAATGGTAGATTCACAGAGAACAGCCCCAAGAAGCTGGAGGGCTGCAGAGACCATCTAGGGTGAGGAAACCGTGGCCCGCTCCAGCCCAAAACCTGCCACGCCCTTCCGGTTCTAAGGCATTAGTAAAACCAGCAGGGAGGGAGGGAGGAGCTGTCCAGAGGGAGTGACTGGGGTGGGGTGGGGTGGGGTAGAAAACATGACCAAAATACATTGCATACATGTATGAAGATTTCAAAGAATAAAAATAGATTCTACACACGTCCAAGAGAAAAAACAGCATTGGAAATAATATTGTGCCTACAAATCCCATATGGCCCCCTACAGAGGCTTGCTGTCCCCTGACTTTACTGATCAGGAACTCGGTGATCCCAGCTAAGTTAAGAGCAGAAAGAGCTCACCTGGGACCATAAGGCAAGCACTGGGTCTGGAGTCAGGAAACCTTGGTTCTAGTCCCACATCTGCCAGAACCTAAGAACAAGTGTCCCTTCTGCGTCCTCTGGTGGCCCCCGTCTGTATAACAGCTACGTTGATCATGTTTAAACTCCCAAGAGTCCAGAGAGCACAAGAAGCCACTAACTACCAACCAGCCCATTGGGACTCTTTCCCTGGGGAGATGCAAACAAACTCTGCAGGACAGCAAAGACAAACCAAAATGCTTCTACTGAAGCTCAGCTTGGAGAACTCTCCCATTCCTGTGTTTATATGCAAAGCTTGGGTGAGCCCACAACGTGCTATGCCACCATGCTGGAATCTCAGTTCAGTGCAGTCAGTTCTCCATGGCTGTATAGATGGACAGCCCCCACTTCAAATGTATCCCACAGTCCATGTATTCCAGCACCATCTGAGACAAGACCATGAACAATTAGGACAGGATTACTTACAAATGGCCATTGGTGTATGACAGGGTGTCTGGAATCTCAGGTAAGAGAGTTCAATACCCTCCCTAGCCCCTCCTTCTAGGAGGGCACGTCAGCAGCCAATGAGACCACACTTGAAAGTCACAGCCTTTCTGAGGAAGTCGTGTGTTAGCTGGGAGGAGCGTGCTGTATAGCACAGCCTGAGGTGCCGCCCCTTCGAGACGGTGCTAGACAGTGGGTATTTTGGGGATGAATTAGCTTTATCATATACAGCCTCACCACTAAGCTATGATTTTCTCTGCATGCATTCTTCCGTGTGTGTGGAAGGAGACATAGGTTGGTAGATGTCGGCATGAGCAGTAGTTGTCCCCATGTGACTCAGGTCTCTCTTTCGGTCTCCTTTCACAGTACCACCCTCCAAGCCAGACTGCGGCATCGAAGGGGAGACAGTGATTGGGAACAACATCCAGCTGACGTGCCGCTCTGCGGAGGGCTCTCCGAGCCCACAATACAGCTGGAAGAGTTACAATGCCCAGAACCAGCAGCGACCGCTCGCCCAACCAGGTGAGGGGGGGAGCAGGGAAGGCCGTGTGTCCCACATACAGGGGCACCTGACTGCCTAGGGCTGCCAGAGGAGACAGAGGCTGACCAACCAAAGTCCTATTAACCTTACAGCCCTGCCCTTGAGCTACCTCGAACCATCCCTCAGAGCATTGGTCTCCCATACAAAACCTACACATCTCAGAGCTGTGAAAGACAGCAGTGGCACCCGGAAGCTCAGCGCAGGCTTTGGTAGAGGTCACGTGACTTCTGTTCTTCCCATCCTTCATTCTCTCAAGGAAGTGAGTCCCGCTAAGCATTCTGTGCAGAAACACCGGGGCCTGTTCTTTTAAGTGTTATTATGGCCCAAAGCCCACTTTTGAGATGGGGAATTTCCTAACTCTGTTTCCCATCCACCCCAGTCCATCTCACACCACCACGACCACAACATGGACTATTAGGGTCCTCATCCGCAGGCAGGCTATGGTGAATTTAGCTGTAGTTACCAAGAGACCCATTTTGTACTGGTCACCCAATATTTGCTCTTTTGATCAGGAAATAAACTAGATACAGGAGGGGGTCAGGGGTGAAAGAAGAGAGAGGGGCAGAGCTGGGACCATATAAACACTCTGCTGCCATTATGGCCCCTGGAGTGGACATCGTGTGGGTTCCCGGTGCCCACCGGCTGCTGTGGCTGCATCAGTGAACCGAGAGGTGCCCATCAGTGCCGCGTGTGTGGAAATGGGATAAGGAGGTGAAAGCAAAGCCTGTGGGTGAAGCTGATCTGGGTGAGGGAGGAACATCGGGAAGCCCCGTGAAACATCCAGTGCCCTGAGGAAGCCCCGTGGGTGAACACCCCACACCCCCTGGGTTTCCATCAAAGCCAAGTGGATTATCATGCTGTCTCTCAATCATCTGGAGACCAAACAATAACTTTGTAAAAAACAAAAAAGTTAGTAGAATTCACTCGACTTAAGGTAAAAGGGATGATGTACTAGCTAGTAATAGATGTGATATGGATTACCACAGATGTCCAGTTTTGCTGGTATGTTTCTAGTTTGCCAATTTTATTTTTTATTTTATTTTATATTTTTTTCCGAGACAGGGTTTCTCTGTGTAGCCCTGGCTGTCCTGGAACTCCCTCTGTAGACCAGGTTGACCTCGAACTCAGAAACCCACCTGCCTCTGCCTCCCAAGTGCTGGGATTAAAGACGTGCGCCACCACTGCCCAGCTCAATTTTATTTTTTAAAAAGAGTTATGTATTTGTATTATGTATGTGAGTACACTGTTGTTCTCTTCAGACACACCAGTAGAAGGCATCAGATCCCATTACAGATGGTTGTAAGCACCATGTGGTTGCTGGGAATTGAACTCAGGACCTCTGCAAGAGCAGTCAGTGCTCTTAACCACTGAGCCATCTCTCCAGCCCAGTTTGCCAATTTTAAACACATTTCTAAAATTGCATTTGTGTGGTGTGTATACATTCGGGAGAACAGCCCAGTGAGAGGCCAGGGGACAACCTGTGGGAGCCTCTTTCCTGCCACCATGTGAGTGCCAGGACTTGAACTCAGGTTATCCAGTCTTGGCACCAAGTGCGTTTACCCACACGGTCATCTCACTAGCTCCTGGATTGCCAGTTTTTGAGTGGGATTTTTGTTGAAATCACCTGGCAGCTGTGCTTAAACACTGTGGTGTCCTGTCTACCCTTTGTTGCCTGTTCATGGTCTAAGAACACAGCGATGTGTGACTTTGCTCAAGTGTGCACTGTGGGGTGCAGGGCTGAAGATCATGAAGAGATGAGTTGCAGGGGCTGGCGCAGTGGTGTTATTCGGACACTGTGTGAAGGATCCTGGAAGCTTTCTTCACAAAAGGGATGATGGAGTTGCAGCAAGACCAGGTGCTGAAGAGTAGCTATAGGCTTTAATCCTGGCCGTGTTCCTTGCTAGCAAGGCAAGATACTTAGCCTGCCTCTGCCTTAGTCTGTACATCTGTAGAATGGGCACAACACCAGCGTTCATCTCATGCTGTTACTGTGAAGGGCGAACCAAAGTACATAAAAACAGAGATTGGTGCCTGGTAGATGGCAAAGGACACAATCCGTTCTAGGTGTTATTAGCTATGCTCAGCAGACCCTTCAGAGTAGAAAACAGCATGGGAGTCATGGCGTCAGTCTGGCCGAGGGGCAGGGTACATATTCATGTAGAAATGATAGCCGGTGTTGCTCATGGGAAAGACAGTGAGGGAAGATGGAGAGGGGCCCGTGTGCCCGCCTAGGAGGTTGGACTTTTCTCTGTAAGCACTGGGGTCCTCCGAGGAGCCCAGTGGGCACCCCCGCCACAGCTCCCCCGCCTCCGTCACAAAAAGCTGTCAGGGGCAACACTTAGTTCTTTACTGGCTGAAAGTGGGTGAATCCTGAGGGCACGGAGGGAGGTTAAAGCAGCATTTGCTTCTCTGCTTTACCCAGTCAGAACTCAGGCCTGGCGTGACAGCAGGAAAGATGGCTGCCGTGTAAGCTGTCTCCATGTCAGCAGCATAAGGGAGAAAGGACGAATCATGGCTCACAATCTAAGAGCACAGTCCTCCAAGGTGGGAAAATGTGGCCGCCGCGGCTCGATGCGCCTGGCCCCTGGAAGAAGAGAGAGGGACACAGACAGACAGACAGACACGGGGGGGGGGGTGCACAGAGGGAGGAATTCTGGTGCATAGTTCAGTTTCTACTTTTTATTCAGTCCAGTATTCCAGCCCAAGGGATGGTGAGGCCTACAGCTAAGGTGGGTCTTCCCACCTTAGTTAACTTAATCTAGACGGCTCCACACATCTGCGCCCAAGGCTGATTTGATCTGGAATTCCTCGTAGGCAGGCCCAGAGGCTTCTCTAGGTGGTTTTGATTCAGATTGACAGTATTAACTGTGGAAGCCATGGTCACCATGCAGCTTTGAGTCTGGACGTTGTGATGGAGTGCTCCTCTCAAGCCTCTTGCTCCCAGAGTTCCCTGCAGAGCCCGGGAGTCCTGTTTTAACTTTGTAGCTGTAGTCTCTTACAAGCTCCCTGGTCCTTCAAAAAACACAACAAAGGCTGAAGTGATGTTAATGGTACCTTCCTTGAAGGAAGAGGCGGTTTCCCATAGGAGAAGCTCTGGCAATGCCGGTGAGCTCAGGAGTGGAACAGGAATACTTCAGGGGTCCGCCCCAGAGCCTGGGATGAGACGTGGCAGCCAGAGCTTACTGACCGGCGTTGGTGGGAGGGGAGATCCTGTTCATTCAACATCAATATCTTGGAGTTATCAGGGCTTCTTAGCGCTTCAGCAGAACGGACGACGGCCATATGCATTCTCTATCCTGACCACAAGATGGCGCCACAACAACGGGAAACCGGGTTTCAAACAGTAGTGGGCTCTGAGAGGCCCCAGTTTTATCAAAGCCAATCAGTGGCATGGTATGAGCTCAGTTTTATCCCAGAGAAGTTTCTAGAACATATCGTTTGCTTCAGAGACTAGGGGAAGGATGGTGCTGGCTCATGCAACAGGAACCCCCATGATCCCACCCCTAAAGGAGGCCTAGGAGCTGCCCTGGGGTGCTGTGGACGCCTGACTCGCTGAGCAGTACACTCTCAGGTGGGGACTCTGATGCCAGCGATAGGCCTCCTAAACACACCTGTGCCTGGAGATACAGGGCATTCTGTAAAGTGTGTTCCTTCAAAATCCTCTTAAGAATAACCAAATCCAATTGGGTTAGAAAATGGGACTCCGAATCCCTGTCATGGTTTCCAATGCTCCCTGGCATATCAAAACACCCGTGGGCCACGCCCCCAAAGCTTCACCACCATAGTGATTTACATACTTGCCTTGCTTGTGGGCCGCTTTCCAGCATCATATATGAATATCACGTGTAAATGGTATACCGGAAAACACTCACGGTTCTAGAAATCCAAGGCTGTCACATTTTACCGAAAAACGTGTTTGAGTTTTGAGGAAAGAATATGAAGAAAGTAGCATACTTAGGATAAGAAGAGAAGAAAATAAAATTAATGTGCTGTGACTAAGGTGACTTTTATCTTATTTTCTCTTCTTTCAGAGGCTTCCTCTGGCCCTCAGACAAGAGTAAACCCCTTCACCACGAGTTCAGATACAACCCCCACTGTTTCGTGTGTGTCTTCCTTCATAGATTGGGAATACCAGGAGGACAGGCGCTCTCCTCGTTTTGTTTGTAGCTGTGATTGGAATGTAGATGTTTTTAGTTTGAAGCGAGTTGACATGATAGCTTTTTGTCATGCATAAATTCTTATCATAGACATACATTGCTTTTATAGTGCAAAGATGTTTGCTTTTTAAACATTTATTTACTTATTAGTGTGTGCCTCTGTGTGTGTGTGCCTCTCACGTGTGTACCTGTGTGCGTGCACACATACCAACACAAAACTCAGAGGACTCTCCTTCTGTGGAACTGGAGTTGGGAATACGTGGTCCACCTTCCATACAAGAATACTGGAACAATGAAACACCATTGAGGATATTGAGAGACCGACAATCCCCGAGTGGGGAGGCAGGACCTTGGGTGGGCTGTTCCCTGGCTTGGCACATGGGGAAGCAGCCAGACATAAGGCTGGCAATGACTGCAGGTCCAGACTGTAGTTTGTCACTGTACTAAAAGCCCAGAATGCAAGGCCTAGGGAGGTGGTTCAGTCGGCAAACTGCTTGGCACGAAATTGTGGGGACCTTGGTCAGCAGCAACCCACACAAAAGCTGGGCATGGCAGCACCTGCCTGCAATCCCAGCACTGGGAGTGGGGGATGGGCAGAGACAGGAGGACCCCAGGGCTCACTGAGCATCCTTTGCACAGCTGAATCAGTGAGCTCCAGATTCACTGGGAGACTCTATCTCAAAGAGCAAGACAGAAAAGAGATTGAAACACCTGAAGTTAACCTCTGGCCTCCACATATGTACATGTATGTGCGTGTATAGATACATACACACACACACACACACATACACACACACACACACACACAGACACACACACAGACACACACACACACTGAGTTGGCTACTGAAGATTAGAAATCGCTTCTGAACGGTCTAAAGGCTACAACAGGTCCCTCTTGATAACTTAGACCATGTCCTGGGGACAGATTGTGACACCTGTGGCAGCTGCAGTTAGGGGATGTGAGTTTCTTCTCTTGAAATGGCAGTGATGATGAAGCATCTCTGAGAACAGGACACACACACAGGCCTGGGTTCAGGGAGAGCTCTCTTGTGAGGACGTCTATCTGGTCCATGTCCCCGGGCTGGACATTACCTGTTTTCACTCTCGTTCCAGATGAGGCAGCCACTGCTGAAGGACAGTGGAGGAGGAGTTTAAAGTGACACTGTCCCTCAACTCACACACACCCTCCCAGAGTGTGCCCACACCCTACACCCTATGTACATTTCCTGTTATGTATGTAGGGAAAGTATCAGCCCAGGACCACCAAGACCAAGTTCTCAGTACAAAGGAGGTTTATCTGCCCCAGAGAGACAGAGGGCAGGGATAAGGGACAAAGACAGGAGATGAGGGAGAAGGGGAAGGGAACAAGGGACAGGGGTGGGGTGGGGTGGGGGGTGGGAGTGGTATTTGTCCTGGAAGGAGACAAAGGACTGCCTTGGGATAGATAGGAGACCGTTGTGGCCCAGAGGAAAATGGTGGTTTATAAAGGTAAAAGGGGAACCCCGTGTTAGGATGCAGTGTTTAACTTTAACTGGGAGTGTTAATTAGGTGAACCCAAAGGGGCTTCTGATTGCTGGGCTTCAGTACTTTGAGAGCTGGACCTTGGGAATCAGCCCCAGGAGGAGGTAGCAGCCTAAGAAAGGAATAGACTGGGATGGCTAGCACTGGGAATTGGGGAGAAGGGCAAGGCCTTCCAGAGCCATACTCACCATGCTTGAGCTGGCCAGAGTCCGTGTGTGTGTGTGTGTGTGTGTGTGTGTGTGTGTGTGTCGGCGCGTATGCGGACGTGTGTATGTTTCCCAAGTACTTACTGCAATCAGCATTCTACTGAGCACTTATATTTATTACTAATATCTCATCTTAGACTCACAAGTGACTTGTCACACAGGTACCATCATTTCTAATTAAAGATGAAGAAATAAATTCGATAGGACAAGTTACTTGCAAAATACATCAAATAAGTAGGCAAAGCCAGAGTTGGCACCCAGGGTTTTGACTGCATTTGAGCCTTCACTGTTGTCCTGCCTGCCATGTTGATCCGCCAGCATCCTTAGAGGTGACTTTTATGCCCATCAGTGATGGATGGACAGGCTCAGAGAGGAGCAGGGGTGAGTCAGTGAGTTTGCGGCTCCCAGGGCCCAGGCCTCTTAGCCCTGGGCTGTGCATACGTCACCACAACACTGTCTTTTCACCATGCTGTTCTTCGTTTAGTCTCAGGTGAGCCTTTGCTTCTGAAGAACATCTCCACGGCTACAGCAGGTTATTACATCTGCACCTCCAGCAATGATGTGGGGACAGAGTCCTGCAACATCACCGTGGCACCCAGACCTCGTAAGAGCAGAGTGGGGAGGGAGAGAGGGAGAGAGGGAGAGAGGGAGAGAGGGAGGGCTACAAGGTCCAGAGATGGCTGTTTGAGGCCACGGGAGATGAACCCGGTGGCCGCTGTGACCCTGGAGAGATGACTCCTGACCCAGGCTTTTCTCACCCTGAGGCTAGCCCAGCTCCTCCAGTTCTTTGGAAATAGAGCCTGGGACAGACTTCTGGAGACCTCTTCAGCCACACCTGCCTTGTGATCACTCAGAGAGTGAGGGAGAAGTTTCTTGAACCAGTTGTCTTGGTTTAAACCCTCTTCTCTTTTTGTGGGGAGAAGGGAGCCATAGTTCCCTCAAGCATAAGCCAGAAGCAGGCAAAGTTAATGCTCAGAGTGTTTGGAGAGCCTAGGGAGACCTGTGTCAGGATGCTCTGTGTCTGTCTCTCCTTGTCTGCACTTCTAACCTAAAGAATGTCCTCAAATTTGTCTGATCACAATACTCCAGGGCCATGACTGTCATAGTGTGTTACCAGAGGCTTCTAGCCATGGCTCCCTAGTCAGGCAGAAGAACTGGAGTTGCCCGGAGGCTGGGGAGGGACTAGCCTGCTGTGCCCTGTACCAGCACTCCTGCCTGACTTTCTATTCTGTACCCATGATTTACTCAGGCGGAAGGGGTAGAGTTGGGGGGAGGGGTAGAGTGGGGAGAGAGGTAGAGTTGGGGGAGGGGTAGAGTTGGGGGAGGGGTAGAGTTGGGGGGAAGGTTAGAGTGGGGGGGAGGGGTAGAGTTGAGGGCCGGGAAGTACAGCTGCTCCATTCTCTTACAGCCTCCATGAACATTGCACTGTATGCGGGCATTGCGGGGGGTACCTTTGTGGCCCTCATCATCATCGGCGTCATCGTCTACTGCTGCTGCTGCCGGGAAAAGGATGACAAAGCTCAAGACATGGAGGATGCACAGCTGTAAGTCTGCTGGGATGGGTGGCCCCTTGGAAGGAAGCAGATGGAGATGCACACACCCCCGTTTCTCAGTCATGCCCATTAGCGCCCTGGGAGACACCAAAGAATTTCAGTCTTTCCCAGTCGCAGCTGAGGAATGAGCGATTCACCCAAGTCAAGGGTGGACTGAGGTCCTGCACTTGTCCTCTGGGCCTGTGGTTTGCCGCCTCTTTTCTCGGGGCAGGCTTTCTCATGGCAAGCCGAGGTCAGATAGAGGCTGGAACACACGCACACTCTTTCCACAACGATCTCCTCAGCTCACGAGTTGGGAGATCTCACTGTGCGCTGGGTAACCAGCCTGCAGCACCGAGTACCTTGGCAGCTCATGGGAGGGGATGAGATTAGGAACAGTTTACCTCTCCCCCAACCCCGTCCCCCAAAAGGGAGGGCTAACTTTCTTTTCTTTCTTCATTGCCCTGTAGGAACCGAGCAGCTTACCAAGAGCCTAAGAAGCGGCAGATAGAAATTTCCAGGGAGCAGGAAGATGAGGGTGAGCCCAGGCATGAGGATCAGAGGAGCTCGGGGCGGAGCTCTCCAGACCAGCCTTTCCGGTGAAGGGGCGAGGAGGGAGGGCTAGGCCCAGGCTCCTGCTTCTGGCCGCCTTTCTCTCAAGCCCCATAGTCCTGCCCCTCCCCCCAGGCGTTGGTGGTGTACTTCCTGTGTATCTGCCTCTGGGAAGCATTACTGGCCTGGCTACTCAGGTCATACCTGATGATCACTGAAAGGACCCTTCCTCACTGCTAAGTCTGACTCAAGGCCTGGCCTTCCCCAGAGACCAGACAGCATCCTCTGCCTCCCTTGTGGCTAGCAGGGGCTCCTAGAAGCTTAGCACAATCCGATCCATTCGGGGCTGCTTCTGTTCAGAGCTCCCCATACAGAAAAGTGCCAGCTTCAGCACCAGCTTCAAAAGGTGGGAGTCTGCCCTGTCCAACCACGCCCAGCACTCAGGAGAGACCCAGTGATGGGCTTGCACCCAATATTTTGTTGAATGAAGGGAAGAAATCGACGATAAGATGTAGTCTCTGTGATTTACCGAGCTTAATTGTGCCCTCCATGCTGGGGGCACATGGTGGCCTCCAGCTTCTCCCTCAGCTTCGTCTCCCACTACAGAGTTTCTGTCCTAGACATACGCCATCTTAGGACTTCCCAAACACAGTTCTATCTTTGTCTGTCAAAAGTCTGCCTGTCCTTACAACCCACCAGTATTGGACCCCCAAATCTTTCTAAATCCTATCGTGACTGCTAACATGCAGGGAGACAGTGAAGTCACTTTGTCCCACACCTAGACCTGGGCTGCATGTAAGGCCATCAGGCTACACTTCTACTGTATTAGCCTAGGTACCCTGGAGCAGGGTCAGGATCTCGGAGCCTGGCAGCCTCAAATGGGGACTTGCCCTCATAGCCAGGGCTTTGCCTCCTGGATGTGACTTGGGACATCTGATGACTCCACCCAAGCCCTGTGTTAGTCTGGTTAGGTGGGCAGACTGATTTAAAATGAACACAACACAAGCTTACTTCCCTCTCTGCCCAGCCATGGCCTCTGAGTGCCAACTGCCCTGCCCGTAGCCTCTCCTTTCGGTTACTCCCCAGGACTCAGGCCAGATGGGCTGCTCCAAATGTGTTTTACTAATGGATGAACATTTCTGGATCACCAGAAAGCAAATGTATCAATCCCTTTCCCCCTTCTGATTTTATGTACACGTATATTTTTATACACTTTGCTAAACTCTTTGTTTCAATCAAAATGCTTCCTTATCAATAAAGTTACTGGTGGAAATTCACTTTTCTTTGTTCACCTGATTTTGTTTGTGCCGAGTACAGCTGTGCCTAGCAGGTCTATGAGACAGGGTGACCAGATAGAGAATCTTGGGGTTCTATTACTCGTGGCCAAGGTAAGGGCAGGTGGTAACTCTCAAGATTGTTGGGGACAGGACAGAGCTCAGCCTGGTGGTAGAGGCTCTGAGAGCCTGCAGTGTCAGACCTGGCAGGCCTGGGAGTTACCCATGTGCCTCCAGGGTGGTGACAGAGACTCCCTGTGACGCCCTACAGTGCCCCTTCTGAGGAGATGGGCAGGCCATTCTGTCAGAGAACCGTGGGGCCTCTCCCCCAAAGCAGCCTGGATCCATAGTCTGCACCCAGCTTGGACCTGTGGAGCTCTGTGCTTTTCCTGCCTCGGCATCTACCATATGGTGCTGCCATGACCCGAGTGTACACATTAACCTCTGCCTACAAGATGCATGAGTGTCAGAACTGGCTCATAGGCATTTGGTAAGGGTTAGTTGCATAGACAGTGTTTACTGTCACAGTGTCTTGCTCAAGGGCTAGCACCTAGCCCCCTGGCTACTTTGAGATGCCACTATCCCCCATGGTTCATGGCTCCACAGGGATGTCTGGAGGCTACTCCATTCTTGTTGGCACCCATCTTAGCTTGGCTTTAGGGAAGAGCACAGGAGGAAACAGCAAGAATTTTTGTGAGCACTTGCTATGCTCTGTGCTGCTCACAGGGGTACTGAAGAGCTGGTATCTAGGGCAGGAAGCAGACACAGGAACAGGTGCATAAGACAGAATTACTCTGTGTGTGTGTGTGTGTGTGTGTGTGTGTGTGAGAGAGAGAGAGAGAGAGAGAGAGAGAGAGAGAGAGAGAGAGAGAGAACGTACAAGCGCCTGGGGATGATTCAAATGGGTGATACTTGGCTGTATCTTGACAAAACAGAGCAGGTGCTGATGCTCACTTGTCCTCTAGTGCAGGTTTCTATTATTTGGGTGTCAACTCTCATTATCAGTTGGCAACACTACAGATTCCTGCTGAATTTATTACAGTCCAGAAAGCTGTGGCAGTTAGGTTGTTATAGGCTCCCACACAGCCTCAGCGAGCCCAGCACAGGTGCTCAGAGGCTCTGGATGGGTGCTCAGACAGGTCCCTGAAAGATGAGATGCAGCTTATAAATTAGCTACTCTTCAGGGCTTCTGATGAAGTTGCTTTTGAGTCACAGTGTATCAGGTCTCAAAGGCAGAGGCGTATACCAGTGGCAAGCAGTAAGGCTGTTCTCACTGTAGACCAGCTACAGGTCTAAGCCATCTTCCACATCTCCTCTCACAGGCCTCACAGGACCAGTATGAGATTCTGTCTTATTCAGTGTCTTAGTCAGTGTTCTATTGCTGGGAAGAGACAGCCATCACCGAGGCAACTCTTATAAAGGAAAACAGTTAATTGGGGCTGGCTTACAGTTTCAGAGGCTTAGTCCATTATCATCATGGCAGAGAACATGGTAGCATGCAGACAGACATGGTGCTGGAGAGTGGCTGAGAGTTCTACATCAGGATCCGCAGGGAGCAGGAAGAGAGAGACACTGGTCCTGGCTTGTGCTTTTTAGACCTCTAAGTCCACCCCCAGTGACACACTTCCTACAACAAGGCCTTTTCTCAGGGCCACACCAACTAACCTGTCTAAAGTAAGGGCACCCCATAATGGCTAAGCATTCAAATCTATGAGGCTATGGGGGCTGTTCTTATCCAAACCACCACAGATGCTTTTAGTATTCCCATTTTACAGAGCGGAAGTTGAAGCATGGAAAGCCAAGCATTTAAAACATAGGATGCCGAGTTGCTATTTCCAGCTATAAAGTATTTTTGTCCACCTGACTGGGGACCATGTTCTCATTTGCGTATCGAGTATGGAATCAGAATAAGAGAAGTTGGCTGCCTTCCACGAACCCTCATCGTCTATAGCAGTACTTACAAGCAGGCATTATATCGCCTGTGGAGATTCTAGAAACTTCCGGGGTCTTGGTTCTATCCCTGTATCTTGTTTCAAGGCTCTGGCCATCTTCACAGGTGATCTTGCTGTGAATCTTGGTCCCGTGGGCGGGGCCTCTTGGACCATGCCCCTACATTTGCATACTGGTGTTTTTTCTTTTCTGGTCTCAGGTACATTTCCAGAGGCCCCTAGCTGGTGTCTCTGATGGCCCTTGTTTGCTGTGCAACCTCAGCCAACCACGTTTGCTTCCTTCTTCTTTTCTTCCTTTTTATTTTTCCATTTTTTTAAATTTTATTAATCATTCCATTCATTTACATCTCAAATGATATCCCACTTCCTGGTTACCCCCTCTACCAACCCCCCCTCCCATGATATTCCACTTCCCGGTTACCCTTCCACCAACCCCTCATCCCACATCTGCCCTCCCCCCTCCCATTTGCCTGTATGAGGGTGTTCCCCTACCCACCCACTCTCTCCCGACCCACCGCTCCAGCATCCCCCTACTCTGGGGTATGAAACCTTTCCCTGGACCAAGGGCGTCCCCCCCAATTGCTGTCAGGCAAGGCCATCCTCTGCAACATATGTATCTGTAGCCATGGATCCCTCCCGGTATACTCTCTGGTTGGTGGTCTAGTCTCTGGGAGAACTGAGTGGTCAGGCCAGCCTATGTTGTTCTTCCAGTGGGGTTGCAATCCCCCTCTGCTCCTCCAGTCCTTCTTCCAGCTCACCCACCAGGTTCCCTGAGCTCAGTCTGATGGTTGGTTCCACGCACCCACATCTGCATTGGTCAGTTGCTGTCCGGAACCCCCAAAGAACCGACACACTAGGTTCCTGTGGGCAAGCGCCTCTTGACCACGGCAACAGTGTTGGCTTTCTTCCGACTGGAAAAAACCATCCTCCCGTTCCAACGAGGTCAGCTTGGCCTGGGAGGGGCAACTTTTGGCTAGCTTTCTGCTGTGATCTGGGATGTGTTGGCTTGCACACTCATCTCAAGTGGGCACTTTCCCCCCTGATTGCCAGGCTGTTGAGTGGATTTTTGTTTTAATTAGGATAAACCAAACGGCTCCAGAGATGGACTTAAAAATCATAATGACTGAAAAATCAGCAGACTTTGCTTTCTCACACACCCAAGTTCCCCATCGCCAGTTTATCTTTTTATTACTTGTTTATTTATTCATTTTATATAGGTGGGTGACTGTGTGAAGGTTAGAGAACAAGTTTCAGGGGTTGGTCCTCTCCTTCCATCCTGAGGAATCCCACTGAGCCAGCCACTGAGCCCCCTGTCTGTCTGATGTGTGGATATTCTGCCCTCAGGATGCTGTTGGCCACTAGCCAGCAGAGGAGACGGGACACACAATAAAGGTCCAGTGGTCCTTTTCAACTTTGGTCCTGAGGTGACCACAGAGACTCTGCTTAGGCCACAGATGAGTCACCATGCAACACAGCATGTCATGGGGTGGCAAGATGCCAACTTGTGACCTCAACATGGGAGAAGATGAGTTGGCTGTTGGTCTCTGCCACCATGGCCTCATTCCAGCCTCCAAGAATTCTCCATTTTACAGAGAAGGCTGGGATGTCATTAGAGGTGACAATGCCAGGAGGATGAGAATGAGACTCAGATCTGATGAGGAACGACTTGTCCTTGTCACCTGGTCACATCTTCTCCTGGCCCTGTGCACATGCAGAGGGTGGGCACTGGGCAAATGGGAAGAGAGGCTGAATTAGGGCTGCTTGCTTTAAACACACACACACACACACACACACACACACACACACACACACACACACACACACACACGCAGTCTCCTTCAGGCTAGAGCAATCCTTTGTTTTTCTTTTTCTAGATTTCTGTGACTTTGACACTTCTGATGGCTACAAGCCAGCTTTGGAAAACATCTCTGAGCTGCCTAATGGCTCCTCTGGATTAAATCCGTGCATCTCTGATGAGGAAACCATAGAAGCACAAGGAAGCTGTGCTCAGTGTGTCCCTGCATCCTGACGCCTGGGGCAGGCCTGACAGGATTTCAACTTCCCGGTTGCTGGGGATATCAACTTTGTTCACTGGGTGGAGGGTGTCTGCGAGATTTCTCTGCTCACTTCCCTTTGCAAACACTTGTAAGCTTTGCAGGATCTCAGAGAGTAGGTAAATATTTTCTCCTCCAATTTTATTTACATATTTATAAGGTCGGTGCAGAATTCTGTGCTTCTGTTTCATTCTGCAGGTTATAATCTATCACTGACTTCCCCCCTGATATTTGAATCACTTGCAGTTGGTTAGGGAGTTCCTTGGCCGCTGACGTATCCCTACCATTCTGTGTGTACTGAGTAAACCTTCTTACTGTAAGCTTGTTTTGTACCATTTCTGTCCCAGCTCTGACGTCAGCTGTTTCTCCATGACCATCTGTCCAGTTTAGGATAACACTTTGCAGAAAGTGAGGTGTGCTCATCGCTGCTAAGGAATACCTGCTCTCAGCCTCCTCAGGAGCACACAGAGGTACGTGTCTTTTGAACGTGTAACTACATTCTTGTGTTGAAGATGAACGTTCACTCCGGTGTCTTTGTTTGGCACCCAACAGGGTTCATTTGAGTTTCTTTTGGCCGCAAGAGGTTCTAGAACCCCATTTTCTTTTATATTTACTTCTCTGAGCAGTTTCTCTGTGTTGTACACCACTTTCCATATTCAGCCTTTCCTTCTCTGCTATATGTGACTGGGCTCTGCCTTCCCTGGCTTGTGAAGATAGTCACTTCCACTTCTAGAAGCTTGTCGCTCTGCTTCTATATGCCCTTACCCTACTCAGGTCGACGTCAGGGCATACTGTGAAAGGTTCAAACACAGGCTGAAGGTACTTTGGTCTGTGCGTGTCTACAGTCGTGTCGATACCATTTACTGAAAGGTTTCTTTTTCCCATGGCCTGCCTTGGTATCTTGGGGGAGAAAATCAATTGAGGATCTAGGTGTGAGTCTATTTCTGGACTCTCTGTTCTTCTCCCTTGAGATGTTTGTCTGTCTTAATGCCAGTACTGCCCTGGATACTATGGTGCAGAGTACCCCTTGACTGTGATAAATCAATTAAAATCTCTTCAGTGTTTTTAAGGATTGTTTCTGACCTGTCTAGATTCTTTGATTTTTGGTATCATAGGAGAGCTAGTTTTATGAAATAAACTCTTGGAATTTTAGTTTATACATGAAGCTGAGAAGGATCATCAGGAAGGCTGACTCCTTTTATTTAGCTTATGAAGGAGTACACTTCTCTGCTGTTCAGATCTCTTGAACTTCTCACAGAGATAGTATGCAGTTCTCAGTGTAGAGATTTTGCAGGTATTTTGTTTCATTTAAAAATGCTTAATGGTTTTGAGACTATAATAATTGGAATTGGTTTTTACATCCCATTTACTTTGCTTAATTTATTTTGCATCTCTATTCTTAGATACATACAATTAAAATAATTACATCTTCCTATTTAATTGGCCCTTTTGTCAGTAGGAAGAAGTGTTCTTAATTAGCTATGGTCATATCTGTCTTGAAGTTTATATTAACTAATAAAGGTTAAACGATAAACTACTATGTTTATAGATTACAAACCATTTGCTAGCATTGATTTTTTGACATTAATAACATATTAAGATGTTATGAATATATGAGACATATCTTTGTGATGGAGGAATGGAAACTATGATTAATACAAAAAATTATATGTTAAAAAATTTATGTGTATGTGTGTGTCTGTGTGTGTTCACCCATGTGCACAGGTGTCTGCAGAGGCCAGAAGGAGTTGTGAGCCTCCCCAAGTGAGTGCTGGGAAGTGAACTCAGGTCCTCTGCATGAGCAACAAGTCTTCTTAATCACTTAACCATCTCTCCAGCCTATAAAAATATTTCATGCTCCCTGTTGTATGATACATCTGCTTTTGGAATTTTACATTCAATGTATTTGTATCACTGTATTTAAACTAGATTTCCCTTTTCTAATCTACACTGACAATCTCCTGATTCAGAGACCAGGTCTCACTATGCCACCCACACTGGCCTTGAAGTCAAGATCTGCCTACCTCTGCCTCTAGGGTTCTGGGATTAGAGATATGTACCACAGAGCCTGGATTCAATCTTTTCTTTTTTGAGAATTTAGTTTTTATTTTATTTATTTACTTTTTTTTTTGAGACAGGGGTTCTCTGTATCCCTAGCTGTTCTGGAACTCTGTGTACCAGGCTGACCTTGAACTTAAAAAGATATACCTGCCTCTGAGATTAAAGAAGTGTGACACTCAGCTAGAAAGCTTATTTATGTGTAATAAAATGTTTTAGTCAGAGTTTCTATTCCTGCACAAACATCATGACCAAGAAGCAAGTTGGGGAGGAAAGGGTTTATTGAGTTTACACTTCCACATTGCTGTTCATCACCAGAGGAAGTCAGGACTGGAACTCAAGCAGGTCAGGAAGCAGGAGCTGATGCAGAGGCCATGGAGAGATGTTATTTACTGGCTTGCTTCTCCTGGCTTGCTCAGCCTGCTTTCTTATAGAACCCAAGACTACCAGTCCACAGATGGTACCACCCACAAGGGGTCCTCTCACCCTTGATCACTAATTGAGAAAATGCCTTACACCTGGATCTCATGGAGAAATTTTCTCAACTGAAGCTCCTTTCACTGTAATAACTCTAGCTTGTGTCAAGTTGACACACAAAACCAGCCAGTACAATTGACCCCTTGTCAACTTGACACACAAACACATCACTATTAAGCCTCAACCCTTACTTTCTTAATCATCTCCAAAATCTAAATAACTTTAAAAGTCCCACAGTCTTGCATATTAAAAGTTCAATCCTTTTAAAATATTCAATATTTTTAAAAATTCAAGGTCTTTTAAAAATTCAAAGTCTCTTAACTGTGGGCGCCACTAAAATACCTTCTTTCTTCAAGAGGAAAAAATATCAGGGCACAGTCACAATCAAAAGCAAAATCAAACTCCAACCATCCAATGTCTGGGATCCACTCACGATCTTCTGGATTCCTCCAAAGGCTTGAGTCACTTCTCCAGTTCTGCCCTTTGTAGCACACACCTTGTCTTCTAGGCTCCAGATGTCTGTACTCCACTGCTGCTGCTGTTCTTGGTGGCCATCTCATGGTATTGGCATCTCCAAAATGCTGCTGTCTTCTGCTGCAACAAGGCTTCACCAATAGCCTCTCATAGGCTCTCCTCATGGTGCCAAGCCTCAACTCCTTTGCATGACCCCTTCAGTTCTGGGCCATCAATTGCAACTGAGGCTGCACCTTCACCAGTGGCCTTCTGCAGCCTCTTACAGTGCTGAGCTTCAGATTCTCTTCATGACCCCTTCATACCTTCAAAACCAGTACCACCTGGGTGACTCTTACACATTACCAAGTCCAGCCACTGCACAAGGTAGAACCTTGGCTATCTCTGGAACACAGCCTCTGTGCTCTCAGAAAACACTTCCCAGAAGATTTCACCTCAATGATGCTGGTCTCTTCTTAATCACTGCTAATTTCTTAGCTCCAGCTAACCAGCGTCGATAGTCTCAGTAATGCAAAGTTTTTTCTTTAGTAGTTCTGGTATCTTGTTAATCACAGCTGATTCTTCAGCCCCAGCTAACCAAACCCACAGAAACTTCACAATCAAAATAGCAATGGCCCTGGTAAGAGTCTTTAATTTTCCCTCTGAAATTTCACAAGCCAGGCCTCCATCTTCTGCACTGTTCTCAACATTATCTTCCAAGCCCCTACACAACATCCCACAGAGCTCTTAACACTGAATGGCTCTTCTAGCCCAAAGTTCCAAAGTCCTTCCACAGTCCTCCCCAAAACATGGTCAGGTTGTCACAGGAATACCCCACTATGCTGATACCAATTTGTCTTAGTCAGGATTTCTCTTCCTGCACAAACATCATGACCAAGAAGCAAGTTGGAGAGGAAAGGGTTTATTCAGCTTACATTTCCACATTGCTGTTCATCACTAAAGGAAGACAAGAAGGTTAGGAAGCAGGAGCTGATGCAGAGGTCATGGAGGGATGTTACTTACTGGCTTGCTCCCCTGGCTTGCTCAGCTGGCTTTCTTATAGAACCCAAGACTACCAGCCCACAGATGGTACCACTCACAAGGGGCCCTCTCACCCTTGATCACTAATTGAGAAAATGCCTTACCTCTGGATCTCATGGAGGCATTTTCTCAACTGAAACTCCTTTCTCTGTGATAACTCCAGCTTGTGTCAAGTTGACACACAAAACCAGCCAGTACATAAAATGTATCACTTGTTTTAAGCCTATTATTTTGTCATTTGTTCTTTCTTGACTCTCTTTTATTCCTTTCCTTTGTGCTAATGGGAAACATTGTGAAGTGAACACAGTTAGACTCCTGCTGGGTTAGAGGTAATGCATGTGTGCATGTGTTTGTGTGTGGTGTGTGTACATACATGTGAGTGTATATATGTATGTGCATACATGTGCATGTATGTGTGTGTGCAGGGAAGCAGAACATATTTACATCACAAGACTCCACGGAGATGCTTGCAAATACTCCAGAATAGAAGCCTGTGACGTTTTTTGTAGTTTGGATCCGATGTGAGTCATATTTTCACTCTGACCAAATACCTGAGAGAGGTCATTTAAAGGAAGGATTTATTTTAGCTCACGGTTTCACCTCATGTTATCACCATGCTTCAGTGTTTCTAGGCTAATGTGTGGTGAGACAGAGCTTCACTGTAAGGAGCATGGAGGGAGGCAGGGGACTTACATATGGAGAACAGGAGGCAGAAAGCAAGATAGAATGGGGCCCAGGACAAGATACAGTTCCTGTGGACACGTGCATCCAGTGATCTCCTGAAGTGTCCAGCACCTCCCAGACTAGTGTCTCTAGTTATAGAAAAATCTTTTAACACACAAACTTTAATACACAAGGCTCTGAGGGAGATACCTCAGATCCAAATCATAATGAGCAGTGCATTTACCTACCGCCTGCCATTCTGTAAGAAGGATTCTACTGGAATTCTACCGGTTGCAGACCAAGTTAAACTAAACTTGGCCTGAAACCTTATGCAAGAAGCTACAATCTAACTCAACAAGTAAATAAATAGAAAACCTAACAGTCGAGGAATTGGTCTTTATGAGGAATAGCTGGATCCCAGCTATTCACAGCCATATGCTTTGGCCAATCACAGGTAGCCAACTGTCTAGACTACATACAGAAAAAGCCAAAAACTATGACCAACTTGACTCTCTTTGTGCCCACCTCAATCTCTGTGTCACCTCCTTTTCCCTCACTATAAATGTAATCTGCAAGCGTGTTGAGTTGCAGTGGTCTGTTTTGCTGCCAGATTCTAGAATTGCACATAAAACCAATTAAGACTGCAAAAGCTAGATTTGTTGTGATTGTTTCTCTAATGGGGCTTTTCTGTGGTCATCATTTCTCTAATACTTTCTATATGTTCCTGTGTATGGAGGTGGCATTCTCAGGCAGAGAGAGAGAGAGAGAGAGAGAGAGAGAGAGAGAGAGACAGAGACAGAGACAGAGAGAGACAGAGAGAGGTAGGTAGATAGGTAGGTAGATAGCACTATGCATTATAGTATCTATAGAGGAATAAAGCCTAGACCTGTCCACCTCAGTTGCACTTAAATCAGGTGGCCAAGGGAATGAGGTCTAGGGATCCACAAGTGTTTGCTTAGGCCCTAGCCCCTGAGACTACAAGGCTATCTGCCTCCAGGAGACACTGATTCCCCAGAGAGACCATTCCTGGCAAAAAACCCTCAAGTTCCTCTCCTGATGGCATGAAGGCCTCTAGAGCCCAGAGGCTGCGAGCCCAATGAAGAACCCTTTTTTTTTTTTTTTTTTTTTTTTTTTACTTCTTCTGGCCCAACACCCCCTTGATGCTTGAAGTTGGCATGTCATGCCCCCATGCCCAGAAAAAGCCTGGATGATCGTGTCTTTCCACAGTGTCTGAATGGACTGAGTAATAAACATTTCTCAAGCTAGATCAGTTTTGCTAGCTGCAACTTGTCTATTAATCTTGTTTTAAAAGAAATCTTTTTAAACTTAGGGTTTTATTTTTATTTTGTGTACATTGGTGTGTCACCTGCATGTATGTCTGTATGAGGGTGTCGTTCCCTCCTGGAATTGGAGTTACAGACAGTTGTGAGCTGTCACGTGGGTGGTAGGAAATGAACTCAGGTACTCTAGAAGAGCAACCAGTACTGTTAACTGTGGAGCTGTCTCTCTGATCCTTAATTAATCTTGATTTTGCTTGACAGCTGGCTATTGGCAGTCACAGGTTCTTTTATTTCAAGCACTGATATTAACTCTCTGATCATACGTTGTACTTAACACGATTTCCACACACACTTACAGGTTACAGGATGTCGGAGAAAGGGTTAATGTAGTTGCAAAGGACAAGATAGGAAATCTTAGATCCTCATGCAGATATCAGATGTGGGTCAGGGGATTAGGGCAATTTATGGTCAGCTTGACATTCACTGGCTGTCATGGGCAGAGGAAACTAACTATTCAGGAACCGGAGCTTGGGGACAAAGGGTCTGTTCCCTATGACAATTTTCCTGGAAGAGATTCATGGCAGTCTGCTTGACAAATTTAGCCTTGGGGTGCTCCTAGGTGAGGGAGCTCCTAGGTTACATCTGTGACTAATAAGCCCATTTGCCTGGTGTTTCTGACATGGATTATTTACAGTATCATCATTTACTGGCAACAGATAATTATCAGTTTGTGCCTCCGGGTGTATTGGCTACTGTGTGTTTTTTTTTGTGTAAACAAGATTTAGTCTTTCTTTTGTGGTACTTAGGCTCAAAATGGAGTAACTTGGGTCAAGGCCATTGCTTTATAAAACAGGGTAATTATTCAATGCAACACAGAGTAACCCAGAGCAGGTCCAGCTTGGTCGGTCTCACAAGCTAGAGCAGTCCTCAGCTGTGACTGGATAGGGAATGATTTGCCCGAGGTGATACACCGAAGAGAAAGGGTACAAAATGAAGTGTTTTTCCAGTCTGAGAGACCTAGAGCTCAGTCTCTTCCGTCAACAAGCGGCCAGTTCTGAAGCTTCTGACAGGTTTTCTGTAGTGAGTCTCCTCCGTTCCCTCCTGGCTGCTGTAGCACAGGTACCCCTTTACACAGTGACCCGAGATGTTACCTGCTGATGTCCTTGCTTGGCAGAGAACCTTGGATTGTGTTCTGTTCATCTTTGGTCCCTCAGGCAACTCAACACAGTAGAATGGAGAATGGCTTCTGCTTGGGCAGTATTTACAGGAGTGTTTTAGCTTCCATAAAAGGATACAATTCACTCTCCGCCTTCTTGCCTTGGCTGGATTTTCCAGAGAGAACATCTACACCTAAACTGGGCACAGAGTATTTGCAGTCCTAAGACTTCAAGAGACTAACTTTGGGCTCACTGTCAAACAATAATTCTAAAACCCAGTTGAAGATCAGTATGAAGCAGCCAATAGTCACTTTACCCTGTTCTTAAGGCAAGATCTCAGATTTATATGCTTGGTTTACCATCTTGACTCGGGAATTATTGAAAAAAAAAATACTTGGCATCATTCCACTAGGTGTTGTAGGAAGTTGTCAGAAATAGCATTAAGCCTCTCTACCTTCATATTTATAGTGAGGATGTTGTCAAAGACATGGCCTTAGTACATTGCAAGTTATTTGCTGAAAAGAATCGCCTGGGGAATTTTCTCTTAAATCTGCTTACTAGAAAGAAGGTCACTGCTGCTCATAAACAATGGATTTGCTATGTATTATTTTAATTTAAAGACACTTCACACCATAACTTGCTTTTTCTTTGCAGTGGTTGCTAGGAAACTCAGAGTGAAAGTTGAACTATAGAGAATTTTTCAAAATGGAGTTGGTGAACAAATTTTATCCATAGTTTCATCTCTTCTTTCTGTCATTCTTATCTTCACATTGATGTTATCTTTCCGTAGTTTTCACCTTTTGTGCATTTGTTAAATCTACCTCACAGTCTTTGTAAAACAAGACAGGTTGAACTAGCGATGAAGACTAGAAACAACAGCCTTGGGGAATAAAGACTGTTGTGCGGAACTCTGGGGACTCGTGGCTGGTCTGGGGCTTTGGGGTCACAGACATTAAAGAGGGGAGAAGTCAGGTGTGGTGGCATCCTGGGACCTAGAACCCAAGAGGCAGAAGCTGGAAAATTGAGAGAAGTTCTAGGCTACCCCAGTTGGCACAGAGTAGCCCAGACTACAGGGTGAGACCTTGTTTCAGAAAAAGAAACATTCTCCTCTCAGTCCAAGAAGAATGAAAACAAACCAAAACCAAGGATGATGGAGTCCTGGTGTGGACAAAGCCTCCTGGAGTAGGGTGTGTAGCGAGCACGTGCCAAGGACCCATTCTGAGGACAGCTAACAGTGGAAAGAAGCTCAGCAGAGATGGGAAAGACCTGCAGAAGGCTTGAGGAAAACCCAGTGCAAGGCTGTCCACAGCAATAGAATATAGTACTCTTTCCTTTTGTATTAAAAAAAAAGCCTTCACGTTTCTATTCTATTCTTCATAAAATACAACCAGAGGGATCGAAAGACTTAATCAAGCACAGCTTATTCTGAGTGTGGCAATCTTTTGACTCCCTCAACAAGCCAATGTTAGTCTATTCACAGCAGTAAGCTTTTCTGTCCTCAGGGGAAATTCACTCCCCAACTTCCCACCTCTGTCTTCAAGTGTCAGTTTTGCTCAAGTGTCAGTTTTGCCCAAGTGAGGCAAGCCTTCAGCACTTTCAGGCTGAGAGCATGCCCTGGACTGCAGGTAGATGACCTTCCGATGAGATAGGACCCATCGCTCAAAGCACTGGAGTCCCAAAGTGACACTGTTGTCCACTTAAGCAGCTCTGGCCCAGCAGGGAGGCAGAAGAGAGTTTCTGCAGGGAGACACCTGGACTCTTAATTTAGGCTGCTCACTCTGCCTGCCTCACTTAGCAATCAAAAACCGAGAAGCAAGAAGCTTTGCATTCTCTGCCAGAGAGGAGGCCAGCTCTTAGGCTGATGGGCAGTCGCTTCCTGTCACTCCTGAAGGAGCAGAGGCAGCAGCTGCCTTGGAGCAGGGCGTTGTGGAGTGGATTCTGAGTGTCTCATCTCACTGGGCATCCAGGAAGAGCTTCAAACACCCTCCTGAAACACTAATAAGCAATTCTCTGGAGAAGCCAGCCTCAGCAACACCACAGTCAATCTCCCTACCTAAATCTCCTGCTTGCGCACGCTCGCTTCATGAAGCCAGAGGTGTGAATGTGCAGGAAAGGGGCAGTGTAGGGAGCAAAAGGAATAAAAATATAGAAAACCCTGACCCATCCCAACCTTCTAAGAACGCCACTTTCCTCTCAATTCTAGATGAGCTGAGGCTCAGGACACTGAAGTGGTTTCTCTGGGGCCATGAAGGGGCTAGTGACAGGTTTAATCAAGTGCTGGAGTTTACTATAGAACCCTTCTTTTCTGGGAGCAGGAGTTGGGGTGGAAGCCTTCAATAAATGTTAGTTGCTTACATATGCTTTTTCTTATCACAAGCTTTAGCCCTCCCTTCTATGGAACAATTTACATGATTTATCAGCTCAGAGCAGCCTTCCTGCCCCCAGCACGACACTTTTGTCTTCTTGCTCCCACTTTTCTCAGAGTGACTTTCCTTGTCACATTGCAAACCCTGTGGTCCCTTTGAACCTGTTCCATGACCCTGCAGAGTTCTGTCGCTTGGCCCGGGAACAGTTAAGAGAAAACAATGCCACCAAACACTGCTGAGGATGCATTCACCAGGCTGGGCTGGGGTCCAGGTGAAGGCCTGGGTCTGGATTACGCTTCTCAAAGGTTGATCCTGTAGAAATAGCTCAGGAAGACCTGAACACTGGAGGCCTTAAGACTTGGAAAAGTGTTAAGATCTCTGGAATTTCGTTCCTTTTATTAGTGATGAGAAAATGAGCCTGGAGATCCTCTTCCGGGGGATCAGTCATCTTCATGGTAGAAGCCAGGACTGTTATTGCTGCTTTAACTGGCCCGTGCCAAGTGCTTCACCAATGGGTGGCTAGCCCTACTGAGGAATATAAATGTAGGGGACAAAATATGAGCATATTCTTTTAGGCTTTGTTTTTTAGCTCAGATTGGAAGAATGCCATTTTCTTCCCTATTGGTCCTCAAGAAAGGCAAGAACATTTATTGTTGTATTTCTAGTGCCTCCAACATGGCTTGGGCAGAGTACGCATGCAGTAGTTACTAGATGGACTATCGTAGGTCATGAACCCGAACACCTAAGATACCTAACTTCAGGTGTAACTGTCTTGACATAGGGTCTCATTATGTAGCTCAGGCTGGCCTTGTTTGATTCTCTTGTCTTCGTTTACCAGTGTTGAGACTATATGCATGCACCATCATGCCTGGCTTCCAGTATTTGTCTTATAATTCAACTATAATCTTTGAAAACTACTTTTACTTTTGTGCATGTGTTAAGAGTCCTGTGATACTCCATGCTCCCCCCCCACCCCACACCTCTTAACCCAATTTCAATAGGACCTGAGGCCTTTTTGACATATTCTATACTTGCTACAATTTGAGCCTGTCTTAATTTATACAAAGATAATTTGAAGCATAAGGAAATGCCTCCTATGAGATGTGAACCGGCAGTTCACAAGGAAAATGCGAAAATTAGCTCTACTTCTGCAAAATAACACTAACGTTCATTTATCTTACCGGAAGAGGGATTTAAATTGAACCATTTCTCACCAAGGAGGCTGGAAAAGCTCCAAAATCCGACCACATACTTATTGGTGCTATTATGCTAAAACAAGAGCTTTGATCCAGATTTTATTGGCAGAAATGAAAAATAGCATAATTTAGAGACATTTTGGTACTATTTAGAGAAATTTTACCATTTGATCCAGAAATCATGGCAGATATGTGTTGTTTGGGGATCCAGAGGCTAGAATACTGTCTCAAGGACATATCTGCAAAAATATGCAGATGCAGGACGACAATTGCACGAAGTGCTGCTGTGACATTATGTGTGACAAAGCCTGAGTCAGCAGGCCCCACATTTCAGAAGCAGTGCCTCCGCCACACACGACTGAGGCCACTACCCAAAGGAGGAGTTGTTTGTACAGTGAAATGACTTCTAGAGGCACAGACAGAGCTCGGAAAGCCGGCTGCCCTCCTGGTGTGTTTCAACCAGCCACCACATGCAAGGCTCCATGTGCACCACAGACAAGGATGAATGCAACATGCATGAAGCGTGGCTAAGCTCAGAAGGTTTGGTGTCAGAACACAGGGGGTTTGATCCCAGAGGTCAGCGCACACTGTGAGGCCTGGGCTCCTACCATAGATAATGTTGTTAGCATAGAGAACCCATTATAGTCCAAAGACCCAGATAAAAGATGTTCTTACAGGCAAGGAATCCTAAGACTTGAAGGGTTTCCTATGAGTTGGTCAAGGGTTATGATTTTCTTTGGAATGTGCAGGGTTTGGAAAACCCAGGCCATTTGAATTATTCCTTTATTGAAAACTGACCTAGAAACAATGCAGTCCACTAGGATACATGTATGAACTCTTTAAAATGTGTATTTATGATCATGCAAAAGTAACCATAGCAATTCATTGACTCTTGAAAAGATGCTATGACAGCCCACATGATTAACTTAAAAATAGGTAAATGAAATAATATTTGTCTCCTTTTTCCTAAATGGCTAGAGAGATGGTAAGATGGTATGATGATGTAGGTGGAGCCAGAGGGACTTCTCTTTGTAAAACAAACAAACAAACAAACAAACAAACAGCTTGGAAAAAGAAAGAAAAAGCTGTTTTCCAGGTTCTACTAAAGTAGTGTGTGTAGCCAAGGATCACCATTCTTTAAAGTAACAAAATATTCCAATCATTACAAGTACAAATATTGCATGAAAAAAAACCAAGATTGAAAAAAATAAAAATATGATCCAGTACCTGGGTATAACTATCAGTTTATGGATGTTACAGGGAATAAATTTTAAATGATCCATGAAGGCAAACAAAATCAATATTGTGCCGAACTACAGAGCTTGTATTTCAACCCAAACCTTAAATGTAGATGGTAAACTGGTGTCTTAGGGTTTCTATTGCTGCGACAAAACACCGTGACCAGAGAGTAAGTTGGGGAAGGAAGGGTGTTTGGGCTTATACTTCCGTATAACTGTTCATCACTGAAGGAAGTCATGACAGGAATTGGAACAGGGCAGGAACCTGGAAGCAGGCGCTGATGGAGAGGCAATGAAGGGATGCTGTTACTGGCTGGCTTCACATGGCTTGCTCAACCTGCTTTCTTATAGAACCCAGGACCACCAGCCCAGGGATGGACAATGGACTGGTCCCTCCTCCACTGATCACTAATTGAGAAAATGCCTGACAGTTGAATCTCATGGAGGCATTTCCTCAACTGAGGCTCCTGATTACTATAGCTTGTGTCAAATTGACACAAGAAACCAGCCAATACAATTAGTAATCTGTAGACTAAAAGAGACATTAACAAATTAGTGTTTGATACTTAGTTGTATCCCAATTTAGACCACCAAATTATAAAAAAAGCAAGACCCAAACATTTCTAAGACAACTAAGTATAAAATACATTACATTGGTAGCTTGTCATGTGCTACTTAAGCTCATTAAAAGTGGACTCTGGATTAAGATGACCCTTCCTTTTCTCTTCCAAAATCCTCTATCCAGGGTTAGGCTTGCCCCGCAACTCAAATACAAAGAACGGAAAGTAGCAAGTAGTTAAAGATATTAAAACATTATGTGCTTGAGAACAAGTAGGAGGGAATGCATTTCCAACTGAAGCTACCATTGTTCATCCAATAAGAAGTGTCTACAGTGCATATGAGAAGCCAGGCTCATTCATGGGGATGGCAGAGGGGACACTCTTTACCTGGGACTTCTAGCTGAGAATTCTGGCTGAATGTCTCAGCTTCCCCAGTGTTAAATTTAGCAAAACTCAGTGTTATGCCAAGCAATTAAAGAAAGAAAAAGATAAATAAGGAGGTGCAAATGTATGCAAGGGAGAGATTGAATTACTCCATCTCAGACTTTTAACGTGGTGTCTTAGTTTGTGTTTCCACTGCTGTGAAAAGACACCATGACCAAGGCAACTCTTTTTTTTTTTTTTTTTTTTTTTTTTTTTTT
>CM052711.1:25821571-25954160 GCA_028551405.1 Uromys caudimaculatus | reverse complement strand
GAGCTTTTCTGCGTTCCTGGGAGAGAGAGGATTGTCTCCCGGAGCTGCTTGTCTATGGAATCCTAGTGTCCCAGGCAGAAGTTTCCTGCCACAGCCGCCCGCTTTTGGGATCCAGGGGGGTTTCTAGGCCCACCTACCTCCCAAGGCAACTCTTATAAAGGCAAACATTGAATTGGTGCTGGCTTACAGTTTCAGCGGTTCAGTCCATTATCATCATAGCAGGAAGCATGGCAGTGTGCAGGCTGACTTGGTGCTGGGAAAGCCAAGAGTTCTACATCTTGATCCAAAGGCAACCAGGAGAGGCTCTCTCATGCACTGGGTGGAGCTTAAGCATAGGATCTCAAAACTCACCCCCACAGTGACGCACATCCTCCAACAAGACCACACCTACTCCAACCAGTCATACCTTCTAACAGTAGCATTTCCTTCCCATGGGCCAACATATTCAAACTACCACACATGGTAAGAAACACAGTGAGTACACAGAAAGACTCAGGAATGAGTGTTGAGGCCAGCTGGTTGTAAGCCACATGTAAAATAGAAGAGTTGTTGACTTCTGATGTTAAAAGAAGCTCAAAAAACAAACAAACAAACAAACAAACAAGCAAACAAAACTCGCCAGTGAGCCTACTGTAGTGGTGCACACCTTTAATCCTAGCACTCAAGAGGCAGAGGCAGAAGGATCTCTTTGAGTTCAAGGCCAGTCTGGTTTACATAGTGAACTATAGACTAGCCAAGGCTACATAGTGAGACCCTGTGTCAAGAAAACAAAACCAATCAAAAAATAAAATAAAATAAAACCCAGAGGTGCTTAGCAGAGTGCATCCTGCTTGCCATGAGTGTGTGGAGAGATGTGTTATGGGTAATATGACTAGTATATGAATAAGGCTGTAGACAGCAGAAGTGGATGAATGACAAGTTCACTGAGGAGAGGAGTCCTCTGGATTTGAAAAGATAATCTCCATGGAGACTGAGACCACCATAGAGGTAGCATTAGGGAGTGTAACAGTGGAGGAGAGTCACGATCCTTAGGGAATGGGTGGGAGAGACGGGTGGCTGGGTGACAGTAACAAGGATAGCTTGTTGCTGTCAGGATAGGATTTAATGCAGGGGGGAAGGGTTATTCATGAGTTAAGGTGAAGAACCCTAGGAATGAATTGAGGTAATGTGGCAAAATATCAGATACCTGAGAGGAGCAGGCAATTCCCACAGCTAATGGTATGGAGATGACATTTTAATGAGGTAAAAGACAGTTAGTAGTAGCCTGGGTTGGCCATGTCAGACCCAGTCAGCTTCTGCCAGTCTTACTGATACAGCTCTGTGATGGCATCAGTCTCTAGCCACCAAGCAACACCGACACTCCCCCCCCCCCCCGCCCATCTAGTCTACCTCCCATTTATTCACTAAAAAGAACAAGGGCATGAATGATATGGAACCAAGTCTCGGATACATCAGTCAAAACCAGCCATGCAAAGTTTAAAACAGTGTACACAGAGATGCGCAGAGGTGGGGTTGAGGGCACACTACTTCAGAATCCTGTGCTTCTGCACACTAGCTGTTCTAAGATGAGGGAGATATGCAGGAAGAAGCAGAAACATGAAGGCTTCTCTGATCTCCACTGGAGGCATAGGACCTAGGGAGGATTTTCTGACTTATTCTTAAGCAGGTCATGAGACAATCATGTGAGAACTGAATTCTTGTTACCTGGAGGAAAAGAACACCCTGGTCTCTAAAGCTCAGAGACTGGAAGGGTCTGAGCAGTTCTTGCTAAGGTCTCACACTTGATCACACCGTGTGTCCTACCAGACTTCCTGGAGCTGTTCAGTCCTCAGCAGGCTATGGTAACACAGCTCACCCCTCATTTCCTTAGGAAGTTTCCCAAACCATGCAGAGTTTATCATTTGTATGCTTTTTTTCTTATTAATCTGTTTATTGTTACAGGACCTTATCCATGAACTCAAGATTATTAGAAAATTCTTTTCTGGTTTTTGAAAGGGAAAATAAAATGCATGACTGTGAATAATGGCATATATCCAAGACATTGACTACACCGATTGCCCAGAAGAAAGAAGTGAATACACGGTAGCATGGTGTCACACCCAGGGGTTGTGCATCTTTTGCATCTGAACTATATATAGTAAGCACTTCAATCCGTAGTGATCGGCAATGCCACAAGGGAAGAGAGGGAATTAAGGGTCCTCTGCAGTCTTTTGCTTCTCCAGCAAGCACCTCGTAAGACACGAGAATATGGCAGCTTCCTCTGAGACAGTGGTAGGTATGATCAGTGGTCTGTAACATCTGCTAATTTACTTGGAGAGCTAAGGTAGAAGGATCACATGCTCACATGAGCTACAAAGTGAGATCTACTAAAAAACAAAACAAAACAAAAACAAACAAAAAAAAAACCCCTTAACTAATATAAATCAAACCAGGCCTGCCTGCTGGGAATTAACAAAATTAAAAAGGAGGTATATTTCGAGTATATAACAAAAGCTGTAAGCTGCTTCTGATACATTTTCAAGTGCTGGCCTTCTATGGGTCAATAAACAATAGACCATCTCTGGTCTTTCAATGGTAAAGATCTAGAAAGTGCTTATAACTAATTGCAGGGCTTAAGAACCAATTGTAGAAGCTTAGCACTAACCACAACACTAAGGGATAAACTGAAAACAGTAAATATGGCTAGGTGTTCCTTCCTGGCCTAAAGCTAACACGGTAAAAAGCAACTGATGACGATAAATATAGTTTTATTCCTATCTGAAGCACGTCTTGAATTCTAGGCCACACAAAGCAGCTCTTAGCCAACTACAAGCTTAAACCAGGTAATATCAAGATTAAATATTTCTGCTCTGTTTTGGTCTGAAAGGGTGAAGTGTTGATTTCATGCCCACGATGCATAGCACCCTGGCATGTGTGGCGTCATCAATAGACTGCAAGGGGGAGGCCTAGGTGGCTGCTGTTTTCCTTCCCATCCTGCTCTCCTAGGTGTCAACGTTTTACTTCTGCTCTCTTGAGACTGCATTTCTATGTCTCCCTCCTCAGTCTCCTTCCCCTGACACTGGGGCACTGTCCCTCTCTCCCTAACAAATGATCCTCCAGCTCCTTTCTGAGCCTGTATTTAAACTATCAATGAGACCAGCAATCTGCAAAAGGGACTCTACCTCTGGTGACAGGAGTTGTGACACTAAAACCCTTTGTTTTCTAATGGGAGACAACGCAGACTACTTTCCTGCAGGGTGCACATCATCAGGGCAGAGAGAGACTGTGTTCAGGGTGTGGCTGGAGGATGAAGGTGCAGACCTGAGTTCAGTGGAACTGGAGCAAGCATCCTTATCTCCAAGCATGCATAGCAGTGCTTTCTTTACCTTCTGACAAGGTTTTGGTTAAAGCAGAACCCAGAAAATTTGAAGAATTCAAAAAGGGTATTAGTTGCCCCTGGTAAAAGTCAAGGGTCTAATGTTACTAGCTAAAGGCTTTTAAAGTGCTCATTGCTCTCCGTTATGACCTGCTCCATCATTAAAGTAGTTGTGGATAACACCATGGTGTGCTGGCAGGAGACAGAAAATGTCTATTATTTTTTAGCAAATCCTAGTACAAATGGTAGATGTTCTTTGCACTCCGCTGGCAAATTGCCTTTCAGCTCCTGGGAAGCCCAATTTATCTAAATTGTCATCTCTGTTAATTTAAACGTGAAAAGGACATTTTAGCATCCTCCAGTGGTGATGTGGTGGGTGAATAATACCCCCAGGTGGCATTCAGCTTGGGCCAAACTCAAAGCTTTAGGCTATTTGTTTCTCTTTCAAAGTAAGGACAAAATAGCAACTCAGTGACTGAGGACACCCTGGTTCCTGAGAAAGTACATGAAGAACTGGCCTCTTTTTATCCTTAATGTCTCTGGTAATTCATTAACTGCTGCCTTTAGCATGTCAAGTAGGAGTAGCTGTCTTTAGGATAAAGCTAGCATAATTTCTACCACTTGTTGTGAACATGCCTGTAATTATAATTTTCATATTCTCCCCAGTTAGAAAACTTTTACAACTGAATGCAATTTCTTAAATCTAATGTAGTTGTAGATAATTTTTTAATAAATGTAATTTCTTAAATCTAATGGGCTTCAGACAGCAATAGTTTCTTTTGCAGTGAATGCCTTCCTTATTATGTCTTAAAAATCCTGAGTGGCAAGGGAGGGACCTGGGAGGGAAAGTGGAGGGGGGGAGAGGGGAACCTGATCTGGTATTGGGTGAAGGAAAAGGACTGAAGCCCTGAGGGCCAGCAGAAAGAATGGAAACAGGCATCCTCAGGAGGTAGGAGGTTGGGGATACTCTCCAGAATACACCAGAGACCTGGAAGGTGAGAGACTCTCAGGACTCAAAGGGAGGGACTTTAGATGAAATGCCCACAGTAGGGAGAGGGAACTTGTAGAGCCCACCTCCAGCAGGAAGACAGGGCATCAAATGAGGAAGGGGGTTGCCATCCCACAGTCAAAACTCTGACCCATAATTGTTCCTGTCTGAAAGAACTACAGGGATGGAAATGGAGAGGAGCCCGAGGAAAAGAAGGTCCAGTGACAGGCCCAAAGTGGAATCCAGCTCAAGGGGAGGCCCCAAGACCTGACACTATTACTGAGGCTATGGAGCACTCACAAAAAGGGACCTAGCATGACCACACTGGAAGACCCAACAAGCAGCTGAAAGAGTCAGATGCAGATATTTGCACCCAACCAATGGACAGAAGCTGCTGACCCCTGTGGTTGAATTAGGGAAAGGCTGAGGAAAATGACCCTGTAGGAAGACCAGCAGTCTCAATTAATCTGGACCCCCGAGATCTCTCAAACACTGGACCACCAACCAGGCAGCATACACCTGCTGATATGAGGCCCTCAACACACACACAGCAAAGGACTGCTGGGTCTGGGTTTAGTCAGAGAAGATGCACATAACCCTCAAGAGACTGGAGGCCCCAGGGAGTTTAGAGGTCAGGTGGGGTGGGGGTAGGAATGGGGGATGGGGACATCCTCGTGGAGACAGGGGAGTGGGGAGGAGGTATGGGTGGGAACAGTTGGAGGGTGGATGGAGGGGGGGAGGGGAATAAAATCTGGGGTGTAAAAAAAAATTAATAAGAAAAAACTAAAAGTGAGTATATACATAAAAAAAAAAAAAAAAAAATCCCGAAAGTCTGACGATCAGGAGGTGTTATTTTCTTTAAAGGTTGCAAAGGTTTCTTTTCAGCACATACAGTCCTTAAACAGAATCGGGCTGTTCTTAAATAGTGTGGAGAAGTAAATTTTAGGTTTCCCCCTTACAGGCTCATCAAGTGCTCCTGGACAATCATCTGAATAGCCACATTGTTCTGAAATGCCAAGTCTGTCACACACCACTATTCTACAGGTGGGTAGCACTTCTGATTTCATTTCTGTGGTTAATTTGTCTATATAAGTTCCCCCTTCACCACAGTTCTTCTCTATGGGAACGCTTCTAGCTTTTTCTTCACCTTTATTATTCATGGAATTGACATATGTCTCATGAAAATAAAACTGTCATTTTGATTGGAAATGCACTAAATCAGCTAAAGGAAATATGAAACCTTTAGAACATTGTGTTTATCCATAAATGAGAATCTCCAGTTATATTCTTATGGTTTTCACTAAAATATTATCATTTTCTGCATATGGTTCTAACAATTTGATCAGATTTAGTTAGATATCTCATAGATTTTCTATTACAAATGCTATGGGTTTTTTGTAATGCTTTCTAAATGTTTATAAGGATGTACAGAAATATATTTGAGTTTTGGTACTGATTTTACAGTTGGGTGCATCTTATTTTACAGAAAACAAATTCTTTTCACTATGTAGACAACTATATCCGTGTACAATATAATCTTATGTAATCTTTCCTAAATACTGTGGGACTGTTTCTATTCATGGTGTGTGTGTGTGTGTGTGTGTGTGTGTGTGTGTGTGTGTGTGTGTGTGTGTGTGTATGTGTGCATGTAGGGGCCAGGGAGGTCAGAAGGTGGTGTTGGATTCCCTAGAGCTAGAGTTACAGTCATTGGCGTTGGGAATTGTACCCAAGTCCTCTCGAGGAGAAGCAAGTTCTTTAGATGCTGAGTCATCTCTCCAACCTAAATACTATTTTTATTTTCTTTCTTGTCATATTTTATTTAATTCAAACTTCAGTACAATGTTGAGAAGCAGTCATATAAAAGGTTTTCTAATCTTGTTGATTTTAAAGGAAATGCTTTTAATGTTTTCCTATTATGACTACTACTTGCCAGGACTGAGGAGACGGTTCAGTGGATAAAGCATGTAATCATGAATACACGAGTTTGGATCCTTAGCACCCAGACAGAAGGTAGGTGTGGTGGCTCACCTATAATCCTAGGCCTGGGTGTAGGGGATGGAGGCTGGAGGATACCAGGGACTTGCTGAGCAGCTGACCATTCAGTCTAGCAGAAATGGTGACTGAAATTATATTGGAATCTGTTGTAACAACCTTTACATCTCAAATTTTACTAATCTGTGTTTTCTTGTTTTTTCTTTGGTTAGTTTGGATAGGAGTTTTTTGGCATCTTTTTAAATAACCCTTTGTCTGAGCTCATAAATGACTTATTCTCTATTTTTTACATTTCTGTTCTAGTCTTTATTTCTCACCAGTGCCTGCTTTTGGGCTTCAATTGTCCTTATTTTTTCTAAGACCTTAGAAAAGATGCATCATTAGGTTACTGGAGATATTTTTATTTAAAGTCAGCACTTACAGTCATAAACTTTCTATGTAGAACTGCTTAGCTATCCCAAAGGTTCTGATAAGTTGTGCTACTATTTTCATTTGATTATATGACCTTTTATATTTCCTATGCTATCACCAATGACTGTCAATTCAAGGGTTTACTGTCCAGTCTCCCAAATATTTTAGACTCTGTGGTATGTATTGGCAATTTCTCATTTAATTTTTAGTTGATTCCATCAAGGTATGGTAAGATACATAGAATTATTGTTTCTTTTGTGCTTATTATGGCTTTGTGATGGGCACTGTGATTCATTTTAGAGAAAGGTTCACAGGCTGCTGAGAGTGTATATTCTGTATTCTTTGAATAGAATATTCCACAGATATCAGTTGACACCAGTGCACTGATTTCTGGTATAATCTCTGATTTTTCTTGGCTGACTTATATGACTTGTCTTAGAGTTTGTATCCCTGCACAAACATCATGACCGAGAAGCAAGTTGTGGAGGAAAGGGATTATTCAGCTTACACTTCCACATTGCTGTTCATCACCAAAGGAAGTCAGGACTGGAACTCACACAGGGCAAGAACCTGGAGGCAGAAGCTGATGCAGAGGCCGGGGAGGGGTGCTGCTTACTGGACTGCTTGCTCTGCCTTGCTCAGCTTGCTTTCTTACAGAACCCAGGACCACCAGCCCAGGGATGGCACTACTTACAATGAGCCCTCCCACCCTTGATCACTAATTGAGGAAATGCCTTACAGCTGGCTCTCATGGCGGCATTTCCTCAATGGAAGCTCCTTTCTCTGTGATAACTCCAGTTTGTGTCAAGTTGACACACAAAACCAGCCAGTACATGACCTATATATAACAATCAGATATACGAGTCATTATTACCAGAACAGAGCCATCTGCCCACTCAGGTCATTTGGTATTTTATGCAGTTAGGACTCCTATCCTAGTGCAGATACATTTACAATAGTTCAATCTTTATGATTAAATGTACTGTTGTTACTATGAAATGTCCTTTCCTAGTTTCTGTTTAAAATCTGCTTATTTCATAATATCTATGCCAGATTGTTTCCAGCTTCCATTTGATAGGTTGGCTTTTGTCCTTTGACTCCATGGGCATCTTTGACAACGAGGTATGTTTCTTGTAGATAACAGACAGTTGAATCTTTTGAATCTAGTTATAATCTTTTAAATACTAGATTGAGGCAATTTACATTTCTGGGTATTATTGAGAGTTTTCTAATTTCTATGCTATTGGTTTCTTTTGTTTGGGTGTATTCTTTCCTCTTCCTCTATTAGTATTAGGGATTTTTTGGTTTACTCTGTAGAGCATGGCATATTCCTCTCATGTAATATATTTTTGCTGTGCCTTCATGATTGAGAGCATTGTTGTTCCTCCTGTGCAGAGATTTTGAACATTTTCTGCAGTGGCAGCTTGGTTGTCATGAATTGTCTTTCTTAATTTGTGCTAGTCTTGAAATGTTTGCTCTTTCAATTTTAAAAGATAGTTTTGCTGGAAACAATTTTTTTGATTGGGCAGTTTACTTTCAGAGACTGACACAAATCATAATTTTGTGGCTGCAGATGAGAGACGAAGTTCTCATGTCTTTGCCTTTGTGAGTTGGCATCTTCTTAGTTTTTATACAGTTTCTCTTTGTGTTTTTCACATCTTTGATGTATCATGGAAAGGTTTTCTTCTCATGTCTATTTAGAGTTTTAAAGGCCTCTTTTGGTATGCTCATGTTTTCTAGATTTGGAGGATTTCCTGTTATAATTTCAGTGGACAGACTGTCCATTTGCTTAGATATTTCTTATCTCCTTCCATCCCATGGATTCTTACGTTTTGTCCTTTGACTTTATCTTGGTGTTTGGGTTTTGCCCTCTTTATATGTATCAGTGTATTATTCCCTTGACTCCCCCACCCCGTGTGTGTGTGTGTGTGTGTGTGTGTGTGTGTGTGTGTGTGTGTGATATCCTTAACCTGGCCCTGTATCTCTAACACTTTCTTCTGCTTGCTTGTTCTTATCTTCTTGATGCTTTCTGTAGCCTGTCTCTATTTTGTGTGTGTGTCTTTCTTCCACCCTTCTCCACCCCCTTATACTAGATAAGGGAGAAAAAAGGACAGAAAGGAAAGGAAAGAGATCACTGAATAAAGCCGGGGATTAGAAAGGGGGCAATGCTATCTCTAGACTACTTCTTGCTGATTAGGGGTGTTGAGTTCTTTGGGGCAAATTTGATCCTTGTCGTTATGTTATTGAATTCTTGGTTCTTCTTTGTACAAGACTACTTAACAAACCATGACTGACAGCAACCAACAACCAACCAACCAACAACTTACCACCTCTCTCAGGGTCCTAGCATTTATATATCCTCTAAAACATGCCCTGAAAATTTGGCAGAATTCCCAATGTCACAATCGCAGAAACTATCTGGCCCATGGCAAAATCAGGCTGTTAGATTTAGGAGACAAATTCGAGTCAACTGCTGTGGACAATCTGAAGCAGTTCCATATCCTACACCTGGGATTAAAATGAAAACATTTTTTTTTTAAAGAAACCAAAATTCCAGAATTTTCACTACAGTGTTCCACTGTTTTATACTAGAATGATTATTTCCTACTATTTCTATTGTTTTCCCAGAACCTCAGTGAGGAAACTGAGGTTTGTTTCTTTCCACATTGATTGATGACCTTTTCCTCCACTTTAACTTTTTATTCAGGTGCCAAGTTGATTTTTACTTCACTCATCTGTTTGAGTCTAGTAGGTAGTCCTTGATCCTTTAAAAAGTAGGAACCTGAAATAATTTTTCTGGTATCTTAGGCGTCTCATTAATGGTCTTTGTCTTTCCAAGGCTGAAGAATGTCACAGTGGCTTGCATTCTCATTTTTTGTTTGTTTTATGCTTATGTTTTATGCTTACTTTCTATTGTGAGAAACACTAACTAAAAGCAACCTGAGAGGGAAGGCTCACTATAGCTTACAGTACTTTATGAAGAGAAGCTGGGGCAAGAACTTCTGGCAGGAGGCTGGATGAAGTAGAGACCTCGAAGAAGGCTGCTTACTGGCCCTCTCAGCCTGTTTTCTTGTGCAACTTAGGACCTCCTGCATAGTGGTGGCACTGCCCACAGTGGGTTGCACCCTCCCACATCAATGATCAATCAAGATAGGTCAATCTAACGGAGGCATTTTCTGTTTTGGGTTGCCTTTTTCTAGATGACTCGTTTTGTCAAGCTGACAAACCATCACAAATATGTAGTCTGCTACTCCCCCTCCCCCCATTTTCTGGGAGGCTTCCTGGTGAGTTGTCTTCTCTTGAGGTTGTGTGCGGGCCACTGTTATGTAAGAGACACTGACTTTGTAGCTGTTAATTCTCTTCCTACGTGGATCCTCATTTCATCAATGCTCCGTTCTCATTTGAGAAATTTTGTGTCTGCAGGTGAGACTGTGCCAAGCTCTGCATTTTAAAAATGCTCCTGTGTTACTGCTCACCTAAGCAGTGGCAGGGTGGTGCCTCCAATATAATCTTTAGGCTCTTGTGCCACACTTTTATGATAATCTCTGTAGCCAGCAGGGCCACAGTTGTATCTTTGCTCACTCTATGTCTAGCATCTTATTGTGTCTCTCCAGCCTGCTCAGCATTTTTCAAGTTTACTATTTTCTAGGCTTTTCTTTGTGATCTCATCTTTAACTTTAGTAAAATAAAACCAGAGAATACATTTCTATGGTATAGTTTTCTCTATGACATTTGTACTTCATGACTTTTCTATTAGCTCTTCATCAATTTCTAATTTGTTTTTTAGAGTGGACTGTATTGCTTTATTTCTTGTTATTTTAGGAAAGGGAAGGTAGACAGGCACTTAGTGCTCTAACATGAATCCTACTTCCTAACTTTTCATGACAAAAGCAAATTCCTTAGCACACCATGCTCCGTGTTTTTACCTTTCTTTACAATGATCCCTACACACCCTGCACCTGCTCAGACCCTGTCCACCAGACCTCATCCAGTGGCAGCCCATGCCCCATCTATTCCCAGCACAGAATGGCCTGCAACATGCTCTGGACCGGCGTGGTAAGTCCTAACTCTTTTTTTTTTTTTTTTTTAAACTGTGAGAATAGGTATTTAAATTATAAAGATGTTACAAGGTATATAGAGAAAATGAAACAAATTTATAATGAAGAGAACAGAATTTATACCAACCCACTTGTAACTCTGCTGGATAATCTTAGACACACAGAGAATTAACTTCCTCTTAGTGACAATAGATAATTGCTTAAAATGGTACCATACAAACAAAACATCTTTAGCAATATTGATAAGTTAAATATTCCATAAGCATAGCAAGGAAGACTATTCCAAAATCACAAATAACTAACCAGGATTTTTTGCTCTGCGTATACAATTCTCAAAAATACATTAAAATGGAAAATTAAATGAGGGAGCATTATTTCATAAAGTTGGATATATAAATTTAAGGACACAATTTATTTTAAATATATGTTTTTTCTAAGTAAATATAAGGTTATATATATATATATATATATAAATATATATATATATATATATCTTTTAACTATACTAGAGTAATAGCCATGAGAATAAGGGAATAAGGTCAGGAGTGAGGCAGTGTGCCAAAGCATGGAAAACTTCAGTAAAATAAAGACCAGCCTTGCTTTGATCAGGGAGTCCTAACTCTTAACCCTAACCCACTTGCATTCACCCCAATCATCAGACGGAGCTTGGATGCCACATCTAGTGACCTAGTTCAGTCTAGGAGGCCCACCCACACCATACTCCAGACTTGGACCAGGACATACAGCCCAGTCTGCTACATCCATGTCAGACATACAACCAGCAAAATAAGTCCCACATGCCCAGGTCTCATTGCAAAAATAAACAATCTGAAAGGCCAAATCCTCCAGTCCTATGGGAATATTCTCCAATGAGAAATACTTAGTTGAACCCCAGGATACATCTTAAAAGAACAATCATAAACTTCATCAAGGGATTTTTAAAAAGGCAGAAACAACACAATGAGAGTAAGTGCATTACAACAGCCTAGAAAACACAAACACAACCATAAGGTTGATTGAAATGACTAAGGCAACCCAAATTTGAAAATAAAATTCAATAAAAGGATAGAAATACTGATAAGAACTCAAGCTGAAATGAAGTTGAAACTGAAGACTCAAAAACACCAATTAGAAAATTCAGGGGAAGTCTCACAAGGAGAATGGATCAAATGAAAGAATATCAGGTCTCAAAGATGATCTCCAACTTCAAGAAAGAAAGAAAAGAATTCAATGAGCTCTTCCAATCCTCTTTCATGAAGCCAGTATCACTTTAATACCCAAATTAGGTAAGATACAGCAACAAGAACAGCAGCACCTCAAAACTATGGGCCAATTGGCCTGCTGAACATAGAGGCAAAATCCTCAACAAATTACTTGCAAATCAAATACAGGCACATATAAAAAGGATCTATCACGATCAAGTTAGCTTTATCTCAGAGATGCAGGAAAGGTTCAACATAAGTCAATAAATGTAATAAGTCATACAAATGGGTTTTACCAATAGAGGAAGAGACACCTTTGACAAAATCCAAAATGACTTCATAATAAAAATTTCAGAATAGGACTAGAGAAAAATGTACCTCAACATAATATAGGCCAGGAATGACAAACCCACAGCTAGCATTATCATCATGGAGAGAAACTCAAAGCAATCACACCAAAATCAGAAATATAGAGGAGTGTCCACTGTCCCCACTCCTTTTCAACAGAGTGCTCAAAGCTCTGGCTAGAACAATAAGGCAAGAGGAGGAAATCAGGGGCTATGAATAAGAAGAAAAGTAAAACCATCCCTTTTGTATATGTGTATGATATAATACACAAGGGATTCCAAAAATTTTACTAAGGAGACTTCTAGAACCAACAATTTCAGCAAACTGGGAAGATACAATATCAACTTTCATAATCAGCAGACTTTCTATACACTAACAACCAAGCAGGCTGACAAAGGACGCAGACCCATTAGGAATGAAGGTATGGGTCACTCCTCCAGGAAAAGAGCCAAGACCTGCTGAGGTGCTTGCAGAGGGTGGAGGAAATACAGAATGGGTAGTAGAGGAAGGTAGTTATAAACACCAGCTAAGACCACGGAACCAGCGGCAGAAACGAGGATTATATTCTGTTGCATTATTGTTAAGAACATGTTTGTCTTTCAATTTCTTTAACATCAGTTGGTATTTAAGTTGAGATACTAAAGGAATGTTCCCAAGGGACACTGCCCCACTGTAAATTTACAAATGCGTTTGTGATTGAATGAGGAAGAGTTGTATCATGTGAGGCGCATTTATACCTTGTTATTGTTTCATATGGACATGAGATATTATTTGTGTCAAGTTGACAAGGGGTGGATTGTAGTGGCTATTCCTGATTGTCAACCTGACTATATCTGGAGTAAACTACAATCCAGAATTAGAAGGCTCATCTGTGATCCAGATCTTGAGTCTGGAAGACACAAGTTTCAGGTATGGTGGTACATACCTTTAATCTGGGCTACATCTTCTGCTGGAGACCTACATAAGGACATTGGAAGGAAGATTTGCTCTTCTTCACCTATGTGCCTTGTGGGACTAAGCAACTGCTAGATCCTTGGACTTTCTTTCATAGCTGCTGCTGACCATTGTTGGGGAGTTGAACTACAGACTGTAAGTCATCAACAAATTTCCTTACTGTATAGAGACTACCCATAAATTCTGTGACTCTAGAGAACCCTAATACACCACTTCTTGGCAAAGGGCTTGGTGTTCTACTCCACAAATACTTGCTCTGTCACATTCACAACTAGCATGGTAAGACATCTTTAAAGGTGCAAAAGTGACATACACATCTTTGCAGTAACAAAGAACTGTCTACTTGGACATAAGAACCCCTAGCAGGAGGGAAATCATGTCTGATACTGTAAATCTAGACAACTACCTGGGAGCTTATGAGGTCATGGACTTAGAGAATCTATTATTGCCACTTTATTGGACTAGCATAATTTCTAAGTGCATTCTAAATATTTATACTCAGAGAAACGTGGATATCACTTATCAAAGAAGTGTCTCTTTGAAGCATAAGACCATTATGAAGGTCACAGCTAGTCACACTGCAATAAACAACTGACCATGGGGGCCCAGACCAATGAATACATCTACAATTTTATTCCTATGCCCAAGGCTTGACAACATTATGGAAGAGGGTTTGGAAAAGATTATAAAAGCCAGAGGATCAAGAAGTCTGTTGGGAGACTGTTCTTTCTGGCTATGTCAGGAAGCTACACCCATGAAATCTCACCAATCTGCCTAAATAAATCCTAAATAATTCCAAAGCCAATTGACAGTCTAACATAGATGGGGTAAATCTCATAGGGCTCCATCCCTAGATGAGGAACTATAAGCAATTAAACTCTGGTGATGAGTGCCCAATTGGCTATCCAATACCAAGTGGTCAGCCCTAGAAACATATACATGCAGGCGTCACTGAAAGCACTCAGCAGGCTGTATTTGTATGTTTTATTCACTTATATTTAACAACAATGGTAAAGAGGAGGCACTGAACTTAGGGTGTGTGTGGACGTGGGGGTATAAGAGGGAGGAGGAATGATATATTACGACTAAGTGAAAAAAGACAAAGTAATCTTGGTTCAATCACACACAAAAAGTTAACTGCCTCAGATACACCAGTTCATTTTAAACACCTGTGCTTTAACAAATATCATTTACATTTCTTTCCCCACTTTTCTTTTCAATTTTTTGTACTCTTTATGGCTGGCTGTGATATCTGGATTAAAGTAATTCCATACTTCCCTTTAGTTTTTTTCCACAAAAGATGAATCATCCTTTTGTGTACAGTACCTTTTTTTAGGAAAAAATTCACACACTATAAAATGTCCCTTTTAGTAGTATGCACCACTAAGTGCACAATTTAGTGTTTTTTTTTTTTTTTTTAAATACAAGGCCTTAAAAACTATATTAATTAAAGAATGTTTCCATCATAACCAAAAGAAATCCAGGAAACTACAAATCTACTATCTATGAATGCCTTTTCTGGAAATTCTGATGTATAACAATATGACCTCTATGTTGCAATGTGCATTATTTATATATATATATATATATATATCACATTATATATCACATTATATATCACATTATAAATGGCATTAATAGCATAGCATTGTATAAATATACATTTTGTCTACCAATGGATGGGCATCTGCTTTCTATCTTGATGTCTACTATAAGCAGTTTCAAGTGTCTGTGGGAACTGTGATTTGAACCCCTTAAGCAGTCACAAGGACGACTAGAATTATATGGTAGTTGTATGTTTAAGAAATTGTCAAATAGGTTTCTATGGCAGCTGCACCAGTTTAAATTCTACTAACAATGTATGAGTCTTCATTTTTTCCACATCCTTAGTTTCCCTTTTAGGGAACTAAGTGTTTAGTATATCCTTGATGCTTCCACTTCCATTTGCTAATGGCTAAAGATGTTGAGTGTCTTTTCATGTGCTTTGGCTATTTGTAATTCTTTTTTGAAGAAACAACTATCCTTGGCTTGCTTTAATATCTTTTTATTGCCAAGTTTTGACAGTTCTGCATATATTTTATTAGATCCTTATCAGATAAATGAGGTGATTTTTTCACATTCTATGACTTTTCACTTTGACAGTCTTTTAATACACATTGATGACTTTCTTCGGATTGAACTGGGATGAATTGCCATTTTTCTCTCCCTTGTTTCTGGTGTCAATTAAGACTGTTGCTTCATCCGAGGGCATGGATATTTACTTACAGAATTTATATTTAGGTCTTTGATCAATTTTGAGCTAATGTTTGTGTAAGGTGTGAGGCAAGGTCTTAGTGCATTTATAACACAATGCCCAAGATCCAGAAGTTTAAAAATAGAAATTAATTTCTCATCATTGTGGAGGCTATAAAGCACAAATTTAAGAGGCCAGAAGGATTGGCATCTCTTTTCAAGGGAATGCTGTCATCTGGAACAGCTGCCGTGACTTCACATGATGAAAGGAACAGAAGGGTAGAGAAAACTCTCAGTTCAAGCCATTTGAGAAAGTGCTAGTCAGTCCCCCATTGATGAAGGCAGAGAGCTGTTTTGACTGGATCACCTTCCCTAACCCATAAATCAATGTAACTATGAGCATTAAGTTTCAGCATGGATTTGGAGGATTCCAAAGTTTTCTTTTTATGTCAGTGTCCTACTGTCCTAGGATTGTTTGCTGAGGAGACAGCTCTTTTGTTTACTCAGTGATTTGAGCACTCATGTGAAAAGTCATTTCAAGGAAGCATTTCTGGATTCCCATTGGTGTGTGTCATCTCCCATGTGTTGAAGAGTATTTTACTAATCACACAAGTGTTTATTACCTCCCTACACAGTGAACTCTTCAACACCAGGAGTTGTCTTCCTTCATTTTAGCATTCTGAACCCAACACTAGGTAGACTCTTAAAGCATGTTCACTAGACAAGATGAAATTAACCAGGATAAGAATGAATCCACAAGAGTTCATTGGTGCCTTTAACTACAGAGCACTTCATTGTCGGAGGTGCCTCCGAAATTCTGCATGCCTTCTCTATTGGCAAAAGTAACTAATGATTCTGATACCTACTGGGCACAGGAACTGGCACCTTAAAGTAGAATGGGTAAGTCATAAACCCAGACAGTTATAACTGAAAGCAGTAAGTACACCTGGACACATGTACAAAGTTGGAAACTTAAGGGTTCTTTGGAAAGTCGGTTGGATGGTGTTTTGCTGGGGCAAGCACATGAAGGAACATTTAACTGAAGTGGACACAGGTGAATGACTAAGGCAGACTTGTGAAGGAACGTTTAGCTAAAGCAGACACAGGAGAGAGGATGTTCTGCAAAAGCAAGCACGTGAAAGGACACGTGATGAAGGATTCTTTGCAAATCACATGTACCGGTCTACCTTACATTGCGTAGTTGAGTTGCTTTTGTCGGGATTCGATAGAGAGAAATGCACCAAAAACTTCTGGTGGTGGGCTGCAGCATGCAGTTTCTTGCCACTTTCGAGGACTCGGGCTTATTGGCAGAGTGATGTCCGCTGAGACAGACGCATGTGCTGAGGCAAAACCCATGCTGAGGCACACATGGAGGACACGTGATGTTTGGAGGGTATAAACAGGACAGTGACGGAGGCTGAGCTAGGCTTGCTTACAGAGCTAGCTGTCTTCACTTCACTGAGAGGCACAGTTGAGAACTTCTCCTGGTGTCCCTCCTGCTGACTTGTACCAAGGCTGAGGCTTGGCTCTCTCTGCTAGGTCATATCACCACTGTTGCTAACCCAACTCTACTGAACTAGACTGCTGCTGTATCTGTGAAGTGTCTGTGAGCAGATGGAGCTACTGCTGCTAACCTATGCACTGAACTGATGATGGATGCTGGGCTAAAAGGGAGATTAATGTATTTAAGAACCATCATTAAAAATAAGGTTTGAAAAAACTAAAGTTACACATGTACCTTTAAGGAATGTGAGTTTGAGGACAATATGGACCATGGAAGTTCAAGGACACCTGACTCACAACAACAACAGTAACTGTGTGACCTTATAGCAGTCACTGTCCTTGGTTATGGTCACTGTGAGAATCAAAGGAGCAGAGATCCCTCAACCAGATGCCCAATGAAAGTTATCAGCTGACATTTAGTTTTCTTAAGGGAAATTAATACTTTTTAGTTAAAAGCCCAGAGTTTTTTGGTTTTTTGAAGAGGAAAAAGAACTTGAATTGTATTAATAATATGGTTTGGGGTTAATTTCTTTGAAAGACTAAGCTATTCTATGAAAATAAATTGGAGGCCCACGATTATTTGTATGTATACATGTGACTGGGAGTAAATGACATAAGCTCTCTTGTTTCTCATTTTGGCCTTTTATCCTGTTAACTGGTTTCTTTTGCCAAAGACAGATTACTTCAAAGACTATTTAAAATAATAAATCATTTTTAAAGGCTTCTTTTCTTAATTATTTGCAATGCAAATAGTCTGTAGGTCTCAGTATAACATTTCCATTTCATAATGGGAAGAATTAAGTTAATATTATTTTAAAGTCTCTTGTAACAGATACTTAATAACTTTACTGTCAGTGGAAAGAATGGTATATTTTCAAATGCTTTGAAATTGCCAGTTTTGTTCTAGTACTCAGACCGTAAGGACACACATATCATACCACTAGAAAGTATAAGCCTTTGAAGAAAATAAAGAAAACAAACAAAACACAACAAGCAAAAGTGCCAAGATCTTCTCCAACCACAATTACTTTTAATCTATGAAATGGTTCCCTTACACACTCAGTCGTTCTCAGGAGTGACATTTACCAGTGATGTGATCTTTGTCAATCTGACTGGAGTCAGAAAGGAGGCTGGGCTTGTTATTTTTCCAGAAATTGCACAAAGTACCATCATTAAGAAAAGGAGGAGAAAGATTTGTACCCATCTTTCTGGGGCATGTAAGGTGAGAGTGAGGTCTCGCAGTTGGAGAACCTGTGGATGCTGTTGGAAGAGCCTGAGATGCTCTCTAGTAAGCGGGTAATCCCTCTTCCTCGAACACTGCTGTTAGGGCCCGGAATTTTCACCCCAGATGGATAATAACCTAAGGTAGTGAAAAGACAATAAAACAGACATGGTGATTTCACATGTGTATTATAATGAGGCACCTTGGTTAACTGTAGGTTATGTATGTATGAAGTGGCATACAGACCTCTGTAGGACTCTCGATAAGCCACAACTGAAAGATCATGAGTAAAAGGCAAGTAAGTGGGTGAAGAAAAATGTTTCCCTTTTTTTAAAGGCAAGAAACCCCAATTGAAGTTCTTTAGGTACCACTGGACATTTCGTTTAACTGGCTTTTGAAATTTCTCATCTCTCCAAAAGACATCATATATCACATTGAAACTATCAAACTGTAGTTACAACAAGAAAAACAGGGTTTCTTAGAAATGTCCTGCTGAAATATCTGAGGAATACTACGTTCCAATAGGGACAAAAAAAATTACACACATTCAAAGTGTTTTAACTGTTGTTTCAAACAAAATACTCAATTCAACAAGCTCCTTATATCCTCATGGCCTCCCAGAAACACCCTGGGATCTCTATAAAGTTTAAGGCATAACCCATTCTTACAATCTAAAGGTACTCACCAGTAGATGTGTTTGATCTTTGTTCCTGATTGTAAGAGTTGAAATGACAGAATCCTGGACTCTCAACTCTTAGTTTCTGTAAAGGAACAGGAAAATACCAGAAAAAATGTTTACTCTTATCAATTATTAGATGGCCCACTTTAATTCCAGATTACTAAAAATGCAAACATAAGTATTTCCACAATCTTTATTCATGTTTTCTGTAAGGGAAGAGATGGGATGGACTCTGGGGACTTCAGGGTCACAGGTTTAAGAGTTTATTTTTTAAAAATTATTAGATTATGGCATATTTTTTTGATAAGAGTGAACAGGGCTGGCAAAGTGGGCCAAGGTGCTTGTGCCATGCTTGGTGACCTGAGTTTGATCCTGGAACCTACATGGTAGGAGAAGAAAACAAACTCCTACAAATTCTCTGACCTCTACATGCCTACACAGACACAGACCCCCCTTCCCCCATACATACACACACACACACACACACACACACACACGGGGGGGGGGGGGGCAAAGAAGAGTGATTCAGAATAAAGAAAGCCCTGAAGATTCAAGAAAGTAAAATAAATCCCAGCAGCCATGTCTTTGGTCAGTGAAAGAGCAAGATCCAATATACAAAATTTAAATAAAAAGAGAGAACATTTGTTCATTAGCATCAGTAAAAGCAGAGAATAAAGTAGAAGCAGATGGGTGGGTGAGGTGGTAGGAATACAGAAAATCTTTCTGTGTCTGCTTCTGCTTTCCTGGAGCAGTAGAAGCATCAGTATCAGCTACAGCAAGGGTCGGGGGAAGGTGACAGAAGTTGGAAGAGAAATTAGACTAGGAAAATGATGACAGCCAGGCAATGCCAATGAGCTGATGAAGCTGATCACAAAAGAAGTTTAGGAAGATTAGTCATTATGGGGGTATGGAAGTTTCCCTTCCCTTTCTTTCCCCTCCCCGCACACCCGTGTGTGTGTGTGTGTGTGTGTGTGTGTGTGTGTGTGTGTGTGTGTGTGTGTGTGTGTGTGTGTGTGTGTGTGTAGTGACTAAACCCAGAGACTTGTACATACCATGCAAGTACATCCTATCCCTTATTTAAGTCTGAGACCAAATAGTTTCACTCAGCTGCCTAGGCTGCCCTTAAACTTGCTATGCATCCCAGCCTGGCCCTCAACTTGTGATCTTTTTTCTCTGCCTCCAGAGTGGCTGGGATTATAGTTATTTACTATCATACCCAGCAGCATAGTAGTTCATTCTAGATTCATTTCAATTCACAAATATAAGGAGTAGGTAAGGAGTTAGATTTAATCAGGATTAGTCTGTCAACCAAGTATGATGAAGACAAGAAGATTAATGGAGTTTAGATAAAGCAGTAGAAAAGAGACTAAAACTGAGGTGGTAAAAAGAAAATACAAACCAAAGGCCACAACTTTATAGACATGCAAATGGTGCCCTGGAGTTGTTCAGTGCAGTAGCTCTATAAGGGAGCAGAAGTAGAGGAGCTGTAAGTGAACTATAGGTCACAGCAGAGGTCATAGAACAGCTGGTACTGGGTTGCTCCAGGAGAACTGTGGAAGTCAGAGGCCATTTGAAGCTGAGATTGGTAACAGTAGATGATCCTGGGTACAGGATAGATCACAGGAGTGCAAACTTATGTGGTATGAGATGGGAGGGGAGTGAGAAACTGAAACAACAGGGAGCTGGATTACTTAGTTGAAAGTGAAAAAAATTTTTTTTTTATTGGGAAACTACTTGCTCCCTTGGTTCAATGTCACTCCAATGAGGAGTCCCAATTAAAGTGCCTACTGATTCCCCAGTTGAGTTACCAGGTACTGTTGCCTGGATGGCATGAATTTCAAAAACTTGGGATTTTAGGAAGAAGGTCTGAGAAAGTAAAAAAAAAAAAAAAAAAAAAAAAAAAAAAAAAAAAATTAAAGACACTACCTTGCCAACAAGATAGGAAAATATATCTTCACTTGAAAATGAGAAGAGAGAAATTGCTTAGAATCAAACTAGAGTCTAGATAGTAAGAAAGGAAACAGATTTTCCATCAATGCAGTTAGATTCATTCAAGGTTTTTAGATAACAGAGGTACCTTACCTGGTACCGCCCTGCATCCAATACAACCATTTTGGGTGTCACACTGTTGCTGGCCTCGTAGTCTTGTAGTGGTACATGAGCTCCAGTGAGCTGGATTCCAAACAGAGTGGCTAGAGAATTACTGATGCAGTACCTTTAAAAACGAAGACAGATCTCATTAGAGCAACTTTATTTGGTTCACTCTAAAAGCATTCAGGTTAAATTTTCCAACAAAGAAAGCATCTCAGAGGTATTATTCTAATTTGAAGACCACTCTAGAGATTGAGAGAGAAGAGATGGGAACAAGCAGCATTCAAACCATGAACTGGCAAGCAATCTCCTAATGACTAGATAACATTTCAGGTCCGTTGCAGGGTATGGGAATGAGGGTAAGGGTCAGCAGAATTCTCCAATGTTTGAAGACAGAAGGCAGAAGCAGAAATAAAACAACAGCAATCCTCAGAGCTGAAAAGCATTTTCAGGGAAAGGTACTGCCAGAGCACCCTGAGACTTGGGCTTGTCCTAGTGGCTTCAGTTGTCAACAACTTGAAATAGCCTGCAGTCACCTGAGAAAAAAAGCCTAGATCCAGGAATTGCCTAGTTATAGGTCTGTGGGTACTGTCTTTGTTGCTAATCAACCCAGAGAGCTACATACTGTTGGCAACACCAGCCCTAGGCTGCATAGGAAACCTAGTTAAGCTGAGCCATCAAGTAGCACTCCTCCATTTCCTGCTTGAGTTCCTGCCCTGACATCCCCTCAATGACGGACTGTGACCTAGAAGTGTAAGCCAAAGAAATTCTTTTCTCCCTTAAGTTGCTTTTGGTTCTAGTGCTTGTCACAGCATCAGAAAACAAACCGGAAAGGGATGTAGGTGCTTTCACTCCGTAACAAGAATAATGGTTTACAGCTTTAGGGTACCATCACAAGAAAGTGATATCCTTCATGTTAGCAGGGGACTGCCTCTCCTTAAGGGGCCCAAGAAGGAAAAACCTCAATAAATACTTCTGAAGAGTCACCCAAATTGTTTAGTAAGCAGTGATGTGGACAGAACAGTAAAAGTAACATTAAAAAACAAAACCAGGTGAACAGACACCCCAGCTGACAAACAAGAGCAAGCACGCTGGCAGAAAGAACTCCCTGCAGAGCACATAGAACTCCTCCCCATACTTACGCAATTTTCTTGCAAACAGCTAAAGCACAGAAGAGAATATCATTTTCTTCATGCCACTTGCACCTGTACAAGAAAAAGGACTTTAATGCGTGATAAACTCTGGAGTCCCATCCCCAAGGAGAAAGCCTGCACTAATTGTAGTAGCTAGTCATATTAACTATTAAGGGGTTTTTTATATGCTAGATTTCCAACTCAATTAGCTGAGATATTCCAATAAAAACTGATACTATTACTCAAAATTTCTTACACCTTTTACATTTATTGTTTATTACTGTGCTTATTTAATATTGAGTATGTTTATATGGAGGTCGTAGGGCAACTTGCAGAGTTGGTTCTCTTCCTCTGCCACATGGGTTTCCAGGATCAAACTCTGATGGGCAAGCACCTTTACCCACTCAGCTATCTCAGTGGTCCTCAAAGATTAATACAGAGATTAGAGTTGTATGTTACCTTCTCCAGTGAAAATTCTTAATGTGAAAAGTACACATAATCATACAATTAAATTTTACCTTAAAATGAGGGTTTTAGAGACATAATAGTAACTAAAGTTAACATACTTAGTCACTAAACATGGATTGCACACATACTGCCAATGATCTAGGCATGAAGGACACAGAACTATATGAAACCATCTCAGAATACTTCCTTTGTAGTGGTGAAGGAGGATCAATAGACATATAGGCATACTTAAAAAAAAAGCTCTAAAGAACTACGACGTTGACTATCAAGCTGTAGCAACAGTGTGGAAGGGAGTGACCAGCAATGGCACCATTGAGAAAGTAATGTTTGAATGAAGACAAGAGAAAACATTAGAGAGGAAATGACCAAAGTCAGACAAATGATTCAACCCAGAACTACAAACACAGGAACAAGGTACCAAGTACCATCATCTACTAAAACTCAGAATGGTATTACTAACAATACAAAGCTTGCCTAAACTTAGCAAGAATCTTCATTTAAAACCATAAAAAATGCTTTTCAGTAACTATAAAAAGTTATTTGTGCCAAGTGACAGTTATTGGTAGCCTATCTAAAATCAATCTAAAAACTCGCTGTATTTCCAAAGACTAGCGATACAATAAATGTGAGTCATAAAGCTCTAAATTAAAGATTTAAGAACTAAACTAAGTTTGTAGATAGCCATACAGAATTATTAAGTGTTAGTTTTGGTTATTAGCTTTGCTCCTTGTCTAGATTTCAAGTCACAAGGACCTACCCAGACACATGCTTTCTATTACAGGTCAGATGTGAGAGACACTCTAGGGGTGGGAGAAACACCTCAGAGTTAAAAGCAAAATGCTCTTCCAACTCATGTCAGACAGCTTACAACTGCCTCAAATTCCATCTCCAGGGGGTTCTGAGGCCCTCTGAATGTACAAGCACCCATGTGCACAAACCCACACAGACACATAATTAAAAAATAACAAATCAACCTTAAATAATATATTTAGGTATTAAATAATACACAAAAACTTAAAATCTCAAACCTCCAGACAAAAATGTTTCTAAATCTATGGTTACCCTACTTAAAGTGGTGTTGTTTAATCTGTTTTTACTTGTTAATCTTTTTCTACTAAACCATAACAAAACTCCTAAAATCTTGAGTCAGAAAAAGTACCCTGAACAAAACTGTCAGAAATCAGATCTGGTTTGTGTTATTTTAAAAATTATGTTAATTATGTGTGTACCCATGAAAGGGATTGTAGTTACAGGCAGTGTGAGGTGCCCAACATGGGTTCTGGGAACTGAACTCTGGTCCTCTGGAAGAGCACTATATGCCATCTCTAGCCCCTTGTACACTGTTATTTATTTCTTGTCCCCAAAGACTTTTGAAAATCACAGTCAACTAGATGCACACAGCGAAGAAGAAATACAACAGACTTCTCTGTAACACACAGCTTAACAACACTGTAGGAATAAATGCGGAATGGTGGCTCAAGTCATTGCCTTTGTGACCCACAGAACAGGCATGGAAAGGTCTACCTGAAAATCTGCCTATCAGAACTTTCCACAGCGTAGATGTACACAGAAAAACTAAGAAAGGGATGATGCAGGTTAAGAGGCTGAGCTCTTTCTGTTCAAAGAGCTGTCAATTCTCTTAACACCATGAAGGGAATAAGCTGAATGCTCTTAAATTTAGGAATCTGCCTCCGATTTTCCAAGCTCCTTTGTTGGTTTCCCCTTCTGCAAAGTCTGACTAGCTGGTAGTTCCCACTAAACAAGATGGACCATTTACATAACTAAGGAGAACCAGGCATTCAAAGAAAGCCTGCAGCTTGAAAAAGACCATAGAATTTACATTACCAAACAATGAGATAAACCAAAAACAAAAGTGAACCAGCTCATGGTGGACTGTGAAGCTACTGCATGCAGCACGGCTTCACCCCTCACCTTACAGTCTTCATCATGGACACTGACAATGACTGAAATTGACTGAAATTTGTGTAACATGGCAACTGTAGGCTGAAGTGTTGACATAACCAAACCCACAGCTCTGCCCAAGCTTTATTATAATAATGGCAGAGCCTATTAATAAAGGTTCTGCACTGAGTCTTTTTGCTCAGCCTCTGTAAATGATCTCATCTACACACTCTGGGCTCATCAGATGTTTCACCAGGCTCCCAGAATATTCTAAACTTGACTCTTCAGGCTTTGTCATGCAGTTCCCATTCTCCCTCCCTAGATTTTAAGCAAGGTCTACTGCTTTTTACCAATCTAAAACTACCTACTCCTGTCTCTACGGTCACCATCCTAGTCCCAAGTCATTTATTGCCAGCTCATCCAATAATCATAAGCTCCATACCTTCTTTCTTATCTCCTTTCAACAAATCTGTAAAAAAACCTTAGAGAGCTAATCAGTTTTCTTTCCTACTTGGTAAAATTACTATTTCTAACAAGGCTCTCTTCATTTTATCTTCCTTCTGCTTCAGTTCTTATCATTCATACTACAATTAGTCTTCTTGATCATTCATTTTATAGTCTCCCTTTCCACACTCTCCTCAGTTGATTCTTTAGCATTATTACGACTAAAATGTTAATTTTCTTTAAATTACTTATCGCATGTATCTTTCCTATGTTAGCTTCAGGAAGGCAGGGGTACATTAATTTTGCTATGTGCAGGAAAGATGTGCAGTAAGTTCTGTTTTGTTTTGATGGGGTCCTGGCTGGCCTGAACTCCCTATATAGATCAGGATAGCCTTGCACTTGCAACAATCTTCTTGCCTCTGATTCTGCATGCTGGAGTTAGAGGTATGTGGCACTATGCCTGAGTCAGTATTTGCTGATTAAATAATGGCTGTGCTGCACGCCAAAGACTTTGTACGTTAACCTAAAGACAATTTGAAAAGAAACATTAGAACAGGACAGTTATTAAAATTTAAACATTTGAGCCTCTAAAATAGTATGTTCCTTACTACCTTACTACTTAAGCACTAAACTGTATTAATATAAAAACCTACCTACTTTTCCTAGACTTTAAGATAATGTGTTATCAGCCATTTACTACTAACTCTTTTGGTACTTAAGAGCAGTGTTTAAAATTTGTCCTCTTGACCTATATTAACAGTTTGTAACTAGCTTTTATAGTTTATTAACCCTAAACTCCCTCAAAATCTTACTACTTTTGAAGTGCTCAGTAACAGGTACAGGCATATGGTCCCGGCTTTCTCACTAAGCTGGATGCAGTACTATGTCTGCATCAGTCTCTCTGAACCAACCCTATAGCACAGGCCTCCAAAAATGTCTTACAGTAAAACTATCTTAAATATTGTTGAACCTGTATTTACTAACTGAATTTAACATTGCATTTCTTCTGTTATAAAGACCATAACTGATGCTGGAATTGATCTTACACCGAAAGATAGTATCCAGTTGCCATTAAAGTGTATGGAATAATTACCAGGGTCTAAGCTTACACAATATATTTAATTTTTTTGAAAAAATTTTTCGTATTTTGGCTAGTATTTAAAAATTTTAGAAAATATTTTGTCTCTGAAAACTTTTTATTGATCTCTTCTGGTAAGGTGAAAAGGCCAGAACAGAAATATGCATCAAAGGTCAAGTGTTTGGAAAAAAATCCCAGACAACATTGGGAATCTTTTTAAAACCAAGTGCTTTTACCAATATTATCAGTGGCACAGAAGATAATACTGAAAATACAGACACTAAATACATCTGGATGTAGTTTTAGAAATAGTTTGGCCAGTAACTGAAGTAACTGTATTCAGTCTATCCTAACATCACTTACAACATTTTACAGGTCAACAAGAACAACAATGACAAAAAAACAGCAGACAAGATTCTACATAACACTATAGAGGACAGAACACTAAAAACCCTATTATAAAGAGAAAGCTTTATATTGCAGTGGAGAAATTTATCAGTCTCTCATTCCAACTCTTTATCTGAACTGTGGAGTTCAGAAAGGCTGTAGGGAAGAGAGAAAAAGGAAACAGGAGTACCTGAGACTAAATTTAAATCATCCCCACAAAGAGGAAGACCACTCTAGATGAAAACAACCGAGAGACTTGGAAGAGCAAAGCCCTTGTCAAGAAAGCACCTGTGTAGGGGAGCCCTTAGACACTGGATGATAGTGATGAGGAGTCCAAGGAATAAATTAAGATCCTGAATGACCAAATAAAAATGGAAAATCAGCTACCTTCCACCAGTCATGTTAGTGAACCTGTATGTTGGTTGCTACACTGACAGAAGAGGGAGCTCTTGAACTGAACTTGCATTCTGTCGAAACTACCTAAGAGAGAAAGGAAATAGTAGGCCTCATCCACAAAAAGATATTAGAACATAAAGAAAACACTTGTAACTTCCCAAAAAAACCATAAATGTTCTCACACAATCATGTGAGAACATGGAAACATACTCTGAATAAGAAAAATTCAGAACTATAAACAATTTTAAAAATGAGAAATAGAGTTGACTAGACTCAGAAATCAAAACAGGAAAAAAATCATTAAGTAGATTATAAACTGCCCAAAGAAACAGAGATTCATCTTGAAAGAGAAACTAGAAACCAGGAAACTGCCATGAGAACAGATGATTGAAGAGTAAAAAGAGAAATTAAAGTGAAAGATACTATAGTATCATATATTATAGATTTCCTTAAAAGACATTAAGAGTGGAAGAAAAATTTCTACCTGAGAAAAATGCCAATTTTTGCATACCAAAATGGTTTATCAGACACATCAATAAAATGGACCTTAAATAACAAACCAAGAGGAGCTACTAATATGAAGGACGGCAAAGCAGTAAAGTCTTTAAAGTCTCTGAGCTAAAAAACCACATAGCTAAAGGTAAGAAAATTATAAGCTTTACAAAAGGAATACATGGCACAATGGAATTATGTTTTCTTAGGAATTCATGAATACAACATGTGACTGTGGAAATCTTAACCATGCCAAAACAAAAAACAAAAACACTAGGAAATACCTTTTTAAGTCTCCCTTCAACTTATTTTACACCAAGATTCACCAAACTTTTTAATGTACAGACACCTTTTAAAAGCAAACAGCTTAATGGACACATAGTAAAACACTAGTCCCAATAGATGCTATATCAAGAAGACAAAGAGTTAACTGAAGAGTAAGAAAATCTGCAGACAAGGTACCACATGTGTCTACTCCCAGCACTCAGGACAGTGAGGCAGAATGATCCCAGTGAGCAAGCACAGTCACTGTAGCTAAGATGTTCCTGCCAAGGCCCAAATGCCACCAAAGGGCCTCAGCTTAGTGGTTCCTCAGAGGTGATAGATTTATATAGGAAGCAAGGTGCACACCTTTAATTCCAGCACTTGGAGGCTGAGGCAGGCAGATATCAAGTTTAAGGCCAGCCTATTCAACAAAACAAGTACAGGACAATATGATTTACATAGTGAGATCTTATGTTAAAAAGGGGGAAGGAGACCTTCAGGTAGTTGAGGCTAGTGTGTGTCTGCTAAAACAACTGTTTCACACCAGTCTCCTCAACTTCCCAGTGTTGACGTAGTGCAGTTTGCTTTACCACACAACACTCCCACTGCAAGGCACTGCCTGAACCATCACAAAAGTGAAGGGGCCAACTGATCATGGACTTGAGCCTTCAAAATCAAAACCATCTGTTTCTTTATATGGGCTGATTATCTTGGGTGTTAATTACAATAATAGAAAACTGACTAGCCAACAATCAGTGTAGATCTTGTGGATAGATTCAAATCCTACAACCCCAAAGAGAATAGACTATTCTCATGTATACACAGGAGAGTTTAATCTGTAGGATATCACAAAACACTGAAAGTTTAGAAATAAAAATTTTGAGGCTTCCTTCCTTTCAGACATCTCAAAACATTTAAAAATCTATTTCACTCTATACAGTTCCCCCCAAACACACAAATTACCAAATACACTGTTAGAATTATGAAGCTTAATTAAACCAGTTTCCATGGAAATAAAATTTACAAAGGAACTGTCCCTTATCAATGTACCAGTATTAGACCTACAAACCTGTGTGAGAAACATGACACAACTTGACATTAAAAAGTGTCAGTTCTCCCCAAGTTAATTTCTAAACCTTTGTAGGGTTTCAGTTAAGTGAGTGACACACTTTTGAATACACACTGTTAGAAAAATGCTAGTGCTTTATACATCCAAAGGCTAATTAAACCAACAAAGTGGAGGCGGGACCAACATGGGATATAAACAAGCACTATTGTGAAGGGGTGAAAGAATAACCCAAGTAACTTTGAGAAAATTCCTGTGACTCTATCCTCAGATTAAAGTCAACCAGAAATGAGTTCTGAACAGCCATGGTTCCACCAACACTGAAACTTCTTTCAGTGCATCCCAAGCCTCAAACAGTAAGACATATATATTCAACAGATTTCTTATTCTCAGCACCCTCTGCCACTGAAAGTGGATTAAGGGTCTAGCAGACAAACCGCTAATCCAAGGGATGAATAGAACAATGAAAGATGAAGCTGGAATGTACTAGAAAGCAAAAACACTTGAGTGACCAGATGCTGTGAAAAGCACATAGAGACCACAGCCTGAAGGAACCTCTTCAGGCCATGTATGCTATTAGAGATTAAAAACAAGCTCTGATACAGAGTATATAACTCACTGAATAAAACCAGATCACAAGTCTATACTCACATAAGGTAAAAATTGAAGAAAAGCCTTTATTATAGAATTCTAACTAAGAAATGCTAAAGGAACAAGAAAAAAACCACTACTTCACAAGCATGAGAGGAACCCTTCCAACTAAATCTTCACTGGATGTGAGAACTAGTACTTGACAGTTAAAGGAATTTCATTACTCTGCAAAAATACTTTAAATTACTTTTGTTTGGAGACTGAACCTCAGACCTTATATTATCTAGGTAGCACTCTACTGCTGAGCTCATGTCAAGTCACTATGAAGTAGGTACATGAAAGTGACTGATCAAAGGGGACTTCAATAGATCTAAGGCAATTGACTGAGTTGTCAATCAGGAATGGAACAAACTGATGTATGTACAAGTGTGACATATGGAGAAGATGTAATTTTTTGGGGGGGGGTATTCCTCCTAAAATGTGTAACCTTAACCTAATCATGAGGAAACATCAGCCAACTCAAACTGAGAACATTTTATAAAATAACTGGACTTCATTTTTCTTCAAAGAAATGTCAAGATCATGAGAGTCTAAGGACCCTAGGAGTGGTAGTACATGCCTGTAATACCAGCGCTTAGGAGACTGAAGCAGTAGGATCATGAATTCCAGGTCAATAAAATAACACAGGCATGCACATGACTAACAAATGTTCAAGATTAAAGTACTTGTAAGAGACATGAAGACCATGCAATATGTGATTCAGGACTGGACTTTAATGTTTTATCTATAAAGATATCATGGAAGGACTGGCAACCTATGAACTTCAGCTTAGATAACAGTACTTTGTGTCAATGGTAATATTCTGATTTTGGTAATCATACTACTGTAAGAGAAATGTTAATTCATAGGGAATATTGGCATACTTAGATACAAAGAAGCAGAGTGACTTTAATTACTCTCAAGTGGCTTAGAAAAAGTGTGTATGTATTTAGAGACAAATAATTATGAAAATGTGTTAAAATATTATTAAAGAAACCAAGAGAGTACTGTGTATATTTTATTGGTCTTTTAACTTTTCAGTAAATTTAGGATTATTTCAAAATAAAAAATAAACATTTTTTGCAATTTTACTTATGTATCTTTGTATAAATTATACACATGATGAAAACAACTTAATAAAACTAAAGCAAAAATAAATCTAAAAGCATTCTTTCATTAGTAGAGAAAAATCTAACTGGTAAAAACTAGTCAGGCTATTTGGCAGTAATTTTTGTTTTTAGTATAAAACAGTGATGTATCTTTCCATCAATTATTGTATGCTAATATTAAAAATGGCATCTAAAATTAAGTTTCCCTAGGCTGGAGAGCTGACTCAGTAGTAAAAAGCACCTCTAGAGGCCCTGGGTTTGGTTCCCAGCAACAGAGGATCTAACACTTTTGTCTGGCCTCCAGGATTATCAGAAACTCATTTGGTGTGTGCACAGGCAAACACTCATACACATAAAAATAGTTTTAGACATTTACCAGATTTAACTAAAAAGTACTTCACAAAAGGAAAACAAACAAAACCACAAAACCTAAAACCTAGTCAAAGCCTATGTACTGGCTGGTTTTGTGTCAACTTGAAACAAGCTGGAGTTACCACAAAGAAGTTTCAGTTGAGGAAATGCCGCCATGAGATCCAGCTGTAAGGCATTTTCTCAATTAGTGATCAAGGGCCCCTTGTGGGTGGTACCATCCCTGGGCTGGTAGTCTTGGGTTCTATAAGAAAGAAAGCTGAGCAAGCCAGGAGAAGCAAGGAAGCAAGCCAGTAAGAAACATCCCTCCACGGCCTCTGCATCAGCTCCTGTTTCCTGACCTGCTTGAGTTCCAGTCCTGACTTCCTTTAGTGATGAACAGCAATGTGGAAGTGTAAGCTGAATAAACCCTTTCCTCCCCAACTTGCTTCTTGGTCATGATGTTTGCTCAGGAATAGAAACCCTGACTAAGACAGTCTATTTTCTCAGAATGTAGTTCAGAAAAGGTATCAACATTAGCCAATTACAAAATCATTATCAATACCTCGTGTTGCTAGAATAGTCCCACATGGCCACATCTAGGAGGCTTCGAACCCAGGTCTTAGAGGGCTCCTTGAGGAATTTTTGCTGGTAGATTCCCACTACAAGGTCCTCTACAGTGAGAAGTTCTAGATCTTGCCTTATTTCTTCCATTAGTGAATAGAAAAATACAATTAGTGAATTTGAGCATTCAGAACACATACATCAAAACAAAAGTATGTCTGCACTTCCTGCAGCGACCCCAGTTCCACTCACCTGATGCCCGCTCCATACGCTTCAAACACCAGTTAACTCTGGCTCTATCATCAGACTACAGAAGGAAAATCATTGTTATTTTTCACCTATTTTGGATTATTTTAATTAACAGTCCTTTCAAATTAAGGTGTGTGTAGGACAGACACTAACTGAAAACTATTAAAAAAATTGCATACATCAGAAAACTCTGTTATTAACTGGCTATATATATACATATATGTGTGTATATATATACACACACATAGTAACATATATTTGTTAATACAGTTTATGAAAAGACAAATGAGACTTAGAGTAGGCTAATCAAGAACTCAATGTTCATATCATGTGATCTGGTCATGGGGATACAATGTACAGCAAGCTTAGGACCCAATTCTTGACCACTATCCTAGATAATTTAGATAAAGCAATATTGCAAAAGGAGTAAAAGTATGTGACAAAGACAGCTTTGCATAGAAAATAATCTTGTGTAGCATGTAATCTTGTACGTATATAGAATGGAGTGTCCATTCATTGGATAAAAAAAGATATTGCAGGTATTTCAAAAGGGATTTGAAAAAAATATTATACTCAGCTTTTGTAGCCTCCAAAATTTAGGAATTTAAAGGCTATGTTAATTTCACAGAATTAATTCAGAACGTTTTAAAACATACAACTAACAGAAAACTAAATTCTTTCAGTATCTTTTTAAATCTTCTGGTGTCTAAAACAGTAATCCTAAAAGAACTTCTTACTGGATATTACCTTGCAGTAAATAGGTGGCCAGTTCCCTGGGTTTGGATGAATAAATTTATAGAGGTTTTGTAACACAGTTGCTTGGTCATGCCCGAATTCAAAGTTTGAAATAGGAATCTTGTGACTAGAATCACCTGAGGGAAATAAAGAGATGGAAGGTCAACTACTGAGCTGAGGAAGACAACTGCTATCAGGTAAATGTGGGAATAGGATTACAGGCGGGGAGCAGTGGGTAATTCACATGTAAGCATTTGTGCCAAGCCTGGTTCTCATTAGACACTTTACATACTTTCAACAAAAATCTTATGGTTACTCTAGAAGGTGGGAAATACATACATAAATTAAGAAGAGACCACGGAGACTCCCAGAAATAAACAATGGAGTCATTACTTGAACCCATGTTTCTTAGTGACCAAGTCTATAGTATTTGCATTGTTCCCATGATGCCTTTCAAAAATGTTTTGTTAAATAAGGCTGGAGAACTTCATAGTATAACTTTTTCATTTTCATGTGTGTATACATGTAAATGTGTATTTGTGTGTACGGATGTTTGCAGGAATGGGGGGTGTACAATAGGACACGCATGCACATGCATGTGGAGACCTGAGAGTGCTATCAGGAATCATATTTGATCTTTATTCACTGAGGTAGGTCTTTCACTCAAACCCAGAATTTGCTGGTATGGTTAGTCTCTGGAGATTCACTGTCTCTGTCTGAGGCTGGAATCACAGGCACCAAGCATTTAGGTAAATTCTGTGATCTAAACTCCACCCCTCATATTTGTGCCACAAGCACTTTAATCAGTGAGCAATTTCACTAGCTTTTTTTCCATAAAAAATTGTTTACAACGTGTTATAAGCATATGCACATGCCATACCATCCATGTGGAGTTCACGGGACAATTTATAGAAGCTGATTCGTTACCACGTGGATTCCAGAATTAAACTCAAATATTCAGGCTTAGCAACAAGTGCCATTATCTCATGAACTATATTGCTGGCCCATGACTGCTTTTTTTTTTTTTTTTTTTTTTTTTTAAGTGTATGGGCTTGGAGAGAAGGCTAAGTGGTTAGTAGCACTGGCTGCTCTTCTAGAGGACCCAGGTTCTAATCCTATCATCCATGCAGTGGCTAACAACTATTTCTAATTCCAGTTCAGGGGACCCAGTCTCCTCTTTCTGGTCTCAATGGCATGTATGTAATGCACAAACATACATCAGGAAAACACTCATCCAGTTTAAAAACAGTAAATCAATTTTTAAAGACAATGAACTCCCTCCTCCAGAAAAAAAAAAAAAAAAAAAAAAGATCATGTAATTCAGATGAACCCTCCCACAAAAAAAACCCAAAACCATTACTTTGAAGATATTAGCAGTACACACAGTAGTTAAGACTTACTGATAAAATATTAAGTCAGGAAGTTTCCAAAAGGCTACTTTTAGATCACTTGTTAATTCTTGAGGCAGCTAAATGGCGAAGCAACATACTTAGAACATATGATTAGAATACCTAAGTCCACTAAGTGCATCCAAAAGTAAAAAGAAAGAAAGAAAGAAAAGCAAACATAGCTCCCTGAAGGAAGGCCTAAGTTACTCTGAAATTCCTTCTTTTCAAACAGTCTTTGTGAAAAAGCAGGTAGAGAGAGACAGAAAGGAGAACCAAAACTGAAATTCACAGAAAGGTACCAAAAAGTTTCTTCATTGTGCAAGTTACTAGGTTCAATGAGTGGAATTCTACTTCAACATATTATAGAGAACAATGCAATAATGAGGAATTAGGAGCCTGGAATCTTGGAAAGGAAGAAATAAAGAACTGAGGAAAAAAATATTTAAAACATGAGAAATTACAGAATTTTTAGCAGACTCAGTAAAAACTTAAGATACTTTTGTTCTGTTTGTGTAAACAAAATGTTAAGCTTGATGGTGCTTATCTGTAATCTCAGAGCTGGGAGGGTGAGGCATGAAGTTCAGAAGTTCAAGGCCAGAACTCAAAAAGTTCCTCTTTCGAGGCCAGACTGGTTTAGAGATCCTATATAAGAATATTAATAAAATGTATTGTCTTCTGACTTCCACTGCTTATGTTACAAATTTTATGTATAATCCTTGGTGGTAATCTGTCCACCCTCTCTCTTCATTAAAGAGCTGAGACAGATTACTTGCAAAGTTTGAAGCATAATTTAAAATTATTTCAATCTCTGACCATGCAGTAAGGTAATCTTAAATGCCTAGTGACTCCAGTTTTGTGCCAGACACAAACATAAACATTCTTTGGATAATAGTAATATGATCACACACGTACACACAGAAGGAGGTGGGGGATTATCTTAGCCCAATAACCAAGAAACTATGAAAACATATCAATAAACATAATTATGACTACTGAACACAAGACTGTAAAACAACTAGGTCTCTTCTGTTCAAAGAAATAACTTTCATATAGGATCAGAGGTGAGGAGGACACAACATCTGTCCCAACACTGGGAGTAAATGGGATCATCGGATCCAGGATCCAGGGACCCAGGAACCCCGCCCAACCAGTGGCACGAGTTCCTTCCGGTCTGGTCCAGTGCCCTGAGCAGACCTTGGGCTTGAACTCTGCAGCCAGTCCCATAATACCCAGAGGAAGCTCCACTCCCAGGTGCTCTAACACACCCAGGATCACAGGAACACAGGATCCCAGGAGCTTGGTCACACCAGGATTTCAGGGTCCCAGAGGCAGCTTGACTCCCAGGAGTTCTGACACACCCAGGATCTCAGGATCCCAGGATCCCAGAGACAGTTGGACTCTGAGGAGTTCTGACACAATCAGCATCACAGGAAGGACAGGCTCCAGTTAGATATATCGAGGGCAGGTAGCACTAGAGATAACCAGATGGCAGGAGCTAAGTGCAAGAATATAAGCAACAGAAACCAAGGTTACCTGGCATCATCAGAACCCAATTCTCCCACCATAGCAAGTCCTGGATACATCATCACACCGGAAAAGCAAGATTCAGATCTAAAATCACTTCTCATGATGATGGTAGAGGACTTTAAAAAGGACATTAATAGCTCCCTTAAAGAAATACAGGAGAACATAGGTAAACAGATAGAAGCCCTTAAAGAAAAAACACAAAAATCCCTTAAAGAATTACAGGAAAACACAATCAAACAGGCAAAGGAAATGAACAAAACCATCCAGAATTTTAAAATGGAAATAGAAACAATAAAGAAATCACAAAGGGAGACCACCCTGGAGTTAGAAAACCTAGGAAAGAGATCAGGAGTCATAGATGCACGAATCACCAACAGAATACAAGAGATAGAAGAGAGAATCTCAGGTGCAGAAGATACCATAGAAAACATTGATACAACAGTCATAGAAAATGCAAAAAGCAAAAAGCTCCTAACATAAAACATCCAGGAAATCCAGGACACAATGAGAAGACAAAACCTAAGGATAATAGGTATAGAAGAGAGCGAAGATTCCCAACTTAAAGGGCCAGTAAATATCAACAAAATTATAGAAGAAAACTTTCCTAACCTAAAGAAAGAGCTGCCCATGGACATACAGGAAGCCTACAGAACTCCATATAGACTGGACCAGAAAAGAAATTCCTCCCGTCACATAATAATCAAAACACAAAACTCACTAAACAAAGAAAGAATATTAAAAGCAGTAAGGGAAAAAGGTCAAGTAACATATAAAGGCAGACCTATCAGAATTACACCAGACTTCTCACCATAGAGACTATGAAGCTAGAAGATCCTGGGCAGAGGTCATACAGACCTTAAGAGAACACAAATGCCAGCTCAGGCTACTATTATACCCAGCAAAACTCTCAATTACCATAGACAGAGAAAACAAGATATTCCACAACAAAACCAAATTTACACAGTATCTTTCCACAATCCAGCCCTAGAAAGGATAATAGAAGGAAAACACCAACACAAGGAGGGAAACTACACCCTAGAAAAAGTAAGAAAGTAATCTTTCAACAAACCCAAAAGAAGACAGCCACACAAACATAATATCACCTCTAACAACAAATGTAACAGGAAGTAATCAATTTTCCTTAGTATCTCTTAACATCAATGGACTCAATTCCCCAATAAAAATCCATAGACTAACAGACTGGATATGTAAACAGGACCCAGCATTCTGCTGCATACAGGAAGTGCACCTCAGTGACAAAGACAGACACTACCTCAGAGTAAAAGGTTGGAAAACAATTTTCCAAGCAAATGGTCCCAAGAAACAAGCTGGAGTAGCCATTATGCTCTAAGATCAAGAATCGACAAATGGGACCTCATAAAATTGCAAAGCTTCTGTAAGTCAATAGGACAAAACAGCACCAACAAATTGGGAAAATTAACCAATCCTACATCTGATAGAGAGCTAATATCCAACATATACAAAGAACTCAAAAAGTTAAGACTCCAGAGAACCAAATAACCCTATCAAAAAATGGGGAACAGAGCTAAACAAGGAATTCTCAACTGAGGAAATTTGTAGGGTTGAGAAGCACCTAAAGAAATGTTCAACATCCTTAGTCATCAGGGAAATGCAAATCAAAACAACCCTGAGATTCCACCTCACACCAGTCAGAATGGTTAAGATCAAAAAAAGCTCAGGTAACAGCAGATGCTGGTGAGGATGTGGAGAAAGAGGAACACTCCTCCATTGTTGGTGGGATTGCAAGCTGGTACAACCACTTTGGAAATCAGTCTGGCCATTCCTCAGAAAATTGGACATAGTACTACTTAAGAACACAGCTATACCATTCCTGGGCATATACCCAAAAGATGCTCTAACATATAACAAGGAAAAATGCTCCACTGTGTTCATAGCAGCCTTATGTATAATATCCAGAAGCTGGAAAGAACCCAGATGTCCTTCAACAGAAAAATGGATACAGAAAATGTGGCATGTTTACACAATGGAGTACTACTCAGCTATTAAAAACAATGAATTCATGAAATTCTTAGGCAAATGGATGGAACTAGCAAATACCATCCTGAGTGAGGTAATCCAATCACAAAAGAATGCAGATGGTATGCACTGATAAGTAGATATTGGCCCAAAAGCTCTGAATACCCAAGATACAATTCATAGACCACATGAAGCTCAAGGAGGAGGAAGACCAAAGTATGGGTGCTTCTGTCCTTCTCAGAAAGGGATAAGAAATACTCACGGGAGCAAATACAGAGAGAAAGTATAGAGCAGAGACTGAAGGAAAGGCCACCCAGAGACTGTCCCACCTGAGGATTCATCCCGTATACAGTCACCAAATCCCAACACTATTGTGGATGCCAAGAAATGCTTGCTGAAAGGAGCCTGATATAGCTGTCTCCTGAGAGGCTCTGCCAGAGCCTTATAAACACAGAAGCAGATGTCACAGCCAACCATTGGACTGAGCACAGAGTCCCCAATGGAGGAGTTAGAGAAAGGACTGAAGGAGCTGAAGGGGTTTGCAACCTCAAAGGAAGAACAATATCAACCAACTAGACCTCCCCCCCCACCCCCCACAGAGCTCCCAGGGACTAAGCCATTAACCAAGAAGTACATATGGCTCCAGCTGCCTATGTAGCAGAGGATGGCCTTGTCAGGCATCAATGGGAGGAGAGGTCCTTGGTCCTATTGTAGGGAAATCGAGGGCGGGGAGGCAGGAGTGGGTAGATGGGTGGAGGAATACCCACATAGAAGCAGGGGGAAGGGGCATGGGATAGGGGGTTGCTGGGAGGTGGGGAGAACAGGAAAGGGGATAACATTTGAAATATAAATAACAAAAATATCCAATAAAAATATATTCAAGGCAAAAAAAGAAATATCAATTTATTAAATACCTTCTGCAGAACTAGAAAACAAACTTAAAAAAAAAAAAAAAAAACACATCCCAACCCATTTCCATCATCTTTCATTATAGAAAGTAATCTCAGCAACCAAATAAGATGTCAACAGCATCATAAATGTACAGATCCTAAGACAAAGCATGAGCAAGCCAAACTCAACAATTAAGAGTCCTATGGTTACCATGTTGGGTTTGCTATAGAGTGCAAAAACAAGTTTTGTTTTTGTTTTGTTTTTGCTTGTTGGTTTTTGTTTTTTTGAGATAGGGTTCTCTGTTGTAGCCTTGGTTATCCTGGCACTCAATGTGTAGACTAAATTGGCCTTGAAATTAGAGATCCTTCTGTTTCTGCCTCAGTCCCTGTATTGTGATTAAAGGTGTGAGCTGAAACCTGGTCTTGGTGGGAACCCCAGCTGCGCTCCGGCTAGCCTGTCTGTGGCACCCTGTGATGACTGCGGTGCCCCGGGCTAGAGAACCCACGGAGAAGGCTGCCACGTGTTCCAGAGAATGGCTCCCTCCCCCACCCATGGGCAGGGCCCGCAAAGGCTTCCCACAGCCCCCACCTGCCCGTCAGACTGTGTGGAAAGAATCGTGGCTACTTCCTGCGTGTCTCCTGTCCCACCCAGGGCCGCGGTGCCCGGAACAGACATGTGGGGCATCTTCCCACCCAGTCAGGTTTGTTCCAACAGGTGATGTAGGCACTCGGGAGGCAAGGGGATTGTCCTTGATATGATAACCTGTTCTAAATAAGAAGTTCTAGACTAGCCAAGGTGAGACCCCCCATTTTTTTTTTTTTTTTTTCTGAGACAGGGTTTCTCTGTGTAGCTCTGGCTGTCCTGGAACTCACTCTGTAGACCAGGCTGGCCTCGGACTCAGAAATCTGCCTGTCTCTGCCTCCCAAGTGCTGGGATTAAAGGCGTGCCACCACTGCCCAGCTCGAGACCCCCATCTTAACAAGAGATCATCAACAATAACCTTATTAATGAAATTATAGACCTGAAGAAACAAGTAGTTCCATGTTCACTGATGGAAAGGCAACATCATGAAGGTATCTATTTTTCCCCAAATAACCTAAATATTTACAGATGATCCAATCTATCAAAAAGGCTATTTTTTGGTGAAGTATGAAAAACTGATTCCAAATTGTGGATGAAAAAGTAGGTCAAAAATAGCTATGATATTTCACAATGTCAGGGAGCTATCTAAACATTTTCAAATTATGCTTAATTAAAAATAGTCAAGCCAACCCCCTCAAAAAACCAAATCCCATCAGACCAATAAAAGAAAACAAGCAGAAATATGATCTAAGAAGCACTACATATTGAGGAAAATTAGGTTGTTCACTAAATGATGTCAAACAACTGGCTGTCTACAGGAGAAAACAATGAAATTAAATTGCCATTTCTCAATTCCAGGTGGAGTAAGCATCAGATACAAAAAAACTTTGCAAATTTCAGAGCAAATGACTAACCTTCAGGTAGCAAAGAGCTATTTAGATTCACAAAAATTGACTTGCTGAACTAAAACCCAACCTTTGTGATTATTAAAAGGCACCACACAGGGATAGAGATATTGCTCAATGGTAGAGTACTTGCTTAGCATATCCAAGACCTAGGGTTTGCACCTAGTACTCAAACTTATAAAAAGCCTCACAGAGAGTGAACAATGCAAGGCTCAAGCTGAGAAATGGCATTTCACACAATTTAACAAACAGAAAAGTTCTGTAATAAACACATAAAATGTAAGAAAATAAGTAAATGAGTAAAAGATAACGTGCTAAAAATAAGTACAAAAATGTTAATACATATTTATAAAAACAAAATCAAATATAAACTAAAATGTACATATACATAGTAAAATTATTCAAAAAATATGATTAACACAAAATTTGTAACACTTCTCTTATAAAGACCTTTGCGGGGGAGGGAAGACTGCCAATGGCACTTGTATTGTTTTCAGCTGACTGGTGGGTACGTTGCAGTTCATTAGAAGTCTACAATGTAAGTCAGTGTTGTATTTTTTTGGATGAAGATGCATTTGAAAAGCTGATGGACCTTTCATATAGAAAGCTGCCATATGGACTCAAAGCTTTGCTTCTTTTAAAGCAGAACTTCTCTAAAGAAAACTCATTAACAGAAGTCGCACTCTTCTCATCCAAGTGAGGAAGGAAAGTCAAGACCTTAGTCCCCAGCTCATACAGAACCTGAAGCACCTCTTTGTGAGGAACCTAAGTGGGAAAGAGTTGTCACTGGAATGCATACTAAACTGCTTTTTTTTTTTTTTTTTTTTTTTTTTGGTTTTTCGAGACAGGGTTTCTCTGTGTAGCCCTGGCTGTCCTGGAACTCACTCTGTAGACCAGGCTGGCCTCGAACTCAGAAATCCGCCTGCCTCTGCCTCCCGAGTGCTGGGATTAAAGGAGTGAGCCACCACTGCCCGGCCTAAACTGCCTTTCAATCCTGAGACATTTTACTACTCCAACATGGTAAACTATAATGCCCATGAAGCAGTCTTCATTTCACTTACACTACCTGAAAGACCAGGCAGCTATGTCTCTGAAATTTTGTTTAGGAAGTACATGTGGTTCCTATGGATCAAGCTCAGGCCATCAGCCATCTTGCTAGCCATGAGAAATCTATGTGCATGTTTGCTGGCTTCTACTTAAATAGAGCACATATCAATATATACATCTGGCTTGGTATATTATTCTATGAACCCTGGTCTTCTCCAAATCAGTACATTAGCACAGGCGTTTTTAGGTACTATGTCAACACAGCTGTCACTCTAACCATCATTTATCTTACTTAATTGGCACATTTCCCAGGGTTATTTAATTGGCAACTTGAGACAGGTTTAAATTGGCAAGATCCAAACATTTTAAGTTGGTCTGAATTAGAAACACTGTGCTGTTCAATTATCTGGAATAATAAATTAAGAAGTCATTCCCAGCTGTGGATACAGCTCAGCTGTAGGACCTGCCTTGGTTGATCCTCAGCATGAGGAAAAAAGAAAATGTTCTTGGCCTTTAGTAAGATAAAGGTAAGAGAGGCAGCTTTTAGAAAGGAAGAAGTCTGTTAATTTGCTTAATGCGAAAATATTGCAAAACATGCAATTAAATAAAATATTTAAAGGTCTTATCATAAAAATAGCAAAGATATGGTAACAGTGACACTCTCAATAAATGAGTGGACACACAGCAGGAAGGCAATGCATTCATTCAGAGATGAACCAACTGAAATCATGTTTTCAAGTTAAAACATGAAAATGAAACCAGAAACTAGACTTCACAAAAAATGTCTGAGATTTTTGTTGAGTTTTAGTAACTCTTGCTCTGTGGCACAGGCTAGCAACAAACTCTCTATATCCCACGCTAGCCTCAAGTTGTAAAAGGTCCTCCTGCCTTAAGTCTTTCAAGCTCTGGAATTACAAGTATAAGCTACTGTACCTGGCTTCATTCATGGGTCTTAAAGACTTAGTTTCATTTACATCTTTGTGTGTCTGTCTATGAACACTGAATACAGGTACCTATAGAGGCCTGAAGTGGCATTAGATTCACTGAATTAGACAGCTGTGAGCATCCTGATGTGGATGCTGGAAACTGAATCCCCATCTTCTAGAAAGTACTCTTAACTGCTGAGCCACCTCTCTCTAGCTTCTCCATTTTTTTTTAACTACCATCTACTTACTAGCACAATGACCTCAAATAATGTGACTTGTGAGGGAGATTTTAAAATGTTTCTGAATAAGCTTCTTTTCCTATTTCAAAATATATGAGGAAGCATAACTAAAAAAAAAAAAAAGAAAGAAAGAAAGAAAGAAAGAAAAATCTCAAACTCTTTAGCTTACAGTTTCCAACTTTGGTTCCAGGGTAAACAACAGATCTATACCTTTTTTGTTTGTTTTTTAAATATTATGACCAGACAAATGCAAAATATAATGGGATATTACAAAATATTTGTATTAAAAACAGCATTATAGGGTCAAAGACAGCTCAACAGGTAGGTAAAAGCATTAGCCTTGTAATCCTGACAACCTGAGTTCACTTCCTAAAACCCACATTATTAACACTCAGTCCCTCTTACCCCAATTCCTTTATACTTACTCGCAGCCTGGCAATGGAATCGAAATCCTCGTGGAATTTCACCTGTTAACACAAAGTGCTTTGTTGAGAAACAAATCTGAAGTTCTCTTACTTGTGCTGCAGTAATGCTTCATGTGATGGTCAAGTTTCCGTGTGAGTAATTTTTATTACCTTAAAACATAAAATTAAAACTCATACTGCCCTTTCCTGGTTTTTGTTTTGTTTCCTTTTGTCTTGGTAGTTGTTATTTAAATCAAACATATGATAATTAACATAATTTTTATGTATTTTTCAAGTTACTTTTCATAGCAAGCTGTTCCTTCCAGGAAAATTATGCTAGGGAAAGAAAATTCATGGCAAAGAACTTCTTCTATAGCTAGGGTCCAGTGGAAAGTTCTGAGGGTGGTGGAACATGATACTGCAAGCATACACAAATCTTTCAGAATGTCAAAATTTTATCTTTTCAGTGTTTCACAACACACACACATACACACCCTACAAAATCTATAAACTATATGGCTTTCCCTAAGCAGCAATGTCTACAAGCATAAGATGATTAACTCTGCTGTCCTCTGAGAATGAACATGTCCAAATTAATTTTAAAGCTCTTTCCTCTCTTGATACATTTCCCCTTTTGACTTTAAGGGTATTAACTGCTCTCTGTCCTTTGGGAACTGACTAGGTCCTACTCTTTTTAACTATCTTGCTTTTCATTTGTTTCTTGAGACAGGGTATCACTGTGTAGGGTAAATCTTCTTGCCTTAGTTAGCCTCCTGAAAGAGTGCTGAGGTCACAGGTGTGAGACTCACCTGGGCTACTGTTTGAAAGATGACTAAGGACGTACTTAGAGTACTGGTCTACCTCCATACTGTTTCAATAGTTACCAATACTTTACAAATGAGCTAGCTGGTTTAGAAAGGTATTTCCAAGGTTATAAAGCAGTATCAGCATCAAACTAAAGACTACTGAGGTGAAGGATGAGATAGCAGAAAGAAAAAGGAGGCACAAAGCAGAAAAATCTCAAGATGTAAGGCCATGGGTAATTGGATGGCAGGTTGTACCTTTTTGAGGTATTCTATCCTCTGATTCTAATGTTCACTTAAGAGGAAAAGCGCCAATCAACCAAAATAGTTGGGATTTAAGTATTATGTCTATGCACTCTTTAAGAACTCACCAGCTCTTAAGAAAACTACTACTATGAAGTCAGTTTTAAAAATCATATACTTTTAGGATCTATCAGATGCTGGCTACTTACCTGGATGGATAAAGCTGTGGAAATCTGCCATAATACCTTCCTGGAGGGAGTATTTAACACAGCCAATTTCACAAGGGAGGAAGCGCTGTTCACAATGAGGAGGTAGCTCACCATGGCTAAAAATGTTCAGAAAATAAAAAATGCCTCCAAGGAGAGCTGCAAAATAAAACAAACAGAAACCTAAGACTTTTAGAACTGCTTTTGTACAGGTATCTGTTCTGTTTGCTGGTGAATTAAAAAACAACAACTCAATTATACCAGGTAAGTAAAAACTTTACAGTCACATCAGGAATTTAAGTAGTAACCATTCTTTATATAGTGCAATAAAATTATTCAGTCTTGAAACAGCCTTTACATGATTTAGCTATATATTAGCATTAATTTCAGCAAAGACATAAGTTGTGACATATCCAACAAATAGGTTTGGGAAATAAAGTCCAACAGAACAAATGAAGTAGAACCGTAGCTATGGGAATTTAGTTCTCTGCCTTTGTACTTTCTGCTACTATTCAGAAGACCACCCATAATACAAGAGAAATATGTGGGACTAGCATTGGCCACTTAAGACCAATGTTAAAAGTCTGTGTTAGACAAAGGCAGAACACAATAAGCCAGCTAGAAGGAACAGAAAAGGCCCTTGATTAGCTACGGTCTCCTCTAAGGTAGTACAATAATTTATCCTTGCTTCATGCCCGTCCACCCCAGGATATTTTAAAATTCCTTATTCTTTTTTTTTTTTGGTTTTCCATTAGTTTTTAAAAGTGTACATCAAAATTTATTTTAAGATTTATTATAAAATATAATTTTACTTAAAGAATTACATTGTAAAAGTAATTCTGTTGGTTTTTTTTTTTGTTTTTGTTATACCCCTTTTGCTCCCAAATTGCAGGGTGTTTCTAAACCTGCTCTAGCCTGTTTTAGATCCTGCATACAGACACGAAGACCTGGTGTTTTATTAACAAGCTGAAGGCACTAAGCTGGGCAGGTAAGCAGACTTGGTGACTACTACCCAGCAGTGTGCCCCATTACTTGCCATCTAATCTTGTTCTAAATTCCTTATTCTTAATTGGCAGATAATAATATCACATCTTCATGGGTTACCATAGGGCTTCAATGTATTTATAAATTGTGGAGTGGTTAAATGTCAAGCTAGGTAACATATCCATCAACCCATAACCTTGTATTTTTGTAGTCCAACATTTAGAATCTACTCTCTTACCAGGCTGGGAAATAAGTCAAAAAGCCTTATTCTTCTTGTCTACCTCTATAACCTAAGTGTGGGAGCTACAAAGAAGTCTAATGTTTAATATTGTATGAAGTGGTAGAAACAAAGAGAGATTTTTGTCACAAAAAAATGTTCCAGTATTATTTCAACAAATGCGAATTAGTTCATCCGGCATTACTTTAGTGCTAGAATATTTAAACGGGATGGTCAATGATTTTGAAATGTAGGATCAAATGAACAGAACACATTTTGGGGGTGGGAAGCACCTGCATGGGTGTGTCTTCGAGTGAGGCTATCAGAGGCCAATCTAGTGTCATTCTCTAGGAGCTGTCCATGTTTCCTTGTGATGGATCTCCCGTGGGGATTTGAGGTTTACTAATTAGGCCAGGCTGGCTAGCTATCCTGTCTCCACCTCCCAGCACAGGGATTATAAACCAGCACTACCACCATCTTCACTTTTTTAGATGGGTGCTGCTCCTTACCATTGCATGGCAAACACTATTTCCATCTTCCCACACCATACAGAACTTTTTTTTTTAATTGCCCAATATGCATCCAAATTTGAGCAAAGTATTTTAGAAATACTCTACCTTGATCACTTTTTATAGATAAATTTGACATATCAGGGGGAGAAACACTTGGTTTTGGTACAAGCATGCCTGGCCTCCTCAGTGGTGTAGATACGAGTTTCTGAAAGTAAGAGAATCACTAATCAAACACTTTTAAACAGAGCTATTGCTAGATACTTTACTTCCCATATTTAAATTTAACAAAGTAACCTCAAAATAGTCTGTGGACTACATCAGCATTCCTTTAAGGCCAATGAAAAATACCAGCAGACCACAGCAATCTATGAGAAGGTGGGTGTAAACAGCTAGAGCTAAAGCCATTTGCTCACTCTCTATCACCTCATTTCCCTGAGTCACTGACTACCAAATGCCAGGCTGGTGCTCAAAAGAATATTTAAAGAAAACAGAACAAAATCCTAAAGCCTATACTGTTGTTTGTGGTTTTCATTTAAAAGTGAAAATCACAAAAGGCTGTGCCTCCAATTATCACAAAACACACACATACACAATATACTTAAGTTTTGTGGATTCATTCTTTTTCTCTTTTTTTGTGTGCAGACAGGTGCTTGGCTGCATGTATGTGTCACATGTATGCAGCACCAGTGCAAGCCAGAAGAGGGCATTAGAATTCATGGGAACTGGGGTTACAGATGGCTTTGAGTCACCATGTAGGTGCACTGACTGGTAACTGGGTCTTCTGGAAGAGTAGCCAGCGCTTTTAGCCAATGAGCCATCACCAGTCCCTTGAGGAGATACATTTTATAGAAAATTCTGATAAGAAAAATCAAAGCTCACAAGCACAAAACCTCAAAAATCCACCTGACTTAAGGCATCAACTTAAAACTAAGTCTACCATATTTAAAAATAACTTGCCACAGTTTTGAATTTCAATCCAATGTCACTAATTTAAGAATTCAATTTCAGTATGTACAAACGAGAAAAACAACATAAGGGAGAAGAAAAAAGACTTCATTAATGGCCTTTTAGTTACCGACTTGGTAGTTTACTATCCCACCACTTGGGAATTTGCTTAACTTCTCTCTGTCTCTGTCTGTCTGTCTGTCTGTCTGCAGGATCTACAAATGTTAACCCAGGTCTTCACATCTTCTTCTTCCAATATTTAAAGCACTGTTAACAAGCTTGCTTCTAGGAATCATTTAAATAAAACCCAACTACTTTTAAGTACGCTGCCTTGTTTTTTTAGCCCTCTAACCGTTAAGAGTTGAAAGGCACTCTGGGAGGCCGTTTAGTGCAAGCCCTGACCACCAAACCCGCCTTTCCCCTGGGCTTTCTGCACTATCTGGAAGCTTCCTGAAAGTTCCTTGGGCTCCACCGTGGCTGGAGTCTAAGGGTGGCTGGGCGGGCGGGCAAGAGGTGGCTGCCCTTACCTGCTTCTCTGAAGGCCCAGAATCCTTTCCCTGGGCTGCTCTCCACTCTCGAGCCATTTCTGAGTATTTCTCCTTCTCATCCTCCCTCAGGAGCTTTGCGAGAAGAGGGAGACAAGGGAGGCAAGCGGTGAGGCGTCCGTTCCACGCCCCGGTTCTGGAAGGTTCTGTCAGTTGGTCCGGCCCCTGGTCCCCGTCCCCTCCATGGGCGCCCGCAGGCCGGGTTCCCACCGCACCCTCCCGGCTGCCCAACTGCCCGCAGCCTCACCGCCCAGTCGGCCGAGCAGTAGGGGATGGCGTCTGCCACGCGGGCCACCGGCAGGCCTCGCCGGCGCAGTTCGGGAATCTTCTCCTGTACGAAGAAATAGTAGGCATTGCGGCTGGCCCTGCGGTTGGGCATGGCGTCGTCGGGCCTCGACGCCCTCCAGAGACACAGCAAGCAGCCGGCGCCCTCGCCGGGCTCCCGCCCTTAGTAACCGAGCTCGGAGCCTGCGCGCACTTCAGCCAGGCGCTTGACCAATCAGGGCTCAGCGCGCAGCCGCATTGGCCCCCGCTGGGGGTGGGGGACACAGCCTGAAACTGGAAGATTCCACCTCGTGCGTGGGAGGGTGGAAGGGGCGGGGAGGGGGGAGGAGCGAGGCGCAGGTGGGAGAGCGCTGTGACTGGCTGACTTGCTTGCCCGGTAGGCGGGGATTGTCACGTGGTAGGCCTGATGCCTTTTTCTGTATATTGTTGCGTGATCTACTGGGTTAGTAGGAAGACTACATACGGGTCCTTTCGGTTCCTGGGTGTTTCACAGCTGAACTAGCGAGCTTGTGCAAAGCACTGAGAGGGGAAAAGGTGGGGACAGTAGAATGTTTTGAAGACAACAACAACAAACTCAACTTATTTGAAAACTTCTGTTATTAGCATTTGGGGAGCTGAGGATAGAACCAGAGCCTCTAACATGCTAGGTGAGCCCTCAACCACGGAGCTATGTTCTCAGCTCTTTCCCAAAAAATTTAAAGTGCAATTTACAATTAGTCATAAGAAAACACAAGAGGCTGAGATTTCGCAGAACATCCTTGAATAAAGTTTTATAGTCTTTCTCATAAGGTCTGGGTATTTTGGGTAGGGGTCAGTTTTATTAGTAGGTGGCATTTTTGGAGTTATTGTGAAATGTTTTTCTCATCTACTTAGTTACTGCTGACTCGAGGTTGAGCCCGTGTATTTAGTAATACTGAGTTCTCATTCTGGTTCAAATTGTGCTGCTTGATCTCGCTTGCGTTTTCTCATTGTACTTTCCAACGAAGTTCCTTAGTACTCAACTTACTAAGTTTGTTTATATGTAGAGTGTTTTTTTGAGGCAGTTGAAAATTCACTTAAAAATTTTTATCTTTTCAGATAACTGATCAGTTTTTCTCTCCCTTAATGACAAAATATAGGCCAGATTAGACCGGATTAGGCAGGTTTATTAGGAAGCAGCTCTCTGGTGGGTTCATCGGATCTCACAGGTGGAGGTCACTGAGGTCACACATCCAGGCAAAAGCAAGGTTCTTGTTTGTTTTTAATGGCTCTTGGGCACGGCGTGATGACATGTGAGTTAGGAGCTGGTACTGTGCCCTTACATGGTTAAAAACTGGGCAGGCACTCATGGGTGGGTTGCTGGAACACGCGGAGTGAGGTGTTTTCTCTCTGTGGGTGGAGTTGGTGGAAACGGAGTAGACGGGGTTTTCCAGTTTGTGAAGGGGCTGACAAGGGCTTCCAGCCGAACAATAACCTCATTTTTAATTGTTTGCTAGTAATGTTGCTAATTTTTTTCGGTGTTGAACCAGTCTAACGTTTATAGTATACACTCTTCTTGATCGTGAAACGTTGCTGACTCTTTTTTTTTTTTTTTTTTTTTTTTTTTTTGGTTTTTCGAGACAGGGTTTCTCTGTATAGCCCTGGTTGTCCTGGAACTCACTCTGTAGACCAGGCTGGCCTCGAACTCAGAAATCCACCTGCCTCTGCCTCCCAAGTGCTGGGATTAAAGGCGTGCGCCACCATTGCCCGGCCGTTGCTGACTCTTAAAAAAAGTTTTCCTTTCTTAGTAGATAATGGATTATTTTTGTCATGGCTTCCTTTGGGACCAGAGGAAGTTCTGAGTAAGTAGTGTCCCGAAAGGATGTGCTTTGTCGACATGGACAGGGCCATGTCCCGAGGTGTACCAGTGAGAAACTGGCAAAGTTGTTACCTATTTGGGCCAGGCTCAAGAGAAATGGTAACGCTTTCCTGGAGAGTATGAATGTTTATGAATGATTGATTACTCAGTGCGAGCAATTACTGTGGCTCCCTCGTGGATGTTTATAGTCTAGACTGCTCACCCACACAGACCTCCTATGGAGACTTGCTAACTCCCCTTCTTTGGGACCTAGTAGACACATCGAGGTTCCAGAGTGCCGAGGTTCTAGGTATAAGCAGGTTAGAAAACTCCCACCGGATCCCAGCTTCACTGTGTGTCTGTGTATGTCAGTTCTTCTTTATTCCATCTCTGCCCGTGGTTAGGGAGGGTTCCAAGACCCAAACCATACATGATCGGGCAGCTTTCCCTACTAAGTATTGGTTTCAGGGCTGTTACTGCCTCATAAAACGAATGCCCCTTTTCTCTTAGGATTGAATACGAAATGAGAATTACTGAGTCCTTGAGAAGTTGGTAGATTTTCTTGTTTAGTTTCTGATTCCGACAACCCTTGGAGGGCAGTAGGGGTCGGGGGAGCTAAACCTTGTCAGTATCTAGCATGGAGTGTCTTTGCAGTTTTCCTCAGCCATTTCTTTTAGAAACCTATCTTAAATGTGAGACTGCAAGTATATTGGTATAAAATTTGGTGTGGAGGTAAGGCTACTGAACCTTCTATAAATATGGATGAGACAACATCTTGACAGGATCTTCTTATACTTAGCTGCTTGACTCAGCAATTCCACTCTTTCCGGAGGAATGGACTTGCACAGAGGCTTCTAGATGAATTTATAACAGCTCTGTTTATAAAAAGACCCACACGGAATAACCCAAAGTCATCAACAGTTGAGTTGGTAAATTGTGGTATATAATGGGGTAGACCACTGGGGAATCTGAAGCAGTGAGCTAATCTTGACACTACATGGATTCTGAAATGTTGCTAAGTGGAAGAAAGCGTATGTAAAATGTGCATTCTGTGACACAGTGGATACAGCTCTTGAGACAGAGAAGATCATTATTAGAGACAATAGATCAGCTGTGGCCTGGAGGTAGGGAAAGAACAGAAACCTTGGAAATGACGAACTGTTTTGTGCTTTGTGGTGGCTACAGGCAGAGTGTATCAAATTCATCAAATTATATTTTAGACATACATTTTCAAAAGTTATCATTTTATGTGTACTGGTGTATTCCCTGCACGTATGTCTATGCACCATGTGCATGCCTTAGAGGGCATTGGATCCCCTGGAACTGGAGTTAACAGATGATTGTAAACTGTCATATAGGTGCTGGGAACTGAACTTAGGTCTTTTAGGAAGAACGGTTAGAACTGCTAACCCCAGAATCATCTCTCCACCCCCCCATGCATGTATTCTGTGTGACATACAGTCTAATAAAATTTATTTTAAAGATTGACATAAAAATAAATGTAACACTTGTTTATAATTTTAAAAATATATACTATATCTTTTTTTCTTTCTAATATTATTTAAGCCATACAAGCCTTGTCTTTTTTTCTCTCTTTCAAAAAGATTTATTTATTTAATGTATGTGAGTGCTCTGCTCTCATGCACACCAGAAGAGGGAATCAGATTCCAATACAGATGGTTGTGAGCCACCATGTGGTTGCTGGGAATTGAACTCAGGTCCTATGGAAGAGCAGCCAGTGCTCTTAACCACTGAGCCATCTCCCCAGCCCTCTTGCCCCTGCCCCAAGCCTTTTCTTAGTATTTGCTAAACTGTTTTATTGATCATTTAAATAATCTGAATTTTGTTCTGTTGAGAAACTGTAACATTTTTCTTTTCACCCCTTTCTGCTTTAAATGTATTTGCCCTTTCTACTTCAGCCTGCTTTGCATTTCTTTTTCTAGTTTCTGGAATAAAATATCTTATTCTTTTCCGTGTCTATTTTTATAGGTTTGCTTCTCTCATTTCTGCTTTACTTGGATTGATCAGTGTTTCTGCTTTATGTATTTCTCTGCTGACTTCAAAGTTGTCCATTTGTTTTTCTTCATTCCGTAGACAGGGTGTTGGGGTTGAGAGGGCAACCCTCAGGAGTCAGTTCACCACATGGGATCTGGAGATCACTGTACAAGCATCTCTACCTGCTGAGCCATCTCTCCAGCCCCTCCTGAGAGACCACTTACAGACCCCTTTCTTGTGTCTAGGTGTTGAATGGAGTTGTTAACAAAGTAACCTCACATTTGGTGACCCAGTGGACAGCCACTATGGTATTCCCACTGCAGAGCACTTCCCAGATGGCTTGAGGAAACTACACTTCAGCTGCAACCATGACTGCTACTGCAGCCACAATCTCTGCCTCAGGAGGTCTCGCTCTAGTACAGCCGCACCAGCTTACATTAGTAACAGGAATGTCAATCAACCATGACAAGACATCTCTTCTCACTTAGGATGGGAAGGTTATAGGTGACTCAGAAGAAGAAGAAAAAAAAAAAAACTGGTGATTTAGTGCTTATGTAAGGTTTGTGATTGTTGCTTAGGTAAAGGTTAGGTGGGGCTAGAAGCACATGTGAGGCTGTGATTGGTAGAATGACAATCTATGCATAGGCATGTTACACCTGCCACTGGTGATATAAGCAGAATGATTTCCACACCTTTGAAGTTCATTTTGGAGGATTTTCTCCCTAGGGCTGCAGCATTGAGGCCAATATGATACCTCTGAATGGCCTTTGGCTGATGTGTAGTCTGTATTATTGGTGTAATGGGCTGAACAATCAGACCTAACAATAGCAACTGCAGAAAAGAGGCAGTTAAGGGGCCCAGATAGCCACTGTGAGCTGAGAGCTCTGGTATCCAAGCTCTGAGATACATTATCAAGAGGCAGTTGCCTGGCAGTGGTGGCGCACGCCTTTAATCCCAGCACTTGGGAGGCAGAGGCAGGTGGATTTCTGAGTTCGAGGCCAGCCTGGTCTGCAGAGTGAGTTCCAGGACAGCCAGGCCTACACAGAGAAACCCTGTCTCAAAAAGCCAAAAAAAAAAAAAAAAAAAAAAGAGGCAGCTGAGAGTTCCAGACAGAGGCCAAGAGCTGCTGCTACAATAAGTTCATACTAGGAAGAACTAAGAAATACTGTGGTAATATCTATGGAAGGGGAGAGTGCACTAAAGGTTAAAGAATCAACTGTAACGCCAGCCTCTAAGTCTTGGTCCTCTAAACCCAGAAAAGTGCTCAGTTTGAGCACACCCAACAACAAGCCTTTGTCACTGAAAGCTTGGAGCCATAACCCTCTGGCTCAAGGCTTAGAGCTATCACTCTCTGCATTAGAAGCCTAGTTTCTTGTAAGCCTGCAGAACCCAGAGCCAGAAACATGAAGAGCTCCTGCTCCCTGCTCCGTTGTACTTAGAAAAAGCAAAAGGGGCCATAGCCAACCACTTGTGACAGTTTCAGGGTGTGGTGTGGTATGCTGTGGTGTGTGTGTGTGTGTGTGTGTGTGTGTGTGTGTGTGTGTGTGTGTGTGTTTAAACCAATGTTGATAAAGGACCAGCATACAACAAACTGAACATATCTGAGACATAAAGTTTGATGAGTTTTGACATTTGTACACCCGAGGATCTACGCCTGCAAACAAGATCAAGAACACATCCAGCCCCGTTTTCTCATGGCCGCCGCACATTGCACAAAGCTCCACAGTTCTCTACTCATTCTTCCTTCTGTCTTTTTCTGTCTCATCGTGTGAACTTTTCTTCTGTTGCTATGCCCGCATGTTCACTTGTATTTTCTATATTTGATGTCAGTCCTACCAGCATATTCCCAAACCAGATTATTCTGTTTTTATCAGCAGGAGTTAATTGAATCTCTTAAAAATATCCTGTATTTCTCTACTTAACTGAGCCGTTCTTTACTTTCCTCCACACAGAATTGAGCTATAATATATAGACGTTAAAGTAACAACTAATTGTCCTTGTCTACGTATTTTGTCACCTGAGTCATTTCTGGGTCTGCCTCAATAGGTGGATTTTTATTATTATTATCATGAGTTAATGTCCTATGTCTTTGCTTGGTAATATCTGATTGGAGGCTAATCATTTTACTTTGTTAAATGATGCATAGTTTTATATTCTGGTGCTTTGCTCTAGGACATGGTTTCTTATTGGAAACAGTTAAATGCTCCTTTTGCACCTTGCTCCTATGCTGTGTTATTTGAGGGCAGAGCAACCACTAAGACTAATTTTCCCCTCGACTGACGTGACGCCCTTTCTGAGGACTCCACCTGATGGCCCATGCATGAATTTGGAAGCTTTTCCATTTTGGCTGACAAGAACACAGACTATTTCCAGCCCTGTGTGAATTCCAAGGATTGTTCCTTCTAATCCTTTCAAGTTGTTCTTTCCCTGGCACTGTGTAGTTTCCTCCCACACGGACGCTGATCAGTATTCAGCTACAGCTTCAAGGGAGATCCTCACCACAGCTCCAGAGTGCTTTTGGCTCTCTCTTTCTTCATGCGGCTTCCTCTTTCCCAGTACTCTGCTGGCAAACTCTTCTTGCTCTGGTCAACCCGGACACTTGGCTCCTTTTTCTCAAGCCAAGGAGACTCTAGGGCCCTGAGTGCCTGCCCTTAACAGTGCAGCAATTGCTGTAGCCTGAGAGCTTGATTCTGCTCTTTCAAGGAGAGTTGCCTTGGCTCCCTGATGTCCAGTGGCTGAAGTCATTATTCCATATATTTGACCAGGTTTTTAGTGGCTTCAGGCTGTTGGATAAATCTGTTCTCTGTTACTCCACCTTGATCCAAATGACTTTCTCTTATTTTAACACTTAAAAAATAACATTACACTCAACTTATAAATTTTTAGATAGGTGGTCAGGACAGATTATCCTGAAGAGTAGGTGACTTTTAAATGAGAAAAAAATAGAAAGGAACATAGAGAAAAGAATTCCAGACAAACAGGATGGGATACACAAAGGCTCAGATGATAACAATCTGGTCATGTCCTCAGTAAAGATGAAAGCCGGCTTGCCAGTGGTGGTATGATTCTATACAGGTAGAGAATGGTCTATGTTGAGGTTGGAATAATGAATGGGAACTTGGGTGTGGCCATTATGAGAAATTCAAATTGTAATCTCAATAAAGTGATCATTTAAGAGTTTTATTTCATATTAATTGAGAGAATGCATACCATTATTGTATACACACATGCTATTTTGATATGTGTACAAGCCATGGAAAAGCTAAATTGAGCTAAGTAACATATTCGTTACCTTGACCTTGTATATTTATTTTTTTGTGGTGAGAACACCTTTAAAACTGCATTTATTTGTTTGGGGCGGGGACGCACATGTGCCATGAATTGTAAGGGAAATCAGAGGACAACCTGTGAAAATCTATTCTCTCCTTTTACTATGTGGGTTCTGAGGATCAAATGTAAGTCTTCAGGCTCGGCGGCAAAACCTTTATCTGCTGAACCATCTCTGGGACAGAAATCTAATATTATTTAAATGCTTTTAAAAACATGTCATGATATGATTGATAGTTTAAGGTCAGTGTTACTGCTATTTGAAGAATAAGGACGAAGGTGAGGTGGCTCCTTGGTTAAAGATGCTAAGAAGCCCAAAAACATGAGTTCAACTCTAAGAACTCATATGGTGGTAGAAAAGAATTGACTCTCACAAGTTGTCTTTTCATCTCCACATGTGCGCCCCCCCCCCCATATTTACAAAAATCATTAAGAATGGTCAGGGTAAGATCTGTTAAGAGGGTTCAAGAGTTAAGGGATAAGAGCTGTGGGTGTGTCTGTGGTAGAATGCTTGCCAGCGTTCCTGGGGTCCCTAGTATCACACAGTGAGGAAAGGGAGTCTACATGAATACTACAGGAGGCGAGAGGATCACAAACTCAAAGTCAACAACCTATTGAGACCTAGACCCAAAATACAAAACTTGAAAAGGACTGGGGAATGTGGCTTAATGATAAAGTTCTCGCCTAGCATGCTCAAGTCCTTAGGATCCTTAGGATTCAATCCCCAGTACCTGGAGGTCTTAAGAAAGTTTAGGTGTAAGTGAACCTGGATGGTGGCCTAGGATAGAAATGCACTGGCAGATATGCAAATCGAGGAATGGCTAGCATTGTAGTGCAGGGAAAAACAGAACTTACAGGTCACACATGAAAACAAGAAATGGGGTCACCTAGTATGTGATGGAGTCACCTAAAGGGGTGTGTGTGTTACCAGTCGGTAAATGGTGCTTTTGCTATATTCCAGAGGACCTGGGGGTAGAGGGAGAAACCACTGTTGCCAAGGAGGGTTCAGATTCTCCTATCTCTTCCCCTCATTCTTTGATACTTTGTTTTTTTCCTTCTTAAGTCCTAAATAAACACAACAACTTTATCTACTTTTCAACCAGATCAAATTATGCTATTCAGAAATTCTAGAGGGGGCAGACTTTGATTGAGGTGGTCTGGAGATTAAGGGACCTTTATGGATATGTTAACTTCTAATGCCTATTCTATATTTGACTGAAGATATTAAGTGGCCAAGTGGCCATATAAATTTGGAGGTCCGGTTTTGAGATAGAATTTGGAAGTAAGTCACATAAATATGGTATTTAACTTCATGGAAATGGGTGAGATAACCCAAGGAGAAAAGGACCCAAGATGAAGTACTGAGGAACACAAGCATTTAGAAGTCATAGAAAGAAGACCAAGTAAAGGTGACTAAGAAGGAGTGTAGGGGGAAGTAGAAAGAAAATGAGGGGAATGGAGGGATGGGTGGTGTCAGCAGGAAGCAGTTCATGTACTCTGTACAGGTTCAAGAAGAGCCTCCCGAGTGCCCAGTTCTGTTACAGGCAAAAGAATAGGTTGGATAAAACCAAGGGTGTAATGAGGGAAATGGGCAATTAATAAACAATTGTGTTTCTAATCAGATGTCAGAACATTATATTGGAAAAGTCTGATGAAGAAAAACAGAATAAGGGAGTAGGAATGTGCAGAGCCTGAAACCTAGGATAGTCAGAAAAGCCCCTGGCTCAGAGAGCAAAATGTGAACAGACTAGAAGCAACTGGAAAGCCGAACCGTGAAATGTCCGGAGATCATTGCAGGCAGGAGGGACAGCAAGCACTCAGGTGAGGTGGGACTGTTGTGTTTCAACAACAGCAAAGGCATTCCTATAACCAGAATAAAGTGGCAGGTATAGACATAGGATAGCATATGGTACGTGCCGAGCTGTGCAGGACTTACCCAAGGACACCATAAAGACTTAGATTTTAGTCCAAATGAGGGAAAGCCACTAACGTTTTACATGGGATATGTGTGTGTGTGTTAAAATACATACATACATATATATATATTAAAAATATGAACAAAGAAGGTATAATTTTCAGCTAACTGTGCTGAAAAGCATCCAAGAATGCTATAGTGGGTTCTTGGAATATGTGGCTGAGTTTTCCCCCAATGCTGGTTAGTATTACATGCCTGACATCATTTGTATATAGCCTCCATCCTGTTCTGATAAAATAATGGCAGTTAATATTCCTTGAAAGGCATTATCTTGGCCTCTCCTAAAAACTCCATGAGCGTTATTTCATATCTTCCTCACAACTGTAAGAGACAGTTGCCTTGATTAGCCCTGTTTGTAGACCAGGACATTGGAGCATAGAGTAGAAAAGTGACTTCCTAAGCTGACACTGCCCATGACCCTGAGATCTATGAGACCCACGACCCTTTAACACTTTTAGAACAGCATGTTTATCACAGATCCTCTAAGATTTTTATGATCTGAAAATTTACAAAAGCAAGTCAGGAATTTCTGAGTTCCTTCTAGCCATTGCTGAGTATGTTTCTGCATTTTGAGTAAATGAATCCCAACTGCCCCGTTCCTTCTACTCACCGAGTGTATATACCTTCAAACTTTTGTGGGTCACATGGCTTTTGCCTCTTGCATTGTCCTGTAATATTTCTCTCAATTCCTACTCATGGTGTTCCATGGCCTACTTTGGGTGATTCGTTCCTTCCTGGCCTCTTAAAACTAACTCCCCCACGAAGAAGGCCTCTATTTTTTTCTCTCCTTAACTCATCCTATATCCTGTGGTCAGAAACACAGTTTGCCGAAACACAAGGCTGATGTTCCTCTGCTTAGAAGTTCTCGTGAGCTCCTTGCCTTGAAGTCCAGACCTGGAAACCCCATTTCCGTTGTCTGATCTCAGTGTTATTACCACACTGCCCACTGGAGCACATGCTCAGGAGGCCAGCCCCACTTTCACTTCTGCTTGCTGCTCGTGTCTCTGTGCTTCTGGCTTCCTTTCTGCCCTAAGAGATTCTATTCCAGTCATACTTAAGATTTAAATTGGGGGTTACCTTTCAGTGAGAACAAATGACCCATTCCCTGTTTTTATTCCCACATCACACCTGATACATTTTCTAACATGGCCCCGTCCCACCCTTGTATTTGCCTCCCTCCCCATACACATGCCTGCGGTGCATCTGTAAGTTCTTTGATGGGCTGTGACTCATTCATCTTTGAATTCCCGTTCATCTTAAATTTCTAGATATTGTAGGTACTCCATACGTGAATGATTTCATGGCAGAGAGAAGAAGGTAAAAGGCAGGTGAGGATCCTGGAGCAGGTGGTGATGAATATTGATTCTCTCCGTGTGTAAGGCATCTTGAATTGGCAGAGAGGGGCACAGTGCATACACTTGGGTGAGACATCTCTACCCCACAATTCCAACATGAAGGTCAAGGTGGATGCTTTCTACTACTGTCATTGAGAATTCACCTGCCCTTTGCTCATTTGGTCTACTTCCTTTCATGATGTTCAGTGTCTGCCTTTGTGTTCCATCTCACCATCCCTGTGGGGGGGGGGGGGGACAGTGGAAGCCCCGAGTGAATGTATGCTGTTGACATTGGCTTAGAGAGATGGCAAAGCCTTCCTCTGGTCCATGTGTGGATGTTAATGGTATGTACAGAAAAATGTCCCTCATAGCTTTCTCTCCATGAATATCTACAGCCTAAAGACCACTCCCCCACAGAGACTGCTCCTACCAAGTCCAGACCTTGTAGCCCAATCTCCCTTGTCTGATCTCAGTTTACCTTCACATTAGTGCCCCTCTGCTCATGTAAACACACTATATGCAAAGCAAACTCCATGTGAACACACTCTATGGGAGGTAAACCCCACTCCTGATCCAGCAGTAAGCCTTAAGCCCTGCCTTCTCGTTTGTACTTAAGAATCCAGCCTGTGTTCAACTTTGTATAATAAACACACCGAGTTTCCAGTGTGCTGAGGCTGCTCTATCAGACAGCCCAATCCAGCCCATCCAAGATTTCTGCCCATGTGTGTCTGTGTGCTATCTTTTGCCACTCCCTCACTGCCCTGGTGAGGTCTGACCTTGGAGCTATGCTGGATAAGGCATCTACCCATATTCTGGGAGTGAGGTCATCAGATGACATATTTTTGTAGCTTGCATCTATCACTTGAGTTCTTTCTGTCTATGACTGGGATCAGGGAAGGCCTCTGGGAGAAAAAAAAAAAAAACCAGGCTTAGGCCTCTGAGCAAGAACCCTTCCTGCTGCCAAGATCGTGCTCAAGGCACTTTGGGCTGATGAAATCCAGCAGGCCACACCCCTTTCTTCTTTCTCTTTTGGGCTGTCAGAAATTACTCCATCACTGGGATCAGAATCGCTCTGTTCCCCATTTTGGGAGTTGCCAATGTTATTCAGGTTTCCAAAAGATGCTAACAATTGGAACAGAAACAGAAACACAAGCCAAAATCAGAACGAGGGCTCATAACAGAGAAATAAATCGCCTTACTTCATCTCTGGCTCTGTAAATTACAAACAATTTGTGGGTTGAAGTATTAGTTTGTAAGTGTTCCCAGGGCTTCAAATCCTCATAATTAACTTGATTAGTGGATCACAATTGAGACATAATGAGAGCAGGTGTACATTTGGGAGCTGTGTATCTGGCTAAAAATACAGGCCTGACAAAGCACCTGCCACTCCCCTCTGCCTTCCTCCTTCCTCCAGGGAAGTCTCAGACACTGAATAAATTTGGGGTGGGGCATATGTTCAGTCAAAAACTTTTCCACACTGTAGAAATAACAGTGTTTAAGAAATTATAAAGAAGGTACAAATGAATTAAAAATATTACCTGGAGATTATCTCTTTGTTGTTTCATCTTTGTAAAATATATCTTTCCCCATATTTGAGACCATGCTGTTTTGTTGTCTTTCTGCACATTATCCTTGTATGGGCCCTTTGGGGAAAGGCATTCGCAGAGCTAATTCAGGAGGAAGGGCTTCTGACCCCAGGTAGAGTACAAAGGAACCATTTAATTCAGCAGCCTGTGTCACCCAAAGTGGGAGTCTGAGAGTCTGAGATAGCAGGCTCTAAGGTTAAACACAACACAGATAGTGAACTACAGCACAGTCACCCAGTCTTTTGCTCATGATGCAATGACCTCTGTTCTTGGCAATTGACATGGAGGGCCTCGTGGACTTCCTATTTACAATACTAGTCTTTAAGACTTTTAAAACAATGAAACAAAGTATCCCTCATTTACAAAAGAGCTTCTGGATTGAAAAGGCATCATTTCCAGGAGAGTCCTTGGTTTAGATTTTTTTTTTTTTAACTCAAAATTCACTGGGGATGGTTTTGTCAGGATGAGGATGGGGAGGATAACAAACCCAATAGGTCTGAATGAGGAACCGAACTAGACTTTTTACTTTTTTTAAAAAAAAAAATGGCATCTGCTTTAAAGTCCTACCTCATCTATTCCTCCTGGAACAAAGATCAAAAAGAGGCAGAAATATGATTTTTTTATCTGCGTGTTTTAAAAAGACCCACGTTAAGCAGGATTCATGTGCATGCATGCCTGTGTGTCTGCAATGAAATCATGTTTTAAAGAGGATTCAGCTGCATTATATTTATAACTATGTGTTGCTCCCAGCTCCCAGTTCCCAGCATGTCCCCTTGTGGTGGCTCAGGTCTCTATTCTCTGTGTCCTGATTTCTGTTCTGAAGCATGCAGCTTTGAAGAAAGGAGACTATTTGTCCATCCTTTCTCCCCACCAAACCCAGTGCTAGTCGTGACTTTCTGAGAATCCTGCTCTGGTCCAACGTAGCATCTAGCTCTGACATGTTGGGTTCATTGCAGGAGAAAGTGTGACATGTTGGGGGGCTGACCTCTGTCTTTGTTGTAATCAACCATTCTCTACCCAGAGTCCTGCTCTGCTTGGCTAGTGTAAATGGACAGTGAGAATTTAGCCACACCATGGGCTTATTTTCAAATATTAACAGCTTTCTAGGAAAAGGAAAAAAAATTACTTCTCAAAAACTGAGCTTTATTGAAAGTACTTGAGGAAGGGATTAAAATGTAGATTTCCAGGTTGCATGGTGATTTTGATTTCATTATTTTTAATTGAACTTGGAATCTCCCTTTTAAGCAGACACTGTACAGAAATTCTGCTGCTCCAGGTCTAAAAGAAAAAAAGTCAACAAGATACTGGGTGTCCTGTATTTTACTATCTACACTGCCAATATGACAAAACCAATTCTGTTGTCAGCTTCCTTCTGGCTCTATCCTTTGGGCTGCACATTTTGGATCACTGGGGGATAGCCTTAGTGTTTTCATATCGACCATAGTGATGTGCATAGGAGCATAGTGGTGTGCATAGGAGCACAGTGGTGTGCATAGGAGCACAGTGGTGTGCATAGGAGCATAGTGGTGTGGATAGAAGCATAGAGGTGTGGATAGGAGCATAGTGGTGTGCATAGGAGCATAGTGGTGTGCATAGGAGCATAGTGGTGTGGATAGGAGCATAGAGGTGTGGATAGGAGCATAGTGGTGTGCATTTAGGAGGGGCACATAGTTCAGTTTAGAATGTAGCTCAAGGTCCCACCCACTCAGGAACATATGGGATAGACCACTACATCTCTCTAGTTGTAAAGTAAACATGCAGTATGATAACATGCAGAACTGAAAAGAGTTCCTGGGATGAAAGGCAGGGTACTTGCATACAGTTCTTCTGCAAGACTCCTGCTTCCTGTTGACATACACATAACACACACTCAAAGGTCACTTCTGTGAACGTTCACTTTTGAAATCAGCCCATCTCCCATACTTCCCCGCTGTACAAACTTTCTCATGTCTAAATTTTGTACAAAATTCTCAACCAGACATTGTATGTACAAACATAGGGATGCAGTAAAGAGCAGAGCATAATACAAATACATTGCCATTTCAACCCTTTGATGTAGACATACTTTTTGTAGTGAAAAGCATACATTTTGAAGCCAGATGACCTGAGGTCAAATTCTAGCTTTACCATTTACTGGCTTCTTGATCTTAAAGGTATTAATGACAATCTTTATGTCCAAGTTTCCTCATTAGGATTAAACAAGGAGTCTTGTAAAACACCCACCAACTTGCTTAGAGCCTAATAAGAAACCTACGAATGTGAAGTATCATCCTAATTTCTAATTTTCTGGGTGCTAAAGGATATAGTTCTCAAATCTCTCTCATAGACCTCATTACTCAGGGCTCTTAATGGCATACGGATCATTCAAATTAAGTAAAAAGGCCATCTCTGAAATGTAATGAGTGACTCTAAGACTTACTAAAAACGCCGAGATCCAGACCTAGGGAAGTCACAGCAGGACTGCAGCTCAGATCACACTCCTGAGCAGTGTGGCCACCTGGCCTCCATCCTCTACACCTGGTCCTGGCCCCAGATGCTGCTGCTACCTCCCAACAAAACTGATTCTCCAGTGTCCCTGCCTCTTGCACTACTTGATTCAGATTCAGAAACCTACAAGTTAAGAGGTCACCCCGGCCATGCTGGGGCCAGGGGCCTATCCTCCAGCTTTGGTGGTCAGGAAGTGACTAGACTTTCTGTCTTTTGTATTTGGAACTGTTCAGATAAGCAAAAGGAACCCGGAAGGCAAGTCGAGGCAAAAGGCCACCATTGGGCCCCCTCCTTATTCTACATGTGTTCCTGTGTACATCTCAAGCATCCGTTCTTAGGGTGAGGGATTTCTGCTTCCGAGTTCGCAAGCAGTTTTCGGTCCTTTGGCGTTCTTTCTTCCTTCCTCTAGCCAGAATATGAGCACAAATGTTAACACAGATGGCTTTTTTATTGTGGTCATCAGCCCCACCCCTGGGACTAACTTGTTCTTTCCTGAGTTTACCCGGTCCATTCCTTCCCTATCTCTCCCAAGATGACATTGGCACAATTTTTACAATGAATATGCATTATGCCTCTATAGGTCTGGCTTTCGTCCTCTCCTGGACCCAAGATGAGGCTCCTCAAGGACATGAAGTCTATACCATTACTCATCCTGTAGCCTTAGTTCTTAGAGCCTAGGAGAGTCTTAGTATATATTGCTAACCCAAGTACACATTTCTCAGCTCTTTCTCAGTGTACTGTGAGTCCTTTCCAATAGACAGGAGACGACTTCATTTTAAAAGTAGGTATAACCCATGGAAATGTGCTCTGCAAATGGCGAATGTATAGTTGTAGGCTATTTCAACCTCTCTCTCTCTTTTAAAACTCATTTTCTGTTAAAAGGCCCTTAATCCACACACGTTTTAACAGAAAAAATGTTGCGTAATGGGTTTCTCCCCTATGGATTCCATTTTGGCTGGGGCCTCTTGGTTCTTTGAACCAGAGGACCAGCCAGGGAACAGCAAAAAAACAAAACAAAACAAACACCACACAGGTCTATGCCCCAGGAGAAGTTACGCCAAGTCCTTGTAGACTTTCTGTCCCTGACACCCAGTACAGGTGCAAGGCTGCTAGGATCCTACGGAGATATCGAATCCCATTCTGCATGGTGGCCTGAGCAAAGCGTGGACCGCAGCCCCAGCCACATGGTCCGCCCTCGGGGGTGGACTTCGCTGCCAGGGGCTGACCTCCCAGCCCCGAGAGACAGCACGTGACCGAGAAACTTTGGCGGGCGGCGGCGGCGCGGGCGGCGGCGCGGCGGTCGAGCTCCCCCGCGCGGCGAGCTCTGCTGCGGGGAGGCGCTCGCCTCGCGCCGCGCCGCGCAGTCTGTGCGTGCGGGAACGGCCCCCGCAGCCCAAGCGGACTCTGGAGCCCGCGGCAGCGCGCCTCTCGCAGGCGGCGGCGTCCAGCGCCCGGGGCCGGGCTGCGCGGCCAGCCCCGAGGGCTGCGGCGCCAGGGACGCGCGGGGCCCGCGCTCCCCCGCCGCCGCCTGCTGCCGCCAGGTCATCGGGATCCTAGCGTGCCAGCGGCTGCCCGCTTTCCCCACTCTGGATCTGGATGGGAAGTTGGGGAAGATGGATAGGGTCGTGTTGGGGTGGACCGCTGTCTTCTGGTTAACAGGTAAGAGTCGTTTGCTACAGCGACAGAGAACTTTATATGTATTCCCACAGTGGTAGTGTTCCACTCCACCCTCGTTTTCCTCCTTTTTGATGGTGTTAAGGCTGCTAAGCCTGTGTGTGTGTGTGTGTGTGTGTGTGTGTGTGTGTGTGTGTGTGTGTGCGCGTGTGCGCGCGCGTATGGTGGGAAAGGCAAGGGAGAATGCCGGATTGCAAAGGAGCTGGATGGAGATGCAGGTGTTTGACTCATTAGCGCTATGAGGCTGTTCTTAGGATGTATATTTCCCTTCCAGACAATGATTCTTCCTCCTTTCTCTGAGTTTGTTAGGCTCCGAGTCCTGGGCAAAGCCTGGGGAAATCTCAGAAGTGGTAGATTCATTATCAACACTGGTTTTCTGGAGGCGGTGTTGGGGTGGTGGTGGTGTAGGGGAGTGTCTCCCCAGCTATTTCCCTAGAGGAGGAGGGAGACCCAGGGGCATTCTCTGGGGCTCTCTGGCTGTAGGGGAAAGGGTTTGGGAAGATGAAGAACAGGCTTGATTGGCCCTGGAATTTAAGGCCTGATCAGTCTTACTGGAGCCATTTGGAGAAGATAAAAGACAACCCTGTAATAGATCGACGCCCCTCCCCCCAACAAGGTTAATTTGTATGGAGGTTCAGAGGTAATTTTGGCGGTGTCTGTGGCGCACCTCTTCTCCTTTTGAGAACTTTCTTCCCATCTTCTGGTGCTAGGAGAAGCCCTTGCTTGTAACACTGTACAATTCAGCAATTCTGGGTTAAGGAACAAGTGGCGCTGGGGTGGCCATCTCAGATTCACAGAGTAACCCCACTAAAGGAAAAGTGGGGCAGGGTGAAGAGGGTTTGGATGGCTGGGGGTGGGTTAGAGACAACCAAAGAGACAGTGGAGAGAACAGAATAAGGTGTCAAAAGGTCATGCTGATAGAATCAGGTCAGTCGCAGACAGAAGGGAAGAGAGCAAATGTCTGTAAGAAGAAAAAAGTTTGTTTCCTCTGTGGCATCCACCAGCTTCAAGGGGGTGTGGTAGGGTGGGGTGAGATCAAGACACTAGGAAAATGGGATCTAGCTTAAAATAGCCAAAGCAAATCACTGAAACGGGAGAAAAGACATGTAAGGAGGAAGAAAGGCAAATGCCCCCTTTTCTTTAACTCTCAGAATGAAATGATCAATTGCCTGAGTTCTTTCCCCTAACACTGCTCTTGCCCCCCGCTGGGATGAGGTGGGGAGGGGGCGGCACCCTCAGCAGAGTTAGCCTCTTATCTTGGCTGCTCTAAGTTCATCCCTCCCACATTATTCAAATATGAATCATCTAATTCCAGGGTTTGGCTGATCCACGTCTCCCTCCTCTGGCCTCCAGGGCTTTCCACTGCTGCCCTCACAGATCCTAACTCAGAGTTGCCTCTACTGCTAGGTTGCCATCTTCAAGGGGACTTGGACTTGTGGCCTGTGTCATGGTTTCTCAGCAGTCAGGCAGGCATCTTAGGTTCCTGAGTCAGAGATGCTTTTCTGGATGTCCTCCCCCCACTCCCCTTCATACTGGGTCTGCCCAAGAGGAGTACTCTGGGGACTCACAGAGAGTGGGAGAAGAACATATGGGCTCTCTAGATGGCTAACAGTTTCTTATGAAATGGAAACCTATTAGTGGAGGGACCACAGGAAATCTAGCTCAGCCCCCTTGGTTTATAGAAACAGAGGTTCAGAGAAACAGTATGCATATTTGAATCTGGGGCGTCACCTCAGTCCCCCCAGACCCCAGCCAGACTTCTGTGTACCAGCTCCATCTGCTTCCCTGGGTTTGTGGTGGGAGGCTCTGTTGCTTTATTTTTGTGTGGAGGGAGGCGCTGCATTGTCTGTGCCTTCTGCACCTGGAGAGCTGGCTCTGCCTGGAAACAGGCAACAGGTTACTTATCAGGGCGTCTCAGCTGTCAAATGGCAGGGGTGATGTGCAAGGGAGGCTGCCTCCTGTGATGTCACTGACTACCCCCTGCCATCCCCTGACCCCCCTTCCCTGCTCTCAGAGGTGCTGATGGACAAGGCTCCTCTCAGCCCCTGCAAAGTATGAGGGCACTAGTTAACAATGGCTGCCGGGAGGGGGCCTGAGGAGAGAGGCACAGTCAAGGATGAGAGGGATTTAGACTCATTCCCCACACAGGAGCCATATGAGGAAAGGTAAGACATTTCGGTCCAGCCCAATCAATGAATTCTCTCCTGAGACAAGGTAAAAAAGGGAGGGAGAGAGGAAAATGGCAGATTAAAAATGAGACAGAGCTAAGAACAAACCACAGTCATTCTCTCCCTCCTCCCTTCTCTCTCCCTTCCTCCTTCTCCCCTCCTCCCTCATGCTCCCCCTCTCCACCATTCTACTCCCCTGTTTTGCTTTAAGGCAGGCTGAGCAATTTCTAATCAACACTTGGGCTCTTTTCCTCAGGCTGCAAGGGCTCCTTCCTTGTCATTCGTTGCTGAGATCCAGTACTTCTTCCTGTTACACATTTAGCCTCATGATTTCTCATTGTCTGTGTAGAGCTACCTCCTGCAATAGATTGGTTTTGTTGTTGTTGTTGTTGTTTTGAACAAAACAAAATGCTTGCCATCTGCTAGTTTAGCAACAGGTGCCATCTAGCAATGAGACTTGAAGAGGGCTCATTCAGTCTTTGTTCCCATATGGAGGATGTTCAGGTTCAGTCTCCCCTGACAGCACAGGCTTCGAGAAACACGGTGGCTCTACTCCGACAGAGTCCACTCCATGGGCTAGCTATAGGTTTTTCTAAAGACTGTTGAGTGTCTCTGTGATGGAGACTATTTGCTCCATCAGCTTTTCTGTGAGGACCCTTTCATTCACTTATCAACCCATTCTGAAGGCTTGTCCTCAACCCATGTGGTTTCTAAAGGCAAGGGTAAGTGCTGGAACTAAAATGCCAATGGACACAATCCTTACCCTCGGAGAAGGGTCAGTCTAGTTGGTTATTCAAACAAGCACTCGGGGAATTTATAGTAATGATTGGTGGTTCTGTAAGAGCTACATTGGTGCTATGCTACCTGAAATAGGCTATACTCCATCCAAATTATGAAGCTCTAACCCAAAGTGACTCTGAAATGAAGTTCCTGAAGGAGTGATGGCTAAATTGAGAACGTCTTCATGCAGTCAGGGAGTCACTGCCGTGACCTACGCACTGTGCTGGGGTTAGTGAGAGTAAGATACAGCCTCTGCCTTCAAGGAGCTCAGTCCGGAGGCAGAGACACTGGTTGTGGGACTGTGGACAATATTTTTAGCATTGTACAAAAGCAGCAAGAGAAATCTTCCCTAAGTATTGGGAGGTGCCTCAGAAAATCTCCTAACCCAGTGTGGAGGAGGCAGGGAGGTATTGGGGCATGGCTGTTACCTGGGCCACTTTGCTAACTGATGACCATGTACGGATGGTGATATGAAGACTGTCTTAGTCAGGGGTTCTATTCCTGCACAAACACCATGACCAAGATGCAAGTTGGGGAGGAAAGGGTTTATTGAGCTTACACTTCCATGCTGCTGTTCATCAGGAAAGGAAGTCAGGACTGGAACTCAAGCAGGTCAGGAAGCAGGAGCTGATGCAGAGGCCATGGAGGTATATTTCTTACTGGCTTGCTTCCTTGCTTCTCCTGGCTTGCTCAGCTTTCTTTCTTATAGAACCCAAGACTACCAGCCCAGGGATGGTACCACCCACAAGGGGCCCTTGATCACTAATTGAGAAAATGCCTTACAGCTGGATCTCATGGAGGCATTTTCTCAACTGAAGCTCTTTTCTCTGTGATAACTCCAGCGTGTGTCAAGTCGACACAAACCTAGCCAGTATAAAGACTTAGGGTGTTATTAATCCTGGAAAAGGAAGACTCTCTTTTAGAGATTGCTGGTACCTTGACTTCCATTGTCCCTCTTATGCCCTGTATAGCGCCTACACTCCCTCCCTTCTGTGTTCTGCCTTCTTCCACAGAAGGGACATTGTTTATACCAAAACTTCTTTCAATATTTTATCCTAGCCATTCCTACACGCACCATCCCCAGCCTGAGTGCTTCTTGCTGGATCAGAAGAAGGTGGCTGTTTTAGTCCCCTTATCGATGTCTACAGTTTGGACACATGAAACTGTTGAGAGGCTAATTTACAAAGGTTTGAGTATTATAAGCTCTGTGCTATTATGTGTTAATAGTTTTAGTCCAGATACTCAGTGCTTGGTCTAATGTTAGCAGACTTAGTGTGGGAACTTGGTGGACAGAAAAATCCCTAATCTGGGAGCTGAAGGTTGGCTTCAAGAACTGGCCCTCCATAAAGACTGTGTAGCCCCGGCCCCTCCATAAAGAGCTGTGTAGCCCTGGCCCCTCCATAAAGAGCTGTGTAGCCCTGGCCCCTCCATAAAGACTATGCAGCCCCAGCCCCTCCATAAAGACTGTGTATCCCCAGGCAGGTTTGTATCTTGGTCTTACAGTCTGTTAGATGGGTGGTTTCTAGGGTTGCTTTTGGCTGTGTGATTCTGAGTCTGAACGTTTTTCTTCATTTAATTTTGATGACCTGCTAATTCACCTGGTGAAGGAATCAATAAATCTCAGTTTTTTTCAGTGTTTCCATTCTAATTAATGTTTAGAATGAAAAAACAAACAAACAAACAAACAAACAAACAAAAACAAAAGAACCAAACCAAAACAACAACCCACCAGCTAGGCAGGGAGATTTGTTGTTGAGATTTTCAGAAGAACAAATGATTAGCATCAAGCTTTTGGAAGACAGGGTTGGGTGGTCAGGCTAGGTAGAGCGAGGTGAATACTTTGGACCTGGTGGCCTAAATTCAGGCCAGCATGGCCGTGGCATATTCCTCCAATTTCCAGAACCCACTTATCTTTTCCCTCCTTTGGTCATTTGTGGAGCAGTAATCTGTGACAGGCAATCTGGCACCTGGTCGAGCACAGGCGTAAAATCTGGGCGACCCAGCAGAACAATCCGCAAGGGACCGAAAAACGTTATGCCAATGCTCCCGGGAGGCTTTTGGGCTTTTGGCTCCAGTCAGGGTCACGTACCACCCCTCCTCAGGTAGAGGTGTGGCCACATAGCCCCAAGCCATCGCCATGTTAATGAGACACCTAGAGACTTAGCCACACCCCTGCTTTGCCTCTCCCAGAGGGGCGGGAGTACAATTCCATCCATGCCACTCCCCACATGATGACAATAAATGTCTTAGAATTATGGACTGTCTCTTCATCTGGACCCGCCGTGGGAAGCGAGGGATCTGACCCTCGATTAAGGAGCCACGTCTAATCTCTAGCCGAGGGCTTCCCAGCGCTCCCAGATAGTACCCATTCACCCAAGCCTAAGCAGCTAGCCCGACGCCCCAAGCCGCCAAAACCTGGTCTCAGTGGGAACCCCAGCTACACTCTGGCTAGCCTGTCTGCGGCACCCTGCGGCAACTGTGGTGCCCCGGCTAGAGAACTCACAAAGATGGCTGCCACGCATTTCCCGGGAATGGCCCCCTCCCCCACCCACGAGCAGGGCCCGCAAAGGCTTCCCACAGCCCCCACCTGCCCGTCGGACTGTGTGGGAAGACTCGCAGACACTTCCTGCGTGTCTCCTGTCCCACCCAGAGCCGCAGCTCCCGGGACAGACATGTGGGGCTTCTTTCCACCGCGCCAGGCTTGTTCCCACAGGCATTCATCCTTCCTATTCTTTAGTCAGAAGCATACAGAAAGGAATGGCTTTTGGTGGTTGCTCTTGGTATTTTTGTGCTGTGACGTTCTCCTCTGTGTTAGGTGGCTTTCATATGCATTATCCCACTTGATCCTTCTAAAGTCAGGTCATTATTACCTCCTTACACTCAAGAAGCCCAAGGCTTAGAAGAAATAAAGGACTTATCTGTTCATGGGGGTTTATTGATTAAAAAACTCACGAGATATGGTGTGTCACCAACTTCAGTATAACTTGGCTGTTTCAAGTGCCAGGCTCCAAGGGAAGCACTCTAGTTTTGTTAAGGTGGCTCAGACTGTAACTCTTGACTGTAGTGGATATGTGTGATGACTACTGTGGTGTCTTGGGTATCGAGGGTTAGAGTTTGTGGAATTCAGGGAAATAGTGCAGGGGAGAACGAGAGAGATTGGCAGCTGGCTTTCCCTAAATTAAGTCCTGAGGTGTGCATGTGGGAGAGAGTGTATAGGGAATACTCCAGAAAGGCAAGGGCTGTGTCCTCGGGACAGAACAGACACTACTGAGCATTTGGGACTAGGTGTTAGTGCTATACACCCTGGAGCCGTGCAAGATGTGGCTGTGGTATATGCACCTTAAAATCGTGGCTATGGAGATAGGTTTTTGGCTCTCTGAAAATGAAAAGAAAGCATTTTGGATGACTGGAGTTCTTTGTGGGCCAAGAAACAAGAAAGAGCTCAGAAGAACATGCTACTTCCTCTGTTCTCCTTCTGTGTCTGGAGCTTACAGGATGCAGTGCTCTGCCTTAGGAGCAGAGCACTCACATTGTTACTCCTTCTGTACCCAGCCTTCCAAGGGGCTGCTGATACAGAGGAGAAGCAGGTCAGAGGCTGCAGTATGTATGTGTGTGTGTGTGTGTGTGTGTGTGTGTGTGTGTGTGTGTGCACGTGTGTGTGCGCATGTCTGCCTATGTGTGTGTTTAGGGGTAGGGTTAGCACTAACTGACTTGGATTTGAATACTAGCTTAGTATTTTATCTTATTTCCTTTGACTTAGACATGCAAAGCTCACTCATCTCACAGTGCCAGTTAAATAATTAAAATTAAACCATGTAAAAACTCTCAGAACACCATTCGGCACATAGTGATAGCCCAGTACTTCTCACAAACCCAACTAGGCATATCCATTAGCATTTTGGTGCATCATCAATAAGCCTCAATAGCTCACTGTAGTTGGTATTTACTTCTTAATCATGTCATATGGAAGCTGCAGTTAGTTGTGGGTAGCTGAGTATTGGCTTGGTGGACTTGACTCAGGACCAGTTGTCTTTCAATTCCAATGCCCAGTATGAAGAAACAGACACTAACTGCTTACGTTGTTCTCACAGTGGAGGGCAAATGCTTGGGAGGACTGGGTGGGAGTATAGAGGCAGTGTGTGGAGCCAAATCACACACGTGCCTTCAAACAGACACTTGGACATGTCTTGTGACTTATCTGCTCATATTACACTGGGCAAAGGAAATCCTGTGGCCCAGTGTATAGTCTGTGGAGTTGGAACGGTACCCGTGCCTGGAGAGGCCAATGCAAGATTGGACAAGGAACAAACAGTGAAATCCATCCGTGGGACTAAGTCATCTAACAACCGAAATCTCGTCCTTACTATCTAGCAGAGTCTTTTAGAACCCTGCAGAATGGAACGGTTGTTAACAAAGGCCGCAGATGACTGAATAGGAAATTCTCAGGCAAGGAGACGTGACTGTGCTGTGTACTGTGGAGAGAGCGGGAAGCAGGTTTTGGAGACAGTGATGCTTGAGGAAGTCCTGGAGAATGAGAAGGAGTTAGAGGGGAAGGGAGCTATGGGGAGAAAGGATAAAGAGATGTGCAGAGGAGGCAAGCCATGTGAAGGTTGAGAACCCAGGGAGGACGTGATGATTTTTTGTAAGCTACAAATATTTATCTGTTTGAAACATTTGGTGCTGTAGGAGCAAAGAAAAGAGAAGCCGCTTTATCCTCCAGAAGGCTAACAGGAGTCTTGAGAAAAAGAGTCAGAGCCAGGGGCATGCCATGATCAAATGTGCACTTCAGAAAGAACATTTGTGCTCAAGGTGGTGAATAGATTAGATGTGTGTAAGGAGCCTTATAAGAGAAGGTATGATAGGACCTGAATCTATATGGTACAGTGAGATAAGAGACAGACATGGGAGCTGGAGAGATGGCTTAGAGGTTAAGAGCACTGGCTGCTCTTCCAGAGGTCCTGAGTTCAATTCCCAGCAACCACATGGCTGCTAACAACCATCTACAATGAGATCTGATGCCCTCTTCTAGTATGTGGGCATACATGCAGACTGTATACTAAATAAATAAATAAATAAATAAATAAATAAATAAATAAATAAATAAATGCGGGAGGAAGAGACTGACAGACAGACATGGACAGACTTACATGTGGTGAAAGTAGGACTGGCTGGATGCAGAGGTTGAAAGGGAAAGAATGTTAAGGATGCATCTATTTCTAGCTTGGGATTTCTAGGAATCCATGGGCCGAATTACTATGAAAGGGGAAACACATAAAGGAGGGGCATGGAAATCCCTCTGTCTCTTTCTCCTAGTTATGTTATAGCCTAAGCTGCTATAATTAAGGTACCCCAAACCATACTGTATCAGTTACTTTATGCAGTGCTCGATAAAAGCAACTTAAGGAAGAACTTTTTCTGGCTCACACTTGAAGGTTACAGTTCACCATGGTAGGGAGGTCTTGGTGGTGGGAGCCTGAGACACTGATCATATTCTGCAATCTGAAGCAGAGGGAGATGAATGCTTGGCTCTGCTGGGACTCCAGCCCATGGCATGATTTGGTCTACATGGAGGTTGGTTCTTCCTACCTCATTTAATATCATCTCAGTAATTCACACCAGAAATGCCCAGAGTCTTACTTCCTCAGTCCTAGGTCTTATAAAGCTGATGATCTTACCTATCATACATAGTGACAAATATAAAGTACATTATTTTCTTTCTCATTACAGCTTGAATCTGTGGAGCTATAGCTACCATTTCTAACATGTGGCTCATAGCTGTAGGCTCTTCTCAGCTGGAGGAACAAGGAAAATAGAGTTGAAGGCAAACATCTTGCTAGCAGAAAGATGACCTAGAAGCTGTACACCTTGTTTTTCACTTCTTAAATGTAGTCATATGGCCACAGCTAGCTGCAAGAGAGTCCAGAAAATGTGTAGATCCTGATGGTTTGTCTAGCCAAATGAAAACCCAGGATGTCCTATTACTAAAAAGGAGGAAATGGTTGTGTCTTCCTCTTTAGCAGAATGAGTTTGAATATCCTTATGTAACACCAAAACAGAGACTAGAGCCTTGTATTTGGGCCTGAAGCTCAGGGGAGATCTAGACAGGAAACACAAACAACAAGTTGATAAAGGTCAATAGGAACTTTCTTATATATTCCCTGGCTTGTCTAAATGGCTGAAATCTGACCCACCTGGAAGAGTCAGGATGGTTTCTAAGGTCCCTCTGCATTGCAGGATAAAGACTGACTGACCCCTTTCAGCACTGCATTTATTCCACTGGATTGGCACACAAGCTAGCTAGACATCACCAATAGTTCAGTTCAGATCTATGGTTGATGAAACAAGTCAGATAGATATGTCTGGCTTTTATCTACATGGTGGTAGCAGAATGGGAAAGCATAGCCCAGCTGGAGACATAGGGATTATGCTTAATGAGTGGCAAGCTCTGTATGCATGGGCATCAGAGCTATTGGCCACAAATAACTGGCCATGAGCAAAGCCTACGTGGGTGTCATTGACCACAGTCCTATCTGAAATGGGAACATGGTGCTGTACTTTGAGATTCTTAGAAGGAAAACATACTAGAATGCTAGCATTAAAAGAAAATGGTCTTCAAATGGTCTCTCTGGTTACCCTAGGTCTAATGTAGATGAAGGATTCAGGTACTGGGGCAGCAAAGAAGAGTCCCTGGTATTGGGATTGGTCTTGTGGGCAGTGTATTCAGATGGTGAGTTCTATATTCCAAGATCAGGTTGCAGTCTAGACATGTGTGGGGACAGGACTGAGGATGGGGGTGGTGGTGGGAGGTGTTGGAGTCACATATCAAATCCTGGGTATCAGACTCTTGAGACCAGCATCCGGGTGTAGATCTGAGTTTATTGAGCAATGCATAAGCTTATGTGCAGTGTTTGAGCCAGTCCAAACCCCTAAATCCTTGGCCAATCATATTTCACCACACTGTCATTATGCCCCAATGAAAGCCCTGTGATAAGGTTACTCAGAAGTGGTGGTGGGAGTGTTTGAGGGGAGGGAGCCATCTTAGATCTGATGTCATGTGCAGCAGATCAGGACTCTTTGAGGAGACAAAGGAGGCTGTGTTCCTCACTCTCCATTCCACTTTCTTCTTTCACAAGGTTGACCTCTACATCCCCATAGACATGGGCATTGTATTGACCAATGTGCTGTAAGGAATGCTTCCCAATATCTCTGATTGGTAAACAAAAAGCTAGAGCCTGTGACAGGGCAGGGGGAGAGGAAGATGGGACTTCGGATGAGTAGGGGGTCTCAGGTAGGGACCACGAGGGAGAAGGGACAAAGGAGGAGAAGAAGAAGGGTCGCCCTGAAGACAAAGGTGGAACAAAGCAAGTCTCAGTTGGCAAATAGCACAGGATCTTTGGCTGAGATATAGGATAGAATAGCTCAGAATCTGCCCAGTTTAGGCTTAAAGCTTGTTAAAAAAGATACCAGGTTCCTGTGGGTGTTTTTTTTTTTTTTTTTTTTTTTTTTTTTTTGTTTTTTTTTTGGTTTTTTGAGACAGAGTTTCTCTGTGTAGCCCTGGCTGTCCTGGAACTCACTCTGTAGACCAGGCTGGCCTCGAACTCAGAAATCCACCTGCCTCTGCCTCCCAAGTGCTGGGATTAAAGGCATGCACCACCACTGCCTGGCCGTTCCTCTAGTTTTTTATTTGCAAATTATACAGGCTAAAGTGAGTGTAGAAATGCCCTGCAGATACCTGGGAACAAAAGGGTGCAGAGCAACCCTCCCCCCATAAATTACTACAGGACCGTGGTTCTAGTCAGTTTAAGCATGGGAGAAATCTTTTTTCAAAGAACTTGATAAACTTGGGAATCGATGGGAAATGTAGAGAGCAAAGCTTGGGACATAGGCAGGTACTAAGGTGATGTCTACTATTCTTAGGAGAGACTTTTTATTCTATTTTTTAACATTAATTGATCAAGAAGATGGTTTCTGCTTCTAGAAGAAAACTGTCAAGCTGCATTTTCTTTGTCTTTAAACCTTTAACCTGTAAGTGGACACTGGGTAAATGCTTTGCTCTTATCTCAGGGATGGACAGGGAATACTCAGGGATGGACAAGTCTTTCTTTACTTGGCTGGACTATAGGCCAATCCCACTGGAGATATGTGCATACCTTCTATTCATTTGTCTACATTTAGAAAGCCTGCCCATTAGTTGTCTCTAAAAATGTCTTGGGAGGTTGAGACAACATGTTTAAAATGTGAAAACAAGTGATAAATGTCTTACATTTTAACTTGAAGGCAGTAGAAGGAAGGTTTGAATTGCCATATTTAATAAAGACACACCTTAGTAGTCTCTAGGGAATAAGAAATTTGTCAAATCTGCTTTGGAAACTTGAAGACTTAAGGGATGGGTAAGCATTATACAAAGCTTCTAGATGCCTGTCTCCAAGGATACTTGTCTGTGACCTTAGCAGCAACTTTGCTTCTCTAAAATGGGGGCATGCTTACAGAACTGCCTCACAAAGATGCTGGCGGCACGGCTGTCAACAAGTGGTGAGAGGAACTTGCTTTGAAAAGAAGTGAGGTTGCTAAACTAAGAACAGCCTTGCTCTAGAGACTGCCCGTGTTACGAGCACACGGTTTGTCATATGTCGATCCCTTCCCTCACGTGAGAATTGGGGTGGGCAAATTGGGACCCTAATTCACAGGCACTGTCTGTGCTTGGAGAGGACTTTCCCTAGTTTGAAAGTAAGCCAAGAGGGCAGCTGCTCTCCTGAGCTGTCTCTTGTTCACTTCCTTCAGGCAGCTCCCTGGGTTTGGGCCAGAATGCATGCTCTGCACTGAGGCCCCCTGCTAAGCAAGCTACTCAGACGCACAGGCTCATGTGTAGTTCAGTTGTTGATTCTCTCCACATTCTCTGAGACCTCAGCCACATTCTATGGCTTGGCGGGATGTCGGGGATGCAGGCTCAAGGAAATCCTGGCAACGAACCTCAGGCACCTTAGTGTAAAACAAAAAAAGGAAGTTTAGATGAAATGTACCAAGATCTGGAATTTGACTTTTCTTGGTGATGCTAGTGCTTAATGAAGTGTTTTGAATAGGTATTGGCAGAATTAAGAGACCCAAGGTCAATGTTTCCTGGAGCCCAGGGGGTCGAAGTGTGCACGAGAATAGTCTAAGATGATGACTCGTCCCTCTGCAGATGTAGAAAACTACCTGTGGTCTTTGATAGCCATGTGGTGCTTCATGGAGTCAGTGAGTAACTTTTAAAGGGAGATCTGACCTTTACAGGTGTGTTCTGTACCACACACACTGCCCTGCCCTCTTTCATCTATTTCTTTGCCTTGTTCTCTGCCTCTGCCTCTCTTCAGTTTTCTGGAATACCTACCTCCTTAGTTTGGAGGGTGGACCAGATTCTTTCTGTACCTCTTAAATGATCAAGAAGATTTCAAAATTCATGTTCAGTAAGTTGTCCTCAGTGCCTGAGCTCAGAATGTCTGCTTTCCTACTGTGTGCCAGCCAGTGCCCAGACTCAACATCAGACTTCCCACTGTGGACCAGTGCCTAAGCTCAGCATGCCTGTCTTCCCACTGTGTGGCAGCAACTGATCTCAGAATGCTTGCCTTCCCACTGTGTGCTAGTACTTGTTCATGTATTTGCCACACCTCTCCTCAGTGCTCCTTTCTGGCTCCTTTCAGCTATGTGTCTCTATAGACAATGAATGAAAATGTATAGCTGGAATATATATGGGGCCGATCATAAATAAGATCTGCCTTTGAATCTTACTTTGTATATGTGTGTATATCTGCCATGTGCATGTGGGTGCACCTAGAGGAAAAGGTGTATTGGGTCCTCTGGAGCTGGTGGTTGTGAGCTGCCCAGCGTGGATATTGGGAACTGAACTCAGTTGCTCTTAACTGTTTAGCTATCTCTTGGAACCCATGAATAAGAGCTTATATCATGCCAAGGCATTGGGATTTGGGAATTTTATTCTGGAGAGAATGAGGACTGAATAGTCTTTAAAGCAAGAAACTGAACTGATGGGATGATAACATAACGGGTTTAAAAAAGAATGCTCTAGAAAAAATATTGAGTATAGATTGGGCTATATATGTGTGTGTGGGTGGGGTGGAGGGTATTACTCGGGACACAGTTCTCACCCCCAGCTGCTAACACTAGCCGTGTAAAGTGATGGTTAAGAACTTTGGAGCCAATCTGCCTGGGGCTCAGCATGATTGTCATCTGCTACGCTGATATATTAGGCAGGGTACGAGTATTCTTAGAGCATCAGTTTTCATATGTGAAATGAGCGTGATAATAACTCCTATTTTATAGGTTTCAGAATTCGTTAAAATGCCATAGGAGAGGGGCTTATCACATAACACCATACAACTATTATCTGGGAGAATGAACTAGAAACCTGGTTATAGTTGGAACAGAGAAAATTTAAGTTAGGGGCCAAAGGCAGTGAGTAAATCATCACAGGTAAAGCATTGACCTGGGGTGTATTCGTTACTTTTGCCTCACTGTGACCATAGTTCTAACCAGAACCAACTTAAACGGAGGAAAGAAACATTTATGGTTTCAATCCATCATGGAAGGGAAGGCATGGTGAATAGTACCATCATGGCTTTGGGTGTGACTCAACTATGCATGAGGAGATATAGGAAACATGCCCCACCCTTCGGAGAAGGGGCTGCCGCTGGGGTCTGGGAAAAGCGGGTTGAAGTTCTAGCCAGGGCGACCAGGTTGCAAATTAGCATACCAAATTCAGAACAGTTTCTGTATAGGGCAAACGCAGGATAAGAACAAGAGATGCTGTCAAGGGGGCACAAGAAATCCAGTCTCTCGTCCTAGATATTAGGGTTAGGACCAGATGAGCAATTCTAGACTCTCAACTTGGGAGGATGGGTTTCTAATGAATGGGGTCAGAGCAACCTCGGAAATTGAGTGCTACTCACCGTTGGAACCGACAAAGTGGAGGCAGGGATTGTCATTTTCGTTTTAAATCTTAGCAAGCATGGTCCTCAAAAGTCTGGTAAATGGACACTCAGAACTCCTGGCCATGTCCTCTCAACCAACCCAGCTCTGTCCTCAGTGCAGGGTCCCATTGCACCAGCATCTGTGCCTTACAGTGTGCATGCATACGCACACACCTGCCACTCTCCGTTCTGACTTCAAGGACATGCCTTAGTGAATCGGTAAGCATAGTGAGACGCCGCCACTGTGGAGCTTCTGACATACCCCAGTGTGCTTGTGCATTTTCTCTCTGTTCTTCCCTTTTCACAGCCAGCATCTCAAACCTGACTATCTGTCCTTGCCTAGTTTGAGGCCCACAGCTCCACAGAAGCCAAGATACTTCTTGATAGTCACAGCAACAACAACAGCGATTGCATAGCTTCAGCACTTAACATATATCAGCTGTTGCCATAAGTATTTAGGATAAAATGCCATCTAACCTTTAAACAACCCCGTAAGACCGTTACTATTATTATGGTTTTACTCATGAGAAATCTGAAGTTCACGAGTTGAGTGACTTGCCTAAGGCCATGTAGCTGGATTCTAATTTAGGACTGACTCCCAAATTCAGGCCTTTAACTAACCATCATGTTGTAAAAAGGCAAATGTTTCTAAGGGCTTATTATTTATTCTTTGGAGCATGAGTTTTTGTGTCTATCGTGGAAGAAGCTGAGAACTGACTAACCTCTATTAATAATTGATTAAGAGAGTTCAGTGACTTGCCTTCTTCAAATGGCTAATCTCATTAACAGTGAACAGAGCTGGTGATGAGGTTATCCTCAGCAATTATCTAATGAACAAAAACCCAAACTTGATTCTCTCTTTAAAAAAAAAAAAAATGAGTAAATAACATTTGAAACCTCAAGAATGCTTTTATGTAGCACTCTTTCCCCTTGATGATTTGATTTACCCAGAGAGGCTGGGAACTGAGATTTTCCCAAGTAGAGCCTCAGGAGGGCACAGGGCAGAGAACTGGCATGGTCAGGTGCATGTTCTGTCCTGGGACTAATGCCCAGGCTTCATTACCCAAACAGCCGTTATTGATTGAAAGCATTTCACCTCTCTGTTCTACTTACCTACCTGGAAAACCGGGATATGAGTAAAGATTTGAAGAATTACAGGGCCGGAAAATTGGCGCTGTATCATTGAAGGAGTAACTGTAACGTACGCACGTTTCAATTGTGGGTGTGTGAGTCAGGGAGAGCAGAATTAGAGACACCAACATTTGGGGCGGGAGGTTGCAAGTGAGTTTCCTGACAGAATTATCTGCCCCTTGACGGGGCCGATCTACAGAATATGGTTATTGTCAAGCCTGGTGGTAGGAGATGGTCGCTGAGATGAAGTCGCTTCAGAACGGGACTCAGGACAAAGGTGAAAATGGTGATGGGGTGTCATGTGAGATGGACCTCTCAGCGAACCTCTTTTGAGTCTGCTCCCTGAAGATGTCCGGTGAGATAGTGTGTTCATGTTGTGTTCCTGGCAGGGAAGAGCATTGACACTTACTGGGTAGGTGAGGAAAATGGATCTCAGATCGCTACACAGACTTTAAGGCCTTGCCACTCGTATGTTGCCAGATGATATTCCAAGCCCTTCCTTTTTGGTGCCAACACTATTTTAATATACTATGCAATCTATGAGTCACCTACTACTTTCCTCTGCACAGCCCTCCTAGCTCCCATACTAATAGTTCTATATTTGCTCATCCATCCCTTTAGTTATTCATGGGCAGCCTCCGAGCACTTGGCTGGTCCAAAGCATTCTCTTGTGTTCACTACCAAGTTCCGTGGAAGGCAGGAATGCTTTTCTCACAACAAGAGTGAGGACCTGTGGTTTTGACTGTGCCTTTCATGGAGGAGGGATGCTGCTCTGGAAATCAGGAGACATGTGTACACCTTGTCCTTGTCAAGGCTGCCTCAGTAAGGAGGCACGGTGCGTGTGAGCTTAAGGATGAACACTTGGCACCCTTTCTCACCCGTCTCAAGTCCATGCTGCAGTTCTAAAGCAAAATCTCCTGCCCCATGTGGCTGGGGTGAAGCACGCTTTTAATCCCAGCACCCAGGAGCCAAAGGCAGGTGGATTTCTTGAGTTCGAGGCCAGTCTGGTCTACAGAGTGAGTTCCAGGACAGCCAGGGTTACACAGAGAAACCCTGTCTCAAAAACCAAAACACAAACCAAACCGAACCAAAATAAACCAAAACAAACCAAAAGCCTTCTGCTCCAAGCCACCTGAAGCCAACCTGGCGATTCTTGCATTCAGCTTGGAAGCTTTCCAATCTATCTTCATGTTCCTTTCTCTGCCTCTCATTACAATTCTGCTTTGCTTCTAACAGACGTCTCTAAGCTAGAAACTCTGGACTCTCCCATTCATGTAGGAAATTGTGTTCTTATTGCTTAGAACTTCTAGACTCTAACTGATGAGATCTCACAGGCCTTTGTCTCTCAGATTCCCCTTGGTATCTTGCTCCTGTTCTCCCTGATCACCAGACCTCAGCTGGCATCTCTTCTCATCTGGTTTTTAGTTTCTTTTCTTCTTTTGATTACTCTTAAAAGCTGTTCAACCTAGTCTACTGCTTTGGAGCTGAGGTCTCTCTTTCATAAAGAGTCTTCTTTGCTCCATTCTTTTTTTCCCCTTTGCATGGTCACCATCTGGAAGGGAAGCCAATTTGTCTTGAAGTCATACTTCCTGATTTCATTGTTTTTCTATCAACTATTTGCTCAGTACCTATGAGCTTCATAATCCAGACAATATATTATCATTTCCTGAAATGGCCTGAAAAGAAATGCTCGCAGAATTTTCACAATAACTGTGTACAGGAGGATGCTAGGTATGTTGCTAACGCAAAGAAGGAAGGGACACCCTGGTCAAAGAAGGCCTCAGAATTGGGGTTTGAAAGATGGAAAACAGTTTTCCCAGGGAAGTGAAGCAAAGCATCCCAGAAACAAGGGTCATCGTGTGCAGTGACCTAGAGATGTGGAATAACATGGGTCACTTGGAGAAACTCAAGTTGTATGGTATTTGTCGAGCTTGGTGCTCAAATGGAGTCACTTCAAAGGGGTGAAGCTGAGGGCAAGAAGCTAGACGACGAACTATTAGAATATCTTGCCGAATGTGGTGTTAGTTTCGATTATGAACTTGGTGGGATCTAGAATGACCGGAGTTAGACCTCTGGGCATGCCTGTGGGGATTAGGTGGATCAGGTTGAGGTGAGACATGCTCATTGTGGGTAGAATCCTTCCCTGGGCTAGGAACCTGGACTATGTGCTCTGTCTTCCTTATCACGATAGACCATATCCTGGAACTGTGGGCCCAAATAAATTCAGAACAAGGATGTCAGGAGGGAAGCTGATGTCGTGTGGCGAGAGGTGGGGTCCATGGTATGGATACTGCTCAGACGCTTTCCTTTTGTTTTGCAGCCATGGTTGAAGGCCTTCAGGTCACAGTGCCTGACAAGAAGAAGGTGGCCATGCTCTTCCAACCCACCGTGCTTCGATGCCACTTTTCCACATCCTCCCACCAGCCTGCAGTGGTGCAATGGAAGTTCAAATCCTACTGCCAGGATCGCATGGGAGAGTCCCTGGGCATGTCTTCCCCCCGAGCCCAAGCTCTCAGCAAGAGGAACCTGGAATGGGACCCCTACTTGGACTGTTTAGACAGCAGAAGGACCGTCCGAGTGGTAGCTTCGAAACAGGGCTCGACTGTTACCCTGGGAGATTTCTACAGAGGCAGAGAGATCACGATAGTTCACGGTACTGATGTCCTCCTTCTGAATCTAGGGAGTGGGAGGGAGGCTCAGGGTTTTCCCAGACACAGGGGAAAGCTAACCTCTTATCCTTCCAGTTACTCATGGATCTGATTTTGTGGGAGATGGGAGCAGCAAGAGCCCTGGCATTGTGCTCTGAGTGACAGGGAGAGGGTGTGGACAGCATAGCATGTAGGAAACAGAGATAAGCTCTGGAGTAGCCTCTCAGAGCCTGACCTCCAACCTCAGAGATTGTTGGCAGAACTGTTTGAAATGAGTTGGAACAACTTGAGGCAGACATTCTGTACCTCGATAATGCCCTTCCTGCCTCTTTACTGACCGTGAAAAGTGGACTTTCCTAAAAATTCCTTTTCCCGGAGAAGGGATGCGTGCAGGCTACAGAGCCGGGAGGATGAGTCAAGTCTACTCTCTCTCCAGCCCCCTAAAGCTTTAGATAAGAACAGTCACATATCTTTTGTGACGTGAGTCACAAGTCTCATGGCCTATTTGATTACTAAATTATTTGAAGAAATCAATTTATTTCTAGGAACCCAGAATTATTTGGGAAATTACCCTGTTCTTAGGTGCCACTGTAGACCTGGTTCAAAGACATCAACTACTCCTGAAAGTGGGCTAGAACTACATCTATTTGGGGCTGTACCCAAATTATTCTCTTGCCTTAAGAATGCTGGTGTGTATTATTTTGTTTGAAATGAAGTGAGCATTTTCCAATCAGTATCTGGGCAAAGAAACAGAATTCTGTAGATGTCCCAGAAGGGCACTCCTGTCCCGGCCCTATCGGTCAGCGCCTTCCTTCCAGAGGACAGAGGTTTAGGAGAGGGTCCTCCTTTTTGTGATAATAGATGCAGATCTTCAGATTGGAAAGCTCATGTGGGGAGACAGCGGACTCTACTACTGTATCGTCACTACTCCGGACGACCTGGAAGGCAAAAATGAGGACTCGGTGGAACTGCTGGTGTTGGGTGAGTGAAAGCCAGGGGCAGCATTTTCATCTTAGGCTGCTTGCACCCCGTTCATTTTCTCCCTGCATGCATTAGCAGACTGCATACAGGATTTTTATCTTTTGTGAGCAGACAAGCCTGCTGTCGAATATTCTTCTGGGTTGTACCTCTGCTCATTATGCCTTGATTCTGGAAGGCTGTGGCTCTCTTTGGAGCATTGTTAGAGATGTTTCTGGTCTTCTGAGTGCCCCTACATTTCCTCCTTTCACCTTTAGCCCTGAGTTCCCTTACCCCTTTCTTGTCTTTTTATGTTAATCACGTGAGAAAAGGCCCCTAGGGTCTCTATCTCTCTTGTAGTCTCTACCATATTTCACAGGCCTCTGGCATTCTCTTGAACAATTAATTTGTCTCTACTGAAGATAATTGTGAGCAAGGTGTCTGTAAGCCGGAGGGTCTAGGAGTAAAATGCATCCAATGAGAAGAGCTATTTAGAGGTGTGCTAAGTTTAACCGGAAGTGTCTGAGTTATTCTCAAGTAAACACTTGTAATCCTTATTAATATTAACCCTTTCATAACTGAAAACTCCTTGCTTTGTACTCTTGTGGGCTGGAGGAATGTTAGTGGGGAATGATCTCTTTGAAAATTGAGTGCATATTTTGCATTTCACAAATGTTGGTTAGATTAAAAAAAAAAAAAAAAAAAACCTTAGATCAAACCAAGACGGAAAACAAAGAAAAGCCCTCCATCAGTTGGAAAGGGAACAAATAATTGAGGATATGCTCTTTAAGCAGTATTCAGAAGACATTGTGGTTTTGCGTTTGTTTTTCTTGTAGCCTCTAAAAGTTAGCCAACAGTGATTTGTGGGAACATCCAAGAGGCCTTGTTTGAAATGGAAATGAAGGTTAAGACTGATTTTTTTATTTTTCCCAGTCTCAATTAGAAGGGATAGAGTGGCATTTTCTGTTTAGAATTTTTAGGTTCTGTCATGACTTTGGCAAAGCAATAGCTCTTATGCCTTAGTCTTAGAGTCTACAAACTGAACTAAGGTAATGTTGCTCTTCCTTGTTAGAAGGCTGACTTAAACATAGTCCTTAGGGCCAACATAGAAACTATAACTGCTGTGGTTTGTAGAAAAAGGGGGGAAAATATGAATTATTCAAAGGAAATTAAAGGAGTAAAAGACTTATTGTCAATGTCAACAACACAGAGAGGTAAGACGAGCTCTGTTGTGGCTTTTAAATCAGACAGAATCTAAGAGATACTTTTTTTTTGCCTAATCTAATGGCCGAGTTTGCAGTAACAAGAAGTTTGTCTGAGCTTGCAGTTAGGTAATTGTGAGCACAGCTATTGGACCGAGGCAGCCATCTGCAGAGGAGTAATTGTACATGGAGGGAAGGAGGCCAGGTAAAAAACCACTTTAGATAATTTGGTCCCACTTCAGCAGATAGGGGCGGGGCTGAATGGAGGGGAAGTTTTGTCATCTGAGGATGCACCACAGTACATATTCCTAACTGCCGGTGGAGGAGGCCTTTCTTGGGGCTCAAAGGGGTGGCAGCTGGTAAATGAATGGAAGGCTTGATGACAGTGGTCACCAGTGATGGGGGGAGAGATGAGGGGCCAAGCTCAGCACTGAGAAGTGACCACAAATGAAGGACACTGCAGGCAGAGCTCTTCATAAAATCAGAACCACAAACCAATGCACCTGAGGGACCGGTGCAGCCCTGCTCTGCTCTGTGCTGATTAGAAACGTCTAGAGTGGGATAATTTGCCATGGACAATTTTGGGCAAGACTACTTATGTCCATTATTTAAAGGAATTGGTTGCAATCTATGAAAATTTTTGAGTGCATTAAAATACTAAGTGCCAAATCCTGAGTCTTTATCTTGGCATCCCTTTTTATATATATTTTTTCAAAACTACTGTCACATTAAAAAGAAATTAGAGTTGTTTGGTTGTTATACTTTGCAAGCCATTTTGTTTAATAGTCTTTTTTTTTTTGAGACCAGGAAAGTAACCTGATTTCTGGGTTCTCTGTCAAAGAACAGGGTGGCCTGAAAAGATTACTGGGGTTCATAGTTTTCTAATTACAACACCATGAACTAGTGGTTATTGAATTTTCTGTGAGGAATGGCTAGAGGATTCCTTTTGGTTAAAAAAAAAAAAAAAAAAAAAAAAAAAAAAAAAAAAAAAGGACTTAAAGACCAAGGGATGTGTTTTCAATATTTGGAATGAAGGTCTATACAAGAGGCCCTGGAAACATAGTCTATGCCTGGCAGGTGCTTCATTAGTGGGAGGAGCGCAGAGCAGGAGGTTGGATATGGAGGCTGCTGCTGAAGCACAGATGAAAGGTATGAGATTCTGAACCAGAATAGGAAGTGGAGACACCTTAACCACAGTTCTCAGACCAAAGCAATCGATCTTGGGGATGTATTGAAGGAAGTGAGGGAGATGAGTCAAATAGGATACAAGGATTTCTAATTAGGTGGTTAACCAGGCATCCCATTAACTAAGAAAGGGGACATGGTGGAAATGCAGGTTAGAGAAACAGAGGGATAAGTTGGGTTTTGAATATGTAGAATTTAAGATGTCTGTGGGACACCACCAGGGCTCCAGGCACTGTGTTTCATTGGGTCATTTTTCATAGATTGAAATCCGTTACATTAAGTAATGTAAGTAGTGTTACCCAAAATTATCCATGGCAAATTGCCTGCTGGCAATTGCAAATGTAAGTCTGGAAATCAGAAGGAAGTGAAGACCGAAGACAGTAGGTTTAAGAGTCATGACCAATAGACAGCACAGAGTAGATGAATCACTCTAGATACTGCTATAAAATGAATGGGGCCAAGAATAAAACCAACCCCTTGGGGGTGTGTTCTGGTGTTACATCACGATAGTGGTAACATTGATACTGTATGTGTACTTTTCTTCCATTCATCAAAAAACCTGGAGTTTCATAATAACACTGAATGATGCATTCTACATAGCCAAGAGCCAACACCTTTTCATGTTTATATCTGCCATATCAGGAGGGTTCTAACATAAAGATGCCTTAAAATGACAAAGGGGCAGAATGTATAGGGCATTCTTACTTTGTGCCTCTTAAATGTTACTGAATACTGCATGTCTCTGTTGACACAACACATATTTACAGTCTCAAGTGAAATAATATGGTTTCATCTCATCTCATTTCATTTCATTAGAATGAGATCTAAACCAGAATAAGAGATGGAGAACCTTAACAAAAGTTTTGAGACCAAAGCAATCAATCTTGAGAAAGTGAGGGGATGAGTCAAACAGGATACAAGGATTTCTAACTAGGTGGTTAACCAGGCATCCCATTAACTAAGAAAGGGGACATGGGTGGAAATGCAGGTTAGAGAAATAGAGGGATGAGTTGGGTTTTGGACATGTAGAATTTAAGATGTCTGTAGGACACCACCAGGGCTCCAGGTGCTGTGTTTCATTGGGACATAAACTGATGACATTAAGTAAGTAATATAAGTACTTACCTGGTCACAGTCATTGGTCATAATCTTCATCTAGGTATATAAGTGATTATTAGTGATAGATTCATTAGAAACTATGGTTGAAAGCACTGGTTCTGGTTAACTTAAGGGTAAAAAAAGGATAAAAAAAGAATGCATTGGAGGGTATTAAAACCAAAAGGAGACCTAAAGAGTTTACTTTTTTTTTTTTAGGAAAGAATTTATTAGCCTCTACACAAACATCTCCTAACCTCTGTGACTTTTCTGCCCAGAAGTTTATTTCTAGATTTGCCACAGTCAGACGGATGTAGCATGAGGTTCTAGGCTTCTCTTTTGTTTGGCTCTGCTGTGTTGGACTTCTGCTCCCAGCTAAAAGGGGGGTGGGGATGTGGGGATCAGGTGCGAATGGGTAAATAGATGAATGCTCACCGGAGCTTCCTAGGATCTAGATGTAGTACTGAATGGAGCACTTTAGATGTGTGGTTTGTTTTTTTTTTTTTAAACATTCATTAATTTATTTATTCACTCTACATCCGGATCGCAACATCCGCCTCTCCTCCCAGTCCCACCATCTCAAACCCCTCCTCCCATTACCCCCTCTCCTCCTCAGAGAAGGGGAAGCCCCCTTGGGTACCACCAGAGGTACTTCAAGTCTCAGCAGGACTGAGAGCATCCTCTCCCACTGAGGCCCCACCTGGCCGTCCAGCTAGGGGAAGGGGATCCAATGGCAGGCAAGAGTCAGAAACAGCTCCTCCTCCAGCTCTGGTTGTTATGGGACCCACATGAAGACCAGGTTGCACATCTGCTACAAATGTGGAGGGAGGGCGCTAGGTTCAGCCCTAGAATTCTCTTTGGTTGGTGGTTCAGTCTCTATGAGCCCAGGTTAGTTGGGCCCTGGTTATTTGGGCCCTGGTTATTTGGGCCCTGGTTATTTGGGCCCTGGTTAGTTGACTCTGTAGGTCTTTTCTTTAGTCATTTTGGAAGAAATAGAAGAGAATAACTGTGGTTACCATAATAGTTATTCTCAGCATTGTTAGCGATGCTTCAAGGCTCCTGGCTTTATGTTGTGGAAACTGTTGAAAAATATCTTTAGGGCTCCCTTGGTAGAAAAAAATAAACATAAATGTTATTTCCCACTCTTGTATTTTCCCAACAAAAAAATTAGCCTTAAGAGAGAAATCCCAATTGGCCCAATTAGGTCAACTGTCCACTGCTTAGCACTGGGAAGTCAGAGGCTCTTGGGAGATAGTCCACCAATATAAAGAGAATGAATACCTGAATACCCACCCCACACACACCAAGTAAATGTCATCTGAAGTGATGCCAGCGCTGTGCCCACTCACACTGAAAAAAAGCTGTAATTCACGATGCTTTTCTGTAATACCTTTATGGGGTAGGAGAGTAGCAATTATTCCTCCCCCCCATCTTCCAATTTAAGGAAAACCAGTGCCCTACTGTTATGACTGCACCCCAGGTTTTAAAAGGTGTCAGTGATTAAACCCCATTGCTTTTAATCCCTAACTTTATCTGTTTTCATAATACCACAAGTCCTGTGTGTACTAAGATGCTATAGATTATGTTATGTACTAAAAAAAGTGGTTGCTGCTAGGGGCTGTAGGTCAGGATTTCTGCTCACCCCAGGCCTGCTTCCTTGGTTCTCTGCATTTCTTCCTTAATCTCTCTATAACCATTGACCTAGGCCTTCACTTCAAAGACACAGTTGCTCTTGTCTAGATTGAATACCCCCCCACTGAGCATGAGTCACCCCTCCTTCCGTCCCATACATCTGAACCTCATGGCTATGGAAGCTTGTTCAGAGGTTTCAGAAATATCCAAGGATGCATGATTCACAGAAACGGGAGGACAGCCACTGTTTCAACATTAAACAGGAAAACTATCCCAAACACCCTTTGCTGTCTTTTTGATGATTCAGAAGGTAAAGTCATTCTGAGGTTGGAAAAGCACACTGTGTCTTGGTGCTTTGAGATAGCCATGACAGATACCTTAGAAATATTTAGACAAGGTAGATGCTGGCAGGGCTGCACCAGCAGACAGTCACAGAAGGTGGGATGTCCAGAAATCAGCCACTTGGGATTAGACACTGGTCTGGGATGGGGGAGGGGGGGAGGGCAAGGATTGGCTGTCACCATGCCACCGTTTGTCACCGAGGCAGCTCCAGCTGGCAGGAAGAAGGCTTCACCATTTCAGGAAGGCCCATGCAGGGAAGTTATTATTTTAAAATCTAAAAGCAGCCTGCCTTGTTCTTACTTCTTTCTATGTACAATATAAGGGCCTGACCTTCTCTTTCTGATGTCCCTTGTAATAGCTTGTTGTTTAAAGGTTTTTAATTTTAAAAGGGGGACAGGGACCCCCGTGGAGGTGAGGCTGAGGGAACACTCCTGCCTCTAACCTGGGATGCTTAGCTCAAGCTAATGATAAATAACAGGTTTTTTCAATTTGAAATTATAGGTGGTTGGGAGAAATCACAGAAGCTCCTTCTCTCATAAGCTTTAACACATAGAACAAGTTCAACCCAGGTTGCCTAGATACAAGGAAAACAAGATGGCTTTCCACAGGCCTTTCAGTGATTTTTTTCTAAAAAATTCATTTCAAAGGCCCCTGGATTTAAAAATTAATTCTCCAATTCCTCAAATTGCCATTCACTGCTTTGTTTTAATATTGTTTCTGTCTTAGAAAGAAAAGATTTTGGTTATTGATCACACTTTAAACCAACCAGGAAAGTAGAGAAAAAAATTATCCCTGAAAAAACCAGTCTTTTGAGTTGTCAGGTTTCCACAAATATCTTGACTGTGAGGGACGGTGGTTCCAACTAACTTGGGTGTATCTTTTGGCTTAGGTAACAAGCAAACCCCAGGGGCATTCCCAGATTCAATAAATGAGTTCTGGTGGCAGATCAGTGTGTCACAGGGCCAGTCTGTCCTTGCCTCTTCCTCCTGCTCACTCCTCAGTTCCACTTTCAGGCAAGCTTTCTTCGCATGAAGCAATGAGGACCTGGACAGGCCCCTGCCTCTGCCTTCCTCAGGAAGATAGACAGACGTCTAGTCTCTCCACTTAGTCAACCCCCACAGGGGCTGTGAAGGGAAGAAGAAGCCCTTTCCTGAAGGAAACCAGGCAGTTGTTTCCAAATGAAGACGAAAGGAATGCCAAGCAGGCAAAAACACACACTGTTAACATTTTGTGGAATTCATCATCAGTTTCTGCTTCTTTATGGGCCAAATGTAGTGCTAACTGAGGAGGCCAGAAATAGGTGTGCTCACAGCAGGTCCTTGCGAGTAGGCACCGATTTGGGATTGATTCTTTCCCATAAGTACAATGCTGCAGAATTACCTTTGTTTTTCTGTCATTTTCCTATTTTTCTTTCCATTTCCTCCTGTGACTTACACAAGAGTACTGCATAGATTACCTAGACAAGTAAAAGAATGGGCGGGCATGGATCTATTTTTTTTCTTAATTCAAGCTATTCACAGTCCTGTGTCTGGTAGAAATAAATGTCTCTGCTCACTAGTATTTTTAAAAGCCGTTAAGAATTGAATAAGTAGTCAATGAATTTTGGGGAGGAGATATCTCCCATGAAGTGACTCCAGGGCTATTTAATGGAAGTGTTTCCTAAGACTGTGTGGAAATGTCCTAGCACTCACCCGTGCATTCCTGCAGTTCCAGCTTGAATCCTGTCCCACATCCCAGGGATTTCAGTTCAGGCTGTTCAGAAAGGCTACTTGTTGCCAAGACTCCCCCTCCCCCTTCTCTCCCTCTTTGCCAGCCACAGCCTGGTGCAGCTAACCAGGGAGATTTGCCTATTAGAAGGGCCTCAGCTCCCAGAGTTCCCATGGCAACAGCCTCCTTGGAGGTCTTTTGTTGCCTGCTAAAACTTTGATCTCAGAGAGTGGCTGCTGCTGCTTCTCTCTGGAAGATTTACAAACAGAGGAAGAAGGGTAAAAGAATTGGGGAAGAAAAAAAGAAGTTTACTCCTGACAGAAGGGAGAGAGGGGAAGAAATGAATTACAAGAGCCACACTCTGGCCCCAAGTCTAGAGAGAACCTTCGGAACTTCTTAGTTCTCTGCATTTCTCTCCCACGTTTCATTTGCAGACATGACCATGCTTCAGGGTTGGGCTCCTCCCTAGCAGGATGGAAACATCCTACTTCAGCACACACCCGCACCTGCGGAATTCTAGATGGGTTGAGACAATCCTACAGACTCCCATGAACAGAGGGACCAAAATGAGGAGTGGGCTCTAGTGTCTCCTCTCCAACCTCTTTGTCCTGTCCCTGCCCTGGTCTGCCCTAAACTTTACTCAGACACCTCTGTTGTTTTTGTTTTTAATAAAGAGTGAGAAAATGTGTTGAAAGGAGAGAGGAGAGCCAGAGGAGTTCCCCAGGTATCTAACTCCCCTTAGAAACTATAGCTAGGCGGAGAAGAGGTGTGTCCTTCCAAGATATGGAGCCAAGCTGTTGATGTCCTGCAAGGCTTCCCTTAGCTTCAAGAACTCATTGCATACTCCTAATCTTGCTCCCACAGAGCGGGTCAGTATTGCTTCAGTTCGGATTTCTATTTAAATTGTGATTAGAAAAAATTTAATGAGTATTTTTAGCTGTACTGGGATCCTACGCAATGAAGATACAAAATACATAAATGACATCATTGTGTCCCTATTGAGATTTTGTGTCCTTTGTGAAGATAAAAGTTGTGGTTTGGTGGTGGCGAAAGAACAGAAAAGAAAAAAAGATGAAAGCAGTGCCTGGACAGTAAGTGTCTACGCCAGATTCGCAATAGAGGGGGGCTTTGCCCTCCAGGAGACAAGTGGCAATGTCTGGACGCCTGTTTTGCTTGTCACACTGGCCAGGAGTTATGAACCCAGTGAGTAGAGGCTGGGAAGGCTTTGGGGCCACCTACAATGCGGGCCAGCTCACGATACTCACTGTTCTTGCGATACTCACTGTTCTTGAGTTCCCCATCCCAAATGCCAACAGTGTAAGTAAGTCTGCTTGGATACTGGGCATGGTCCAGTGTGAACATGGTATAGAGGCTTAGGGCCAGACAGCCCTTGGTGTACTAACATGAGCATAGGTACCCAATCTATAGAAGAGAGGGGTCTTAAAAGTTATCCCAAAGGCTGATTGTTAAGAAAAAATATTAGTTCCTTCTCCCTACCCCCTGCCACTCTCCACATGGCCCACTGGTGTGTCATCCTTAATCTGAGGGAACCCTCTTTAGGGAAATCTATGTTGAGTACTTCTGCTAAATGGTTGGTTTTTCTTAAGCAGATTTAAAGGGCCACTTGTGAATTGACCATTAAGAATAGGTTCACATTTTCTCACTGACACGTGAGCCCCCTTAGAAATCATTTTGATGATGATAAACTTGGGGATTATCTGACCCAGCACCCTGTTTGTCTTTGGGTTACCTCATTTTGGTTGCTATTGGAAGCACCCCATTTTCCGAGGACTTAGGGATGAACAGCTCCCTTCAACTATATTAAGCATTGCAGCCCAGGGAAAAGAAGGGCGCCTTCACGGAATGGTAGTTGGTTGGAAAATATACCCAAAGAGTTCTGACCTGTTACAGCTTTGCACTGTCTTGTTCTTGTGTCGCTTAAGAAAACAAATGAGGCCTGGCAGACGCTCTTAATGGATGCCCAGTCCCTCAGCCACCCCAACCCGGGATGGGGCCAAGCCTGCTCTCCTCTCCCTCCTCACAAGCAACCCAGCTCACTATTTTTGCCTCACTTGTTGCTCATCCCTGTGGGAGGAACTCGGCCTTCAATTAGCGTGCATTCCTGACCACCTCGGTTGCCGTGGTTACCCTGGGTGGCGCTGGAGCAGCTGGGTCAACCCCCGCGCTCTCTTTGTGGTCCGCAGAGCCCTGGCGGGGGAGGGGACGCAGGGTTAGAGCTGGAGTGGGTGGTACCAGGAAATCGGCTCGGCTCGGTCCTCCGAGGAAAGAATGGCAGTCCCTCAGAGCGGGTCTGGAGACATTTCCATTTTCTCCAAAGCCAGCTGCCGCTATTCAAAGCATGCAGGTTTGGTTCACACGGGGACACCGCTTCGGATTTGGTTGAATTGGCTTCCCAGAGAGGGCTCTGGGAAAGGGTCCACGATGGAATGGAAGCCCTTTATACCTAAAGATGGCTGGCCACCAAAGGGCAGGAACTCTGGCCTGTGCGACCTTTTGAGCTGTGTACCCTCTATGCCTGCCTGGGTTAAGAAAAGTAGTGGTCCCTGAATATTAGATCAAGTCTGGTGGGTATCTTTGTGCTAATCTGTTTCACCCAGCACAATAAAGTGCAAGAAACCACACTGGTCCCCACAAACTCAATTTCCTCCTTCAGTGGCATCCGGCCATCCTCATCAATTTTGAGTCAGTCTAGCTCTCTTCTGCATTCCTCCGTCTCAGACCAAGTCAAGCATGTTATATTACTAATGATATTTTCTATCCATTCACTGTTTGGGGCCGGAGGTTGGATCACTATAGCACTTTGCACAGGCTAAGTAGCTTTGCAATCATTTTTATTATTGTTTATTAGTTGGCAGCAGCAGCGGATGCCTTTTAATTAGATCACACTGTGTCACGATGTATCCAGTAATCATTTTCCAGTTGCAACTGCAAGAGATGTTGAGTTTTTTTTTCAACAATCTCCAACATTTTCTACATCCAGAAATGATAGTTTCATTATGTAAGTAGAAGGATCGATCCCACAAGCACAGGCTGATTTCAGCCATTCAGTGCAAATACTGGGAGATTAAGAGGCACCATGATATCATGGGGCCAGGGGCAGCTGGAGTAGATAGACCCAAGTCCTATTCCACAACTTTCCTTAAGATTCTTAATCTCTCTGGTTTTCTGAAGACATCGAGTGGGGGCTGTGGTATGGACTAACCTTTGTGGTCCTTTTGAGCCATAAAATATGATTTTAAAATGTATAAATAGAAGAAGTCAAGGCCTTTGACCAAACTTCCAATCCACTGCCAAAGAGCTGGAAGCATTTATTAACAGTTAATTGCAGATGATCCAGTAGTATTCATTTTATAGAGAATTCACTGTCAGAATTATTCTCCTCTAAGTCTGTAATTTAAAGTGAACTAAAATATAAAAGACACAAAAGGAAAAAATAAACACAAGAAATGCTTAAATACATAGTTTATAAATATATGTGAAGGAAAGGAGGCTCTATCCACATTTGTGACAGATAGTCATAAACTATATTAATTGGAAGCATGGTTGCCATGGGAATATAGAATAAAATCAGGCATGTGTGTGCCCCTGGGAAATTTCCAAATAGATTTGGTATTTTAAATAGCCATAGAAACAACCCGTAAAGCACGGCCATGGAAACATCTTTACACATCCAGACAAGGGCCAGAGGAAGGCACCCACTCTCCTTGGAGATGTAAGAGCCATAGTTTTGAGGATTGGGAGCAGAGAGCGCAGAGGGTGGATACAGTACAGCCCTGCAGATGGGTCCAGAGCATCTGAGGAAAGCTGGGAAGCAGATGATGCTGGGATGTACATTAAACGGAAAGATGAAGCTTGGAACTGCAAAGGACTGGGGAGGTGGTTGCTATCCTCCTGAAGAGAGAGTTCACTTACCTGGTACCCTGGCATGCCTGAGAGAGATCACTGCACTGCATTCCAGGCAATACAAGGATGGAAGGAGCGCTCTCACCTCATCCGCACACGAGTCTCTCAATACTCTGTCTCTGCCTGCTGCATGCTAAGGAGCCAGATTTAGTCTCTGAAAACAAGTTTGCATGGCATCTACAGTTTCACCTCTCTTTATACTTTGAAGGCTTAAACTATCAGACCCTGAAGGGCACAGACAAAAGCAATCTCTTAGGGTAAAATTTACATCCGTATTACATCTCTGAAACAAATTCTTGTACCGTACACTAGCCTGGTCCGTTTTCACTGGTGTGAGCGAGGTGGCAAATGTTCCATTGCCTGGAGTACATTCTTGCACTGAACACTGACTCCAGGATGCTAAATGTTTTGCCATATGTTGAAAACTAATGCATTCGTGAATTGACAACAGAACAGTTCCTTTATCTTTCCTATTAAGAGCCTACTGGATTAGGTGGAAGATTCTGTAATGAGCAACATGTCAGAAGCCTAGCTAGAGGTGCAGCCTACCAAACCATGGGGATTTACTCTTGGAAAGCCTTGAAAGTTCTGGTGGGTGAATGAGGAGCCTTCTGATGCTGGGCTGCTAAGCTTAGAGTGTAGTCCCTGCTCTAATGGGACTCCTAGCCTGCTAACATAGGCACTTGTAACCTAGGCACTTGTAAAGGAATCACTGCTGAGAGATAAATGCTCTGCTGAAGGTGTGTGCAGTGTCCCTGGGGTGCTTGGAAGAGGAAACATCTTAATGTAACAGCTACACAGGGCTCTGTCAGAACATATTTTTAGAGTTCTGTAGACCAAGTAATAAGTACTTGACCAATGCAGTTCAAACACTTGTTTTGCTAAAGAATGAGATGAACTACCTTGAGGGCTCTGAATGTTAACAAAAGAAATTAGCAGCTTGGGGAAATGATGCTAGGAAGTAAGCTATGAAATGTGCAAAAACAAAGCTACGGGGTGGAGAAGTATGAAGTGGGACAAGGTCTATGTCTCTGGCTAAAGCCCCGGGACCAGAGGGATCCTGATGTCCAAAAGGCAAAGGAGATGGCTACTGGGTAAAAGCACTTGCTGGATAAGCATGAGGACCTAGAATCTCTGTAAGTGCCAGCTGGACAGACTGCCTATAATCCCAGCACATAGACAGGCCACTAGATGAGCTAAATCAGTGAGCTCCAGGTTCAAGTGGGAGACCCTGCCTCAAAAATCAAGGTAGAGCCGGGCAGTGGTGGCGCATGCCTTTAACCCCAGCACTCGGGAGGCAGAGGCAGGCGGATTTCTGAGTTCAAGGGCAGCCTGGTCTACAGAGTGAGTTCCAGGACAGCCAGAGTTACACAGAGAAACCCTGTCTCGAAGAAACCAAAAACCAAAAACCAAAAAAAAAAAAAAAAAAAAAAAAAAAAATCAAGGTAGAGAGCAATTGAGTAAGATTTATGATGCCAACCTCTGGCTTCCGTGTGCATGTGTACAGAAGCACAGAAACCTGCACACACATATGTGCCTAAGCACATGTGAACATGAATATACATGTTCACAGCATGCATACACACAGTCAAAGGAGGTTGACAAAGAACAGATATAGCAAGTAACTGAATTAGAGTTCTTATGTTGGCGTTTGAGCTGCATGGGTGGGCGTGGCTAGAAGGAGCCTCACAGGTGACCTATCTCTGTTCCTGCTTCTGTCTACACCTGACAAAATATTCATGTCTTTGCTGAGTGAATGAATGAATGAGTAGGCAGGAGACATTCCGAAGTGAGCTGGTTTCCAGGAATATGTACAAACAGCTCAACTGGGGATAACTTGGGAGCGGCAGTCTGAGGAAACAGCTGGATTTGACGACTAGGAGGGAAGAGATGCAGATCATGCATTCACAGTGCATGCTCCTACTCTGAGCATTCAACCCAAGGACCATGTGTGGCTGTGGGGTGTATACAGCATGCTATGAGACTGATGCTTGTGTGTGTGCATGCACGGGCTCTTAGGGTGCTTTATGCTTCTGGCTTATTCATGTGGAAATTTCCTTAAAGTAATGGATTTTGCCAGCTTTGCAGAAAACTGAGCGCTTACATGAAAGCCATATTTTCTACTGATAGTTTGAGCTATGATTTGAAAAGAGTAAATATGGCCTTCTATCCACAGGGTCTGCTTACCCCTTTCCCTCAGACATTAAAGTGACGTGTAATTACCTCTCTTAAGCTGAATTCTGGAAGAATAACAGTGATTCGCAAGCCTGGTGAAGCTCTGCTGAAACCCAGGCTGTATTTACTGCGATTGTTTCCATACTCCGAGAGCAGACCCTGCTTGGGTGTGATAGAAGAGAAGAAAGAGAGCACATTTCTAACTGACAGTGGCTTTTCCTAGGAATTGTTGTGGAAGGAGCTGGAAGCAAAACGGTTTTCAGAAATATAAGATTGCAGCATAAATTCAATTTTTAAAATGCCTTTAGCTCCAATACAATCAGAGTCATGGTGCAAACGCCAGAGAGCTCTGTGCTTTCCTGCTGTTGATACAGTGGTATTGCCTCTCACACCCAAACTCTTACTACGTCCTGAATTCTAAAGACACTTCATTTCACTCATATTACTGCAAGAGTCTCTCACCCACACCTCCCTGGGGCTAACTGCACTCAAGTGCATTATGGGAAACCTTTACCTCTGGAAGCATCAGTTACTGACGGTTGCTTCAGGGGAAACGGAAATCTTGATGTGTGTCTCCCCGTTAGAGTGTCAAAGTTTGTGAATTTCTTCTCCATGTTTCTGATACATTCTTTCTTTAGTTTATAGTTTCCAATTATAAAAAAAAAAAAAATGAAAAAGCCCAGGATACAGAACAAAGGTTTCTCCGTTGATCTGTTCCCCTCTGATGCCCATGGGGATTTGACGTGTCCCCAGAAGTAAGAAAGGCTAAGAGATGCTGTGTGGAACTGTTGCTTTTAAATCTTAATTTGAACATTGGTAACCAGAGCTGTCATTCTGCATGTAGAAGCAATGTTAGAACACTGTCAAGGGAACCCAAACAGCCTATGGGGAAATCCAGCTTTTGCTGTGTATATAAACCCTTTGGAGGTTGCAAGCTCATGATCTCAGGGTTCTGTACATCCCGCAGACATATTTTGTTTGGCTTCTCTACTATTTTAAAAATATATGAATTAAGTTGCTTAACATTTTTATTTATTTATTTATTTTATTTTTTTCTTTTTGGATATTTACTTTATATAAATTTCAAATGTTTTCCCCTTTGGAAACCCCCTATTCCATTCCCCCTCCCCTGCCTCTATGAGGGTGCTCCCCACCCACCCACCCACTCCCCTCTCCCCTCCCTAGCATTCCCCTACACTGGGGCCTCTAACTCCCTCAGGCCCAAGGGCCTTTCCTCCCACTGATGGCCAACAAGGCCCTCCTCTGCCACATATGTGGAATTAACATTTTTAAAGTTATGGTATTTCACCATTAAATCTGGGGGCTGGTGAACTTGAGTAGAGGCTCACCTTATGCATTCCCATTGGTCAACAATTGGCTGGAGCCAAACAGTGGTGGCCTTGTAAAGACACTGCCATTTGCCACACCCAGTGTTCTCAGTTGTCTCACAGATAGCCAGCTGTGCTTATTTGCACCAGCAGCTAGCTCCCACAGACCCTTGGGTTTGAAGTCCCATTCGCTGAGTATCAGGTTGGAGAACAAAATGTGTCCAAACAAGGATATTTTGCAAGCAAAAAATGGTGCCTATTAATAATTACATCAAGACCATGGACATAAATCAGTACTCTCTCAAGAAAAAAAGATATATGTACCATTACATCTACTTTGATAAAACTGAGACCAGGAAAGGGAGGGGTTTGCCTGAAGTAATCACCATATAAATCAATGGCAAGGCATTCCCTACTGCCATGGCCCCTGCTCCAGTGTTTTTATGGCATAACAAGTGGAATAAGTATGAGAACATATCCTCTTTGGCCATATAGATATTTTATAGTTGATTGATATCATAGCCAGATGTGGTGACAGCACATCTGTAATCTAAGCACTAAAAGGCAGAGGGAGGATCGTGAGTTGCATGCTAGGCTGGGCTACATAGCAAGACTCTGTCTCCAGAAACCCAAATTAATGAAGAAATAAATTATACACACACATGCACCTGTCTATCATCTATAAATAATATGGCTAATGTCATGAGACCGCCTACAGATTGGTAGCTTATATAAAGAGTAAATTTATATTATGATTCCAATTAGTTATGTGGCCCACAGCACACCTGGAGATGTTTCAAACACTGGTAGATCTGAGATCTGCAGAATAAGCATAATCACAGTTTCTCATTTAACTAGACACAAGTATACACACAGACATACACACAGACACACACCCCAGTTGTCTGGGGGAGGAAAAACACAGCAAAAACCTACCATCAAGCATCTGATAACTGCTATGTTCACAAACCTTGCTTATTCCTCTCTTGGCCATTGGCTATAATATGGTAACAAATACTAAGTGTGTGTGAGCTGTCTAAGATCCCAATTTCTTAACTCCTTGACCATCTGCTTATTCCCTTGTTCCCAAGACGTATTTTTAGAGAACATTCTGGATGAGATCATTATTATTATTATGTGCTCAGATTTTGGTAGCAAACTCCATCTCATCTCTTACCTAGGGAGTTGTGTAAGCCTTAGGGGCAGCTCTTGCTGTTTTGTGAAGGAAGTCTTCTATAGGACACCTTCCTTCTTTTTTTCCCCCTCATACAATACATCCTGACCACAGTTTCCCCTCCCTCCACTTTCCTCAGTCCTCCACCACCACCTTCCCTCACTCCCAGATCCACTCCTCCTCTGTTTCCCTTCAAAAAATAAGCAGGCTTAACAGGGATATTGCGTGACAAGTTACAGTAAGACCTGGTGCAAACTCTCATATGAAGGGTGAACGAGGCAAGAAGTAGAAAGAGCCCCAAGCACAGGCAAACGAGTCAGAGACACCCTCTACTCCCACTGTTAGGAGTCCCACAAGAATACTTGGCTATAACAACTATAAGGTCTATGCAGAGGACCTAGCTCAGATCTATATAGGGTCCCATGGTTGTTGCTTTTCTCTCTGTGAGCCCCTATGAGTCCCACTTAGTTGATTCCATATGCCATGTTCTCAAGGCAGAATGCCTTTCTTAATGCACATTTGGCTTTCCTTCTAAGAGACCTTGCAGGCCCCAGAAACATCTTCCCATGTCAGCTGTGCAAAAATGGAGGTTCAAGAAGAGAGATTTTCTTGCCAAGGCTTGCTATAGCAGAGCTGGCCTAAAGCATCAGCCAATGATAATATCCCTTTAGAATATGCTTGCAGCTTTCCAAATGTGGGCCTGTTGCCCTTGCAGGAGGCTTGACCAGGATGCATGTTACCATGGTACCCTCCTGCTCCTGTGGAGAGTCAAAGAAACAGAGCAAGCAACAAATGCTTTCTCCCTACTCACTACTGTCTCTCCTCAGCTGCTGGATCCTTTCCTAGTATCCCAGGTGCCTCCCCCGCCCCCCTTTGACCTTTGTCAAAGCTGATTTTTTTTTTATTTTAATTTTTTGATACTTTATTTACATTTCAAATGTTTCCCCCTTTCCAGGTCTCCACTTTGGAAACTCCCTATCCCCTCCCCCCTCCCCCACCTCTATGAGGGTATTCCCCCACCCACCCATCTGCCCACCTTGACATTCCCCTGAACTGGGGCCTCTAACACCCTCAGGCCCAAGGGCCTCTCCTCCCCCTGATGGCCAACAAGGCCCTCCTCTGCCACATATGTGGTCCGAGCCATGGGTCCCTCCATGTGTATTCTTTGGTTGGTAGCCAGCCTCCAGGAGCACCGGGGGTCAGGCCAGTTGACACTGTTGTCAAAGCTGATTTTTGGTGGACTTCCTTAAAGAAGAATACAGGGACTAGCAGTGGTTTCTAGACTCAAAATGTAACCCACACATTTTGCTTTTTACACTTGATCTTAGCCAAAAGGCTGGGAAGCAATAAAGTTGTTTTCTAAATGAGCAAAACTCATGTGCATGAGCTTTGTTTTTATATGAAAGTCGGACTATAGATGGATGGATGAAAAGGGGTGTGTGTGTGTGTGTGTGTGTGTGTGTGTGTGTGTGTTCAATATGGACTAATAGCACTTCCAAATAGACCTCTTGCTGCATCTAGTTAAATGAGAAGATTCATTTGTGTTTACCATTTAGAACTCAAACATACCAGGGTTTTAAACATCTCTAGATATGTTGTGGTCCAAGTCATTAACTAGATTCATAATGGAAAGTAATCCTTGGTATAAACTACAACACTGTGGAAATATGATGTTCAACAGCTACCTGTGGTTACTGAGCCCTTGAAATGACAATATGTTGTGGATACTGGTGTAAGTGAAAACAAAATGACATTAAGTTCATTGTTTCCGGTCGTGTGTACATTTTTAATGTTATTACTAGAAAAGATAAAATTACCAATGTTGTTAGCATTGTACTGTCATTGCATCCTGGAGATGCTGTCCTGGAGATGTTTGCCATGCACTGAAATACAGAAGGATTCAGGTGCAGGACTTAGATGTACCACAGTGACCTTTTATCATCCCAAGACAGGCAGGATGTTTGCTACTTGCATCCTGGCCCAGCTTTCTATTTTGTTAGCAAAGTTCCAGGGTGGTAGTGATACTCAGGCCTTTCCCTTGATATAAGAATATGGTGAAAACTGCAAAGTATCTTCTATAAGTCAGATTCACCTCCCCCTCACATCAGCTAGCATCTTAATTCCTGTATAGCTCTTCACTTCCCGGAGTCCCCGAGGAGCACCTGTTCTGACACCAATCTTGAAGTTTCTATGCAGTATCACACAGAAGGCACTTGGGTACATACAACGCCAGCTGTGGGTGCCATATGGGAAAACCATACCATATACATATGTACAGAGTATTTCTGAAGCCAGAAGGAGTGTCGAGGAGTGTGTAGCCAGTCTAGCGTTATCTTTTCATTGCCTTTGAACATTTTAATCATTGAGATATCTTTAAGCCATAAATAGAACCATGTAGCTAGTTAACTCTAAGTTAAAACCAAATATGTACTTTTGTTTTGATATGGACACGGGGCTGTGTATGGATTGTATGAAAATGGAGATTGAATGTTTAGATACAGATGGGTTTGACTTTCCACTGAAGTGTGTGGAGAAGGCTGTGTGAATGCATGGGGATGGTGCCTGTCAGTCTGCTCAAGCAGGATTTCTCACATGGAGGCAGAGATTTCCTCTTCCTATAAATAGTCAGAGATAAGGTCCCCTTCTGCTTCCACCTAGGGTAGGTGCACCCTTCCCTTGGATGACTGCCAAAAGTGCTTGGTATAGTCATTCCCTTTGGCCAAGCCCAGCCTTGAGGTACCTCTCCGAGCACAGAGCACACAGAACAGCATCCCTATGAGGGTGTGGCATTGGTGGGTACCAGGAACAGGGCTGCGTTTTCCTTTGGAGTAACCTCTTTCCTTCTTCTTTTCCTTCTACTTCTTCTAGGCAGGACAGGGCTGCTTGCTGATCTCTTGCCCAGTTTTGCTGTGGAGATTATGCCAGGTATTCAGTCATTTAACTCTTTATTTGCTGTCACTCCACCTGTCTGCTTCTGCGTTAATCACTAATTACTTGTTTGAAGTTTTTGGGCACTTTTATCTGTATAATGTTTGTCATCTTTTTCCAGGATGAGATAATCTCCTTGGATGAGCCTTTTGTATACCTTCTTTTTCTACGTCCTAAAGAATATTGAGAACTAAGAATATGTGGAGATGGCGACCCAGTCCCTTGGTGTCAGGCATGCAGGCATTACTTATCTTGGGGCCCATCTCAGTACCCAGATATTCATATGTCCTTAAGTATTATTTATTTGTGTTCCTTATTTCCTAAATTATATGCTTACCCATTCACTATTATACAATTATGTTACACTGAAGTACCTTTTGTAACATTACCAAAAATCTTTTTTTTTTTTTAACTTAGGAAAGACATGTCTTCCTTCCTGCCAAAGCATACATTCCCAGACCCATACTTGTATATTTAGACACTGGAAATTCCTAGGCACCCATGGACCATATGTCAAGATCACTAACCCAAATACACATCTGCACCTCTTCATATAGCTTCAGGTGAAGGTACCAGCCAGACAAACCAATCTGGTGCTGAACTGTAGTTTGTAATTGAAGGAGATTCAGGGAGAACTAAAATTGAATTAGAGAAAGGATGATACCCGTAAAAGGAATAGCAGAGGGTATAACTAGCTTTGATTTCTGCCATATCATTAAGGTCCTCCTAATAGCAACAGAGAGATATGAAATATTTCTGACTGTTGGTTTTAGATTGATTGAAATTTTAAGAAACATCCAGAGTCTTCAAAATCCAGCTTCACTAATTGTTCTTCTATGAGTTAATCCAGCCTTTTACCTTTAGTTGGCTAACCAAACTTAGACCTTTTCCTTACTGCTGTTACCCTCAAGGACACAGAGAGACATTGTAACCGCTCTTATCAAGACTCCCCTCCATTTTTAAGCATTTATTTACACAGACAAAAATGTCACATACAATGTTTCAAAGTAAAAAAAAAAAAAAAAAAATTGTATCTCCCAAGTCCAAGGAAGAGTTTCTGTATTTCATCTTCAGTCCTATTCACCAGTTTCCTTCTCTTTGACCCCAAGAACCCCTTCACTGATTTGTTTATTTATTTACCTATTTATTTATTGAGAAGGGCTCTTGCTACTGTAGTCTTGCCTCATCTGGTACTTGCTGTGTAGCTCAGGCTAGCCTTCAATTCATAGCAATCCTCCTTCAGAAGAAAGCACTCTTTCAAGTGCTAAGATTACAGGCATGCTCTGCCAAACCAAGCTCTGACAGCATTTGTTTGTTTCTCAGTGTAACCTGGTAGTCTTTTATCCTTAACTGCTTCAATTCCCTACAGCTGACCTAAACAACCTCAGAGATAAACCCTACCTTCTTAAGTTATTTACTTACAATGCTTGGGCTAAAGCCACTTGCTACTGGTTATCCTTTGCAAGAATGTTCTCCACTCAGTTCAAGTCAGACACAAAGCTTTCTCATTCCCTAGTTGAAGAGAGGTTGGCTTGGACTTGATTGTATTGAAGATGAATAAGTGGGGGCCATTCAGAAAATATGAGCTGTTTGTATTCTCTATGAGGAAATGATGTCCCAATCAAAGGTCAAATGACTCAACAATTGTCATAAAACTCTTTACATGTAAAAGTCACATTCTCAAGTCCTCAAATGAATATTCATTTAATAGAAGGGACAATTAATAACCGAACTATAAGAAAAACAATATCTACTGAAGCTCATCATAAAGGGATTTTGAGTAGATGGCTTTCAGCCATCTTGATCTTTTGGCTTTTAAGGAAAGCATGGCTCGTACCAGTGTGTCCAAGTCTTCAGGAAAGACTTTCACTTGGGCTCCTCCCGAGTGAAACAGCGTGATACTGAGACAAGTCACCCGAGAGTCATAGTCACTTTTACATAAGCTAGATAGAATTTGCTTCCTTTTAAATCTTTTGGATGAGCAAATTAAAGGAAATTCATGTTCAGCCTCAGAAAGAGTTATGAAAATTATAGAAGTTGACAAACATATTAGCTATGCTCACTCCAGCCCTGCTATTCATCAGCACTCTGAGCCACTTAATTCCTGGCTCTGCTGGCTGGCTGGCACATTCTTCTTGAGTGTGATCAAACCAAACCCATATTCTGGGGCTGGGGGCTATATCTCTATTTGAAACTATGCCTCTTTTTCCCCCTACCCCCCACTCACCATGGATAGTTATTGAGGTATAAGCAAGAGTTTTAGACCTCTGCCCTGGAGCTAATGACTGGCAAGATACCCCACTCTGAGCCTGGACCACAGAAAGGTGATCTGCATAGGCCATGGTGGTGCATAGGCCTACCCCAACCTAAAGATTTACAGAATCTGTTTGTTTGAGGTGGGGTCTCACTTTGTAGTGCAGGCTGCTTTGATCTTTCTGTGTCAGCCTTCTGAGTGCTGGAACTATAACCATGGTCCACCATGTAAGGCAAGGACCTTTAACTTACAAACAAGATTGGCTTCATTATAAAAGGCATGCATTGACAGAATCCACCAGTTAGGAGCCCAGCACACGATAGCCCACCCCTCAGCTTTGTTCCAGTTAGGAACCCCAAAGTCACCGGTGGGTCACAGGGCTGGCTACTCGATGCACCTCAGGAGATACAGGTCACCTGGTTCTCTCTTCTCTGTGCCCTAGTCTTTCTCACTTCATGAGTCTGGGGTCCCTATTCTTCCCCAGGTCCTTCTCACTCGCCTCTTTTGCAGGGAGACGCTCATCCATGTATGCCGTGTCCCGAAGGGGCACCTCGAGTAGATTTCCTTGTGTATCGTTCCAGAGTGGGTATTTGTCGGCCTGGTGATCCTGGGGATTTTCCTCTTTTTCGTGCTGGTGGGGATTTGCTGGTGCCAGTGCTGCCCTCACAGTTGCTGCTGCTATGTCCGTTGCCCATGCTGCCCAGACTCCTGCTGCTGCCCTCAGGCCTGTAAGTAGGGATCTGTGGGGAGATTTGGAGCCATCTAAGGCAATGTCACCTCTCCATCTGACAGCCATGTGCCCTGAGTCCCTCCTCCACCTCTGGCTTCAGGGAAGACCGCTCTCGTTCTCCACCTCACCGCCATGCATATCTGTCCCCCTGCATGCGGCTTACCACACGTGTCATGCATTCCTAATGCTCATGAACATGGCAGATGAAAGGAAGGGCGGGATCAGAATCCTGATGTTGGGGGTAAAGCTGCACCCTCTCCTTGGAGCATTCAAACAGAGAAAACTTACACTGGTCATTGTCCTTTGGTGCAGAGAACACCCTCATTTTATAAGTGGAGTATAAAAACTGTGACTTTTGGGCACCATCCAGCAGACACCCATGAGTTCTATTTGCTCCTAAGATGAGCATGGCCGTAATAGAGATCAGTCCGAATTTGGGGGTGCACAGGGTTAGTTTATTAGCCAAGCTCATGAAGACGCTGCGTTTGACATCTCAACCATAAACCAAATACATCTTGAAAGAGAGAGGCACCCTCTATCTTAAGAACCTTTAGGAACGAAACAGTGCCGGAAGGACCTGGGTTAGTCTCTGTTTTTGAAAACAGAGGGGGGCTATGTGCATACCCAGTGGTTTGCTTTGCCTCTCGGAAACATCCCTGAATGACCCTTTTGCTAACTCCCTCTGGAGGAGCCATGGTAGCTTCTAGACAGGGCAGTTCCAAGTGGAGATGCCGCCATGACGGCTTCTAGATCCATTCCAGTGTTGTTCAGTTGCCAGATTCTAAACACTGTAGTTCCTCATATGGCTGCCTGTTTCATGGAGCTGGAGGAATCCAAGGGGGCATGGTTCTGGTGATTCTAGTGGAAGAATGAACATATGTTTTTTTAGGAGCTCCTTTGAAAGAATGGAAGCTCAGGGATTCCGGGGGGTTGTGGAGGGTGGGACTACATAATCTCTCTTGCTCTTCATCTCCCTCCACAGTGTATGAAGCAGGGAAAGCAGCCAAGGCCGGGTACCCTCCCTCTGTCTCCGGTGTCCCTGGCCCCTACTCCATTCCCTCTGTCCCTTTGGGAGGAGCCCCCTCTTCCGGCATGCTGATGGACAAGCCGCATCCACCTCCCTTGGCACCAAGTGATTCCACTGGAGGAAGCCACAGTGGTAAATGTAGTCCCAGACTGCCCCACCCGATGCCTGACTTGGGCCCCTCCCTCATTCCTTGCTGATAAGGACAGTTAGTTCTTCGGTGATGTATTTTTTGGAAAACAGTGATCTCCATTTCAGAAATGAGGCCCTTCCAGCTGAGGCAGACATCTTTTGGGATGCACATCAGACTTTCCAGGGGGCTAAAGGACACTCCGAGTCTTGCTTTCCTGTTCATGTTTTCATTAACTAAAACTATAAAGAGAAGGAGTTTGCTACTTAAACTATGATCGTGTGGTTAATAGTGATCTCATGCTCAGCTAGTGTGCAGGGCTGTATCAGGGAGAGTGAGGGACAGAGGACTGTGTAGAATGCTGTTTCTCAAAGAGCGAATGGACCTTCATTAAGACAGTCTGATGCTGAAGAATATGGTACTTTGAGTCCAAAAATGAAAGAGCTGGAGTTACTGCAGCATCTTCATGCAGGAAATGGGATCTGACCTGGACCAGGATGGATGAAGAATAGTTAGGAAAACTGTGTGGCTGCTGACTGTCCCAGCAAAGGAAGGTCAGTAGTACAGCGGAATCCCAGAGCACAGAATATGAACATTTCAGTGTGTAGCTTGTCAGGCTGCCTGGAAGAAGACAGAAGGGTTTGCTGGAGACTACAGTGGGCCTTGATGCCTGTCCAAAAGAGCAAGTAAGAGCCTCTCTAGGCAGATTGTTGAGTGGAGAGCTGGCAGGTGGTAAGGTGGAAGAGAGGCTCAGAGACATAGAACAAAGCTCTGAATTCACTGTTCAGGTATATGAGCATCTGGTTTATGGTGGGAATCAAAATGCCAAGTAAATCTGAGAAATACTTTGAAAGAAAAGAGATGTTAAGAAATGAAGTAAAGGAAGAAGACTTCAGGATGACCCCAAGTTATCCAGCACTACAGATCAGAGGCAGAAGCTAGATCATTGGTAAAAAGGGCTGATTAGAGGGACAATCAGCTTTATTAGGGATAAGTAGAGGCCAAGGGGCAGAGCAGGATGGAGAGGTAGACATGTTGAAATACAGCTTACCTGGAGGTATTGAACAGGGTTCCATGGCTATTAAGACTGTGCATTAGTTGACTTCAGTGACTGCAGTTTGTATATGTGGGAGGTGAGAAAGGGCACCCAGCCCACATAGTAAGCCTTCCAGTGCCTGGCTATGGCAGGAGTGGGCATCCTCCGTGAGTATTTGGTATTTGTGTTTTTCTCTTCCCTGGAACTATTAGTAGAATTCTGACGTCTGAGACTGAGGATGAGTCACAAAGTGAGAAGGAAAAACTAATGATCAAGGATGTGCAGGGAAAGCAAGAGACAGACAGGCGACAGCACAGCCCAGTTCCCTGGAGGGGCGAGTGGGCAAAGGAACCCGACTGGACATCACACGCGCTTTCAGTTGCTGCTTCCCTTTTCACCACAGCCTTCTTGTCTCTGTATCAGTAGGCCTCCTTCACCCTACTCTTCATTTAATGGATTATCACAGTAAATTAAGTCTTACTAATAAGCCAGCAAGTATTCCCTCTCTCCACTTTTCTTTCTTTCTTTTTTTTTTTTATGTTTTCTTTTTTAAATAGGGGCTTACTGTGTAGCTCTGGCTGCCCTGAGACTTGCTATGTAGACCAGGCTGGCCTTAATCTTTCCTCCATTTCTGCTCGTTGCAGTTTTCATCATTTTGGCCCTATCCCATCATACTAACCAATTGCAATTAGAAGTAGAAAAAAAAAAATGTGTTATGACAAGAATTCGCAAGACTCAGTAGTTGCTGACTTGGCTGCTCACACAGTCTGGTGGCATCCGTGCAGGACAGATTTCTTTCTTTTGTGCTGTCCTCTTTAGCACATGCTTTGTCCAGTTGGCTGGCTCCCTTGATGACAGCAGTAGTTAGGAAAGTCATCTGCATGAGCTATGTAGAAAAGAGACCTGTGGCTACCAAGTGGGAGAGGGAAGGAGGCGCCCTGACTCCTTTCCCCACTATTTACAACTGCTCCTCAAGTCCTTCTCCCAGGGCTGGTCTGGATTCATCCCCGTAGGCTGAATATCCACACTTCATCTGGTTTACACCTCCCAGCTTAGCCTTGCTGTCTCTTCCCTTGCACCATTCAGAACATGCTCAGTCTCTCCTGTAGGAGCACAGTCATTTGTAAAACACCCCAACATCGCCTCTCCGTTCACCCTCCGCCCCTCGCAGCCAAACTCCTAATCGTCAGTGTCTCTGTTTCAGCCCCTCTCACCAACTCAACTAACTTCCTTCTTGCTCCTGCCAAGCTGCCCGACTGCTAAATCCGATGGCTGCTTCTCAACCCTCAAGCTCTCTCCTCTAAAACCCTGGCCACCCCCGATGCGATCGTCCTTCTGTGCCTTTCTGGCTCGACATTCTGTTCGTCTCTCTACCTGTTCTGACAGTGCTGCTTTCTTTCTCTGTGCATCTTCCTGGTGTTGGTGTTCCTGCTTGGGCTGTGGTCCACTGTCTGGAAAGTGCTGTCTACTCCCATAGCTTCAGCCGTCATCCATATGCTGACGATTCCCAGTCATGACTTTCCAGACTTCTGCTGCTAAGACCCTTACATCCAACTGTCTCTGAATGTCTCCAGCTGGATGTCTGGCAGGCGTTTAAACTTTAGCCTCTAGGGATTCAGTCTACTGTTCCTCCCCCCTTCCCCTCCCCCTTTTTTTTGCTTTTCTACTTCAAACCAGAATCCATGTAACTCATCTTAGTGGGTAGCATCATTGTCTGCCTAGCAGCTCAGATCAAAACCAGGGACTTCTTATTCTTCACTCCTCTTGTCCACTCTGTCACCAAGACCTTCCAATTATACTCTAACCTTGAGCTGTTTTATTTCCCTCCACCCCTCCCGTAACTATCTTGGTCCTCACTGCCACTTCCTCCTTCCTGCCTTGCTTACTGGAATCAGCCCCTCCCCTTACTCCTGCCCTGCTCTCACCCATTTTATCTGAATATACCTGGACTCCATTCATCCTTCTGACAAAAGAATGGAGTAGACAGGAGGATTTTGAAATGTCGTTTTAAAATTAATAGAGATGTGTGTCTCTCTCTCTCTATATATATATATGCCTACTGTATGTACACAGAATATGCAAATTTTAAGACTCACTTCTCCCACAGTTGAGCTGCTGTCACCCTGGGGGTGGAATCTGGCAGCTGTTCCATCATCCATAAACAGCCTTACTGAGCTCATTAAGATAGGACAGGAAGAACAAGCCTATATCCATGGAAGTACACCTTGGAGACCGCCTGCACAGGGTTTCTAAGTCAGATTTGGCCTATAAATGGGGAAATTGATTGAAAAAAAATCCAACCTTAATTAGGTCAAAATAGCAGCTTAAATGCCGAGGTTTTTGAGATTATAGTTTGGCATCGCAGGTGATTTTCTAATGTTCTCTCTCTAGTAAAGTTAAAATTAGGAAAGGAATAAGAGAGAGGCTGAGGCATGACGCGCCACACAAACTGAAGGACTTGGATCAGGCTGAGCTAGGAAACAGAAATAAATCACCCATGACCCTGAGCTGAAACACCACGAGGAAAAAGCCATTTTCTAAATACACTGGACTTCAGCCAACAATCTAGGACATTTCTTATTATAATATGACCATACTTCAAAGCATTCTCTTGCCTTTAAATTATAGATAAAAACCAACCTGATACAATTCCATGCAGGTTTTTGGTTTAATACTTACACACACACACACACACACACATACACACACACAAATATATATACTATATGACCTTGGATGGCTTCAAAAGTATTGTGTAGTCCAAGCTAGCTCCAACTCTGGGCAATCCTCTGGCCTCAGTATCCCATGTACTGGAATCATAGGCATGTGCCACAACACATGGCTCTACCTGTTTTCAAACCAAGGGATAATCTATAGCTGGTGCTGGTAGCACACATTTACAACCCCAGCACTCAGGAGGCAGAGGCAAGAGGAGCCACGAGTTTGAGACCAGCCTGGACTGCATAGCAAGTTCAAAGCCAGCCATTTCAAAAAAAATGTATGAATTTCCCCAGCTCTCAAAGAAATTAGAAAATTGTAGTCTATCAAGGTCGTTGCTGGAGGTTTGCTAAAGGAAATAAAATGGGTAAGAAATACGGAGAAGTATATAGAGAAACTGTAACAGTCAGACAGGAAAATCACATTGTCAGAGAGGATGGGGAGAGATTTTTCTGGTGACTCATATGCTCTTGAGCACACACAAGACACAAGCCAGAATCTATGGAAATTCAAGAAGAATTTAGTGTGCTCTACAATCAGACTTGCAGCTTATAATTTTATATAAAAATAGCCACACCCTTTAAAGGGAGAATTGTCTTGATTTTTAGCAACTAAAACCGAATGGATGATGCTCCTAAGTCTGAAGAGCAATCATTTGCCTCTGTCTTTTGACCAATTAGAAGAATTTAAATCTCTGAAGTCTCCGGGCTGCTGTGGTGGAGAAGTCGAAGTTGACATATTCTGGCACAGTGGAGTGAGTCTCTTTTTAACAACATTGAGAGCTAAAACCATTCCCTTCCCACGGGGCTGTAGTTTCTGAATACTCTCAGAGATTGATAACTCAGGCATACAATCTAATCTGTATCATAATGAAGAGTGTAATTTACAATCTAATCTGTATCATAATGAAGAGTGTAATTTTTTTCTCATGACACTGAAAGCAATCTAAACTCTAGTCCCAGCTCCTCCAACGGTGGCTTGGCATAGCTGCTCCCTCCGCCCCGTCTTCTGGGAGACAGCTAGTACCTAGTTCATATAGTAACATTCCTCTCTAATCCATGACCTTTATTTTGCCGTCACTAAAGGTTTGCTGTAAAGGTATTTCCCATATTACAAATGCCTAGGTAGAGCCAGGGCTGCAGGGAGAGGAGACCCCTCCCTAATGCCTGCAGCCATGCTGGTCTTCTTTCCTTAAAAAATGATCACCAATCATGACAGACACAAAACCTTCTTGCTTCCCTAGGCCACCAATCAAACCTTTCCTTTCCTGGTTAAAATTCTCCAGTAAACCACCCACATAGCTTCTTATGCCATACTTTGTAACCCACAAAACACTGCTAGTCACAGTTTTCATTCATTCATTCACCCACTTGACCACGCCCTCATCCATTCATTTGAACGTGCATCCAAAATGTGCCAGGCTCTGTGCTAGACACTAGAGTTACATAGGCAAACAGAGAAATCTGGTCATTGTCTTCTCGGAGATTACGGACTATGGATTATCACCGGCAACACACTTTCCAAAGAAGCCATGAACCCCCTCCCATAGGCTGGGAGACATTCAACAAATCTTTAGTACGCGTTATAAATAAAACACAGTCTTAGGCACCTGGAAATCTTAAATTATAATGTCTTCATAATTTTTAAGAAGATTATAGGCATCTATATAAAGAACTTGGAACAAACTAGAATATATTAAGGCCTATAATACAAATTCAAATCAAATGATTTTTAAGTTAGGGGAAAAAAGAACAGAGGGAGAGAGAGGGGGGAGGGAGAGAGGGAGAGAGAGAGAGAGAGAAAGAATTATAGGAACCAAAGGACTCTCTTTGGATGAGGTGACATTTACGATGTCCAGATTCATTCTAGAGCACTCAAGTGCCCCACCACTTGCTTTTAGTTGTCTCTCTTCTTGAAGTAATTTCATGGAAACTGAGTCCTGATGGGTCTTCATTCTCAGGAGGTCCCTCACTAAACCAGCCTCAGCATGCCCAGATCCCTGTTTTTCAGCCCTGCACCTCATCCATCAGACATAGCTGCCTTGCTACAGACATAGCAGTTCTGTGGGATAATTGCATTTTAATTGAACTGTCTGTACTACTCGGTAAACGCCTCTGCAGAGATGGGAGAGTGTGTAACTTGAAAGATACAATCATTTCTGCTAATAATTCCTTCTGCATAGGGTTTGTGGATGGACCTAACGTCTAGGAGAAGGTACCACTGAGAAGAATATGCTGAGAACTCATTCATTTTTTTTCTAAGTCATTTCACATGTCGAGATGGGCACAGCCTGCCCAGTATTTTCTCACATGGAAAGTCTGTGCACCTGCAAAAGGATGTGTGGGCAGCTTTTTTTCTTCAGTGCTTGGGTTGTGATAGAGCCCTGTAGAATTTTATTTTAATCCTCCATGTAAAGAGCTCAAGGGCAGAGGCCTTTGTCCACAGACTAATGCATCCAGAGACATAAAACATCTGTTTTATTGGGTGCATGCACATTCTGTGTTTTCTTTATTCTCATTACGTGCACCACTGCTGGCTAGAAGATAGGTCCATGTGCCCCAGACCTTACCCTCCCTGGTGTGGTCTGAAGACCATGTCTGCAGCCTACTTCAGGCTCCACTACTTTCTTCATCTACCACTTTTAAACCAACCAACCAACCAAACAAACAAAGAAAAACATACCTTGCACCTCCCTCTACAGTGTAGAGAGGTATGACGCCCCAATCCAGTTGATGCCCGGTGCCGTCCAGTGTTCCTCATCATGTCCTAAAATCCTCCTTTGCAGAGTTTTCAACCACAAAATGCAGCTACTTAAGACACCTTTAAAACTATCAAACTTAAAGTTATGTGCAGGGACAACAGTCCCTACATGTATGGTCGTGAGGAACAACCATTCTGGTAAACGTTCAGCAGAGTACCTGGCACATTGTCAGTGTCCACTAACTGTTGTCTGGTTGCCCCTCGTGTGCCACCTCCTCATCCTCATTTCCCCCTATTTGTCCGCTATGCCTGTTGTCTCGTCACCCCTTGGGCTGGTGTTGGGCTTGACTTAGGTGATGCAGGCATAAACAGCCTCCGTCTCTGACCTGGGACTGATGGAGATGTAGGGGATGGGTATTAATTCCCCTGCTTATTTTTTTTTTATTAAGTCCTGAAAAAAAATAGCACCTGTCTCTAAGCACAAAGCAGCAGGTCGAGTTAATTTAGTCACATCTGAAATATGTCATTCCTCTTCCTAAAAGGAAGATGCTAAGGAAATAAGCTGGAAGTGTGCTTAGAAATCTGCGTGTTGTACAGCTTGTTTTGTGCCTCTGTGTATGTAGTCTAGAATCTAATATTAGCTCTTAGGCATGCACCATCCAGCTTAAGGGATTTTTTTTTTTTTTTTTTTTTTTTGCCATCTCCCAGGCAACTCAAGGCTTTCAGCCTGCCTTTGTGGAGGTCTGTGATGCTTGGAGATCTGTCTTAAAGTTAGGTACACTTCTGCCAAGTGAAGATGTGGACTTCATGCTGGAGGGTGACAAATGTCCTAAACTGAGAATAGGGTCTCTTTCTCTTCTTGGTAGTGTGAGCTTGCTCCTCTGCCAGAACCCAAAAGCTCTGCAGAGATGAGCCTTTAGTATAGTGGTAGCAGGTCAGACCCCAGGAGGGAAAGGGTAGCAAGTGAATGAAGGCACACTGCAGCGGGTTTGCTTCTTGATCTCCAGGAGCTTCATCCCAATGGCATCCCCTGAGCGAGGACCTCAAGTGTACCCCCTGTGTATAAACTGTAGTTTATGAATTCTGGGCGATTGTTCTAACTGGGAACTGTGGTTTCCTCTTGGTAGAAATGAATGGAGACCTCCTTTCTCCTTTCCTTGCTTTTTCTGCTTTTAGCTCACCCTCTTGTGCTTTTCTCAACAGTTCGCAAAGGTTACCGGATCCAAGCGGACAAGGAGGGAGATTCCATGAAGGTCCTGTACTATGTCGAGAAGGAGCTGGCTCAGTTTGATCCAGCCAGGAGGATGAGAGGCAGATGTGAGCATCTGTTAGTTTCATGTGATCTGTGCTTCACTGAGGATTTGGTAGCTGAAGAGGAGATGGGGGTCATCAGATTGAAGCTCTGAGCCGGCAGGTGTGCTCGTGACATTACTGCAAAAAGTACCTCCGAGAACATGGAAAGGAATAGAAGAGGATTCTAGTGGAAGTGTGGAGCGGCCGTGTGTGGTTATGAGGCAGTCTGTGTCCATTGCTGTGGCCTGATAATCCTGGTTTAAAATGTTTCATTAGTACAGTCCCCTTAGAATGCTCTATAAGCAATCCTCAAAAATAGTTACTCAAGATGTGGGCTGGCTCAGTCAGTAAAGTCATTGCTGAGCAAGTATGAGCTCAGATTCCCTGTACTGGTGCAAGCATGAGGACCCATGTTCAGACCTCAGCACCCATGGGCCAACAGATGACATTTCTAGCCCCAGCCCTGGGCTGGTAGAGACAAGCCAATCCCTAGAGCTCAATGGGCACCCATTCTACTCAGTCAGCAAACACAGGTTCAGTGAGAGAGCCTTTCTCAAAAAATAAGGTCAGGGATATCAAGGAAGATACTATGTCAACCTCTTGCATTTACATATCTGAGCACATGCTCAGACACACATGCACACTTGAGAACTAAATATTCAGTATGAACTTTTTCCAACCTGAGGGGCAGATGCTGACTTGCCACATGGAGGCTTCAATGAGAGTGAAAGAAGAAGTCTAGTAAATAAATCTAGGAAAAAGAGGCTGGCATCCCTCTGAGATGCCCAAACTGCAGAGATTTCGGGGTGAGCAAAGAGGCTGCACTTCTTGTCAAAGAACCGTTTAATTACTAAGTCTATTGGTGGCAAGGCCCCAACCCTTAACTTATCCAAAGCCCTTGGAGGCTGCAGCTGACACTGCTGATTCTTTAGAGTGGGTTCCAAATTACTGTCTATCATGGGAGGCAGAACAGGGCAGGTCTGACTAGGATGGGCTAATTATCAAGAGGGTGCTGGCAAGTCTGGTAGTGAGGTCACTAGGCACTTTCTTTGAACCTTCTTCTTCTTCTTGGAACCAACAAGAGACTTGATGGAGCTGTTGGGAAAACAGTCCCGGACTAGAGGAACTTTATTCAGATTAAGGACAACATATTCCACCCAGTTTACAATTCTAAATTCATCCCGTCTGGGTTGCAGCCATTGCTGCATCCTCCCACCTCGTGGACTATAAAAAGACCATCTCCAGATTGGAATGTCAGGAATGCAGATGTCACCACACTTGACAAGCTGGTTGTAACAGTGTTGTCATGGATCTCTGTAAGGGGACAGAGACAGAGAGAGTCCTAGATCAAGGAGAACCCGGGCAAGAAATCTACCAGTATCATGGCTTAGAGGAAAAGTTAATGATGGGGATCAAAAGAATGGACTTGAGTGTATGTGACTTATCTTGGGGTGTCTACCTGGGTCCATTGGAAACTGGCTGGCCTCAGGCTGCTGCAGCCTGAGAGTTGAAAGGGACTGTAGAGATGCTTCGTGTCAGCCTGCGCAGTGTTCAGCTGAGGAAGCAGAAGCTCAGGGAGTATACTGATAGTTAGAAGAACTCAGATGGGATCATTCCCAGTCTTGTGGCTCACACACAACCGGTTTGAGCTAAGCCTCGACTGGCCTCCTCGCTGTGATGTTACCAGGGCCAGCATGTGGCCAGGGCCAAGACTGGAACCCAGAGCACCTAGTACCTGCAGGTTGACAGTACAACACCTGTGTGGACTGACACAGGCATATAGCTCACTCTGGAGGTTGGCTCTATTCCGAAGAGCAGGCAGATCATGGATTGGGGCAATTTTAAAAAATCTCATAAAATAGATACCTTGGTTTCACAGATTTTGTAAGAATTTGGGGTGTGAGGTCCAGGTTCTTGAATTTGTGGGCCACTGTGGGTCTCCTTTGATAGTCACTCCTGGATACTTAAATTCTTGGAATGTCTAGAGCAGGAGTCTGCAAACAGTAACTCCTGGATATATATATATATTTTTTTTTTCCTGCTTTTTAAAATAAAGTTTTATTGGAACACAGCCAGGCTAATTTGCCTACATATTGTCTATAACTTCTTGTTGAATGGCGGAACTGAATGGCTATAACCAGTATGGCTCACAAAGCCTAAAATGTTTATTCCCTGGCTGATCCTTTACAAAAAATGTTAGTGTACCCCTGTCCTAGACTGGCATTATTATATGTCTGTCAAGGGCTACATTGATGTCATGTTCTACTTGGCAGAAATTTTAGTCGACAGTTTGTTACTATGAGTGGTCAAATGGTGATAGTCCTTACAATCTGGAGAAATGAAAAAGTCGTGTTCCTTGAAATTTAGAGAAAGTTCTGAGCCAACCACATTGTTCTGCAATGCTCTCACCAAGTGGGTTCTAAAGGTATTTTCCCCCTGTCTATGCCTACTAGAATTGGAATTCATGGAGACTGTGGGAGAACATTGTAGATCTTAACCAATAGTCTGTGAGCTGCTTTCTTTGAAAATAGGCATAAGGGCAGGAGAGATGGCTCAGTGGGCAAGAGCGTGTGCTGTGCAGGCATGAGGACCTTAGATCCTGCGTCTATGTAAAAAGCTGGCCATGGTTGCAGTTTCCTGTAACTCCTGTTCTGTAAGGGGGCAGAGAAGGGATGCCTGGGGCCTTTCAGTCACAGCCTTGCTTCAAATTCAATGAGAGGATTAGATGAACATATAAAGTCCTCTGGCTTCCAGATACATACACATAGGCATGCAGCACACACACACACACACACACACACACACACACACACACACACACACACACAATCATGTTTCTTTTTTAGAGGTTTCTGTTTAAATTTTTATTACAATTTAATACCAAATGATCCCATGAGTAAATTGTCATTCCTGTGTGTTCTCAGTAAGACAACACTAGGAAGTCCTGCTGTTGTACAGAATTCCTCCTGTCCCCCCAGTACCGCAGGGGATGGAGAGGAGGCAGAGGGAACCCGAGAGAACACAGCTCTCCTCCCACATCTAATCTTGGCTTTACCTTTCACTCAGCAGCAAGGACTAGTAAATGTTGTCTTTAATAATATTTTCAAAGTCTCAGTGAAAAGATTTAGAAAACAAGTGGATTCAGTTACATTACAAATAGGTCACTAGATTTGTTTTTTAAGTAAAATAAAATTCAATACATTTCTAAGGTTTTTAAATAATCAAAAGTTCTTGTTATTTTTTTCCAACCTACATCATAATTCTGGTCCTAGAAAGTGAGAAAAGTCATGACCACACCTTTCTTACATTTTAATTTAGGCAAGGGCCAGAGTTCAAGCTACAGCCCAGTGGACACAAAGGTTAAGTCTACCTTCCAAACTGGCCACTCACGACCACGAACACCTGGAATCCTTTGGTAGGGAGGGGGACAGGTCTACCCAGGCCTTAGAAGTAGATCTGGTGCTCCTTGGGCAGGGTATTACACAGCATGAGCGTGGTCTAAAAGGTAAGTGTACGGAAACCAAGGTATATGTTCTCTTTGCCTTGACTTTGAGCTCTTTGGAGAACAGAATGTCTGAGCAGAGCAGCCTGGGCCTCTTCTAGAGCACAGTGTTCATGCTGGCTCTAAGGACTCCTATTTGGGACTGGGCCAGCAGTAGGGAAGATGCTATTAGTAATGGCTTTTTTTTTCTCTTGTCTCTTGGCCCAACATGGCCTGGATCATTGAAGTTCACCACAGAAATTATATAGGACAGAGAAAAACATTTGAACAAGGGAGATGTACTAGGAGGCCAGCTGCAGACAGACTGAGTTCTGGGAAGCCTGTCTTAGGTAGAACAAAGACAATTGTCTTCCTATTCCAAGAACAGCATGTAGGAAGCCTCCCTCTCTGTAAGCAAGTTGGGTTTGAGCTGGAGCCAACTCCTGCTGAGTAACACAAATACCACCTGTGTGGATCTATAGCACACACTGGTCAGGACCAAGGCCCCCAGGCAGGAGATTCTGGAATGTGTGCTCTCAGCCCTCAGCAGCTCTCCCTTACTAACATTTAGAAAACTGCAGTACCTGCTTTTGTCCCTGCAGATAACAACACCATCTCCGAACTCAGCTCCCTGCATGATGACGACAACAATTTCCGCCAGTCTTACCACCAGATGCGGAATAAGCAGTTTCCTATGTCTGGGGACTTGGAGAGCAATCCTGACTACTGGTCAGGTGTCATGGGAGGCAACAGTGGGACCAACAGGGGGCCAGCCCTGGAGTATAACAAAGAGGACCGTGAGAGCTTCAGGCACAGGTGACGGCTGTGAGTGGGAGGGGACCACTGTGTGTCTGTTATTCTGTTTCTATAGACTGTGGAATATCTCTTGCATAGATTACACCCTGTGATACAGTGTGCGAGAAGTAATCATTTAAGCCTTTTTGAAATCAGTGTCTTGGGCCCCGTAATGAACCCAGACACTTCTCTTCATATGTTTTATCCTAGGACCTTTAAAGGTTCCCACCCATCCATCTCCACTGCCCTGGTCGTTTGTCATAAGAACGGTAATCGTTCCATCGTCTCTTGTGATTAATCCTGATACTTCTAAAAAGCAGCTACTGTTAATGTCCCTATTTTAAGGCAAGGAAACAAAGTTCCAGATGCTAAGGAACTTGCCCAGGGTGATAAGTCCAACCAACATTTAATAATCTGTATGACAGCTTGATTCCTGAATGGCATGCCTGCACTCATGATCTGTCCTTGGAGGACAGTAGACCCCCACCTTTCCCTTACCCACTGCAGAGGTCTCGGGCCTCCTGACTTAATAGGTAACTTGGTCCCTGCCTCAGAGAGAGGAATAGTCCTTTCTAGGTCACCAACTCTTCCTGTCTCCTGGAACACCAGAGCTGTGTGTTGCTGTTTGCTGTGGCTGTGAGGGTGGGTGGAGTAAGACGTGTGGCTGTCACCCAAGGGTCTCATCACGACCACAAGCTGATCTGTGTGTTTCAGCACTACACAGATCACAGGTATTTTCAGATACACAACTCCATTCTGGTCTTCCACGCAAACTCATGAGAGAGCCAGGATTGTTCTGCCTGGACCCGCAGCATGAAAGGTGCCAAAGTTGATTCATCCCGCTGGGCAGAGGGGTAGAGGCTGGGACCCTGGAATGCCAGGGATGCGCTGCAAGGGTTTCATGCAGAGGCAGTAACCAGTGACCATCTGCCCGCAGCCAGCCGCGCTCCAAATCCGAGATGCTGTCGCGGAAGAACTTTGCCACGGGCGTGCCGGCTGTTTCGATGGACGAGCTAGCAGCCTTCGCAGACTCGTACGGCCAGCGGTCGCGGCGTGCTAACGGTAACAGCCACGAGGCGCGGGCGGGGAGCCGCTTCGAGCGCTCGGAGTCGCGGGCCCACAGTGTCTTCTACCAGGACGGCTCGCTGGATGAGTACTACGGGCGCGGGCGCAGTCGCGAGCCGCCGCCGGGAGACAGGGAGCGTGGCTGGGCCTACAGCCCGGCACCCGCACGCCGCCGGCCGCCGGAGGATGCGCCTCTGCCGCGCCTGGTGAGCCGGACCCCGGGCACCGCGCCCAAGTACGATCACTCGTACCTGAGCAGCGTGCTGGAGCGCCAGGCGCGGCCGGAGACCAGCAGCCGAGGGGGCAGCCTGGAAACGCCGTCCAAGCTCGGCGCGCAGCTCGGCCCGCGCAGCGCATCCTACTACGCCTGGTCACCGCCAGCCACCTACAAGGCTGGGGCCAGCGAGGGCGAAGACGAGGACGACGCTGCGGACGAGGACGCGCTGCCACCCTACAGCGAGCTGGAGCTGAGCCGCGGGGAGCTGAGCCGGGGCCCGTCCTACCGCGGGCGTGATCTGTCCTTCCACAGTAACTCGGAGAAGAGGAGGAAAAAGGAGCCCGCCAAGAAAACGGTGAGGGCGCACCCCATCTCTCTGGAGCTGAGTGGGGGGTATTGGGGGGAGTTGTGAGGTTGCAAGGCCCCCTGGCGGAAAATATGGGCGTGGAGGCCCAGTCATCAATTTCACTCTATCTAGGGTCAGGTGAGGAAGTAAGACTGGGACCCTCAAGAGACGACAACATCAACAAAACATATTTTTTAAAGTAGATAATGTATAGGTGATCGTAGGAAAGACCTTCAAAAGGCTCACATCCCCGCTAGCCTTTACCCGGGGTTTCTGTGGACTGCATGCAAAAGATTCTGTGCATGCTTATGCGGACATTCCAGAGAGCGTGGGCTATTGATGAAGGACTGCTTACCCGCTTCTTCCTGTTGAATGAGAATGCTGAGTAGCCAGTACCTTGTGTGTGTGGAGGAAGCCTTTGTTTCTGTTCAGTTCTCTTGTAAATGGATACACATAGACTCCATTGCTTTCTCTGTACACTCAAGAGAAGTCTACTCTTTCTTCAGCCCTTGAAAGAGCTCTGGCCTTCAGAAACATTGGGAAACAGTCACGTATCCACAGGGGTCACCAAAGTACACCTGTTAGCCACCAGTTGTGTCTGTTGCTTCCTCAGTCTGTGGTTTTAATGGTGGTCTCTTTCTGCTTTTCCCTAGGGCGACTTTCCAACCAGGATGTCCCTTGTAGTCTGATACTTTTAAGACACCTCTCTGGATGACTGGAAATCAGATGCAGACTATGGAGACAAGGCACAAATCTGAGAGCCGGCAAGCCTCGGACCTTCTCTGGCCAGCAAACCACCTTGGAAGCTTTGCTGATCTCTGCTTTGGCAAGGGATCCTCCTTTAGGAAGGCCGATTTCAAATCTTAGTGCCCATCCATCTTGGGCAACTTACCAAGAAAACGCTGTGTGAGAACAAACCATGTAATAACCCACCAAGTTTATCTCCCCCCGCCCCCCATTTCCTTAGCAGAAACAAGACTCTGTCCAGTTCTGAAGCAGGTAGCTTTGGATCCCTGATCTCTAGAAGTTACCTATGCCTGCAGTACGTTTTTCTAAGAGTGCTGTTTTGTGCTTAGAGACAGAGGAATTTATTACTACTGTTAGAAGACCTTCTGCTCACAAGAGAGATAAATGGTAAAATGCACCTTGTATCCCCATGGCTTCCAGTCACTGGTCAATGAGTCTTGTTATGCTAAAATCAGGAGGCCTTTAGTGAGCTTAGTGGCAGTGACCTCGTGAGCAATCACAGAAATGGCTTCAATTTGCTGCTCTGACTCATGATTCTAAGTGGCTGGGACAAACAGAGGATAGCATTTTGAAAAACTGTCTTAAGTGGTCTTTCTTTTTCTGCTCGGAGGACGCAGACTGCTTTTCATCTTTCTGTTGCACACAGTGTCATCTAAGCCTTGAACTCTTAAAGTTCCTCCCTCCCTGGTTCTTCCTTCCTTCCCTCTCCTTGTCTTTTCAGGGCTGGTGCCTCTGAGGGGTTCACTCCACTCTTCAGTGTGAATAGCTTGTCATCAGGTGCCTTTGAAAGATGTTTAAAACACACATTTGAGAGAGGAGAAAGGCAGAAGTCGGTGATGCAAGATGAAGAACGGAAAATAATATGTAGTCTCATTATATTTTGAATGTGGGTTGTTTCCCCACAAACACACTCAGATTTTTTTTTTTTTTTTTTTTGATTTGAACTTCATTTAAGAGTTATTTCTATCATCCTGATTCTGCTGCTGCTGAGCACCGGGGATGTGGTGTCCACATCTTTTGGCCTCACTGGCCCGCCACTATAGGTGCTTGGGGGGGAGAAGAAAGATACCACTTCCTCAGCAAAAAGCACTTTTTCTACCTACTCTTGCAAAAAAAAAAAAATGATTTTGCCTGAACCCCAAATTGTACTTTTGTAGATAAACTGCAAAAAGGACCACAGACTCTTCCCTTCCCACGTTCCTGTGAAAGAGTTTGCCCTCTCGCTGCCACAGACCCCCCACATGCACCTAAACTCTCCTACATGGTGTGAGGAGAGCCTGATCACTATGGTCATTATCACCTCTAAGCAGACAGGGGAAGAACATCTAGCCACGACCAACAAAAGAACTGCCTAGCAGAGCCTAGCCCAAACGGGATTCCCACTTGAGATGAGGAGTTCGGCATTCCTACGTGTTCATTTATCATCAAGGATAAACCTCTCATCAGAATATTTGGCTCTGATTGGTTACTCACCCAACCTTGGGTGTCACACAACCTTCGCTTTTATTAGCAGACTTTCCACTCGGCATTATTATGGTGAGACACGAGACTGGTGAGGTGGCTGGAGCAAAGTGATGCTTGCTATCCCCTAATCCAGTGCTGGTCTATCCTCTACTTATTGATCTATGTGTAGCCTCTGAAGAAGGTTGGCTGGCATTTCCTCAGACGTTTCCATGGCCACCTGACTGGAATTCCAGAGTCCATTCTGTTAGCATCCATTGTACTCCATGAGATTTCTAGAAAAGGCCCTTCTGCGTTCGATGTAAGAAGCTGCTGGTTAGGGTTTGAGGGGCTAGAGTCATTGCTTGGAGGATAACTGACCTGCCAAAGAACTTCACGGTTGCGTTGGCCTGCCCTAGACGGATCAGGAGAATACTTCAGCCCAATGCTGGCACTTCCAAGGGCTGGAAGACAAAAGCCATAACTCTGGTGCTGAGTTTTAGACTTGTGGTTGTCCCTGGCCTCAGAAAACCTAGGTCTGATCTGTCTGGGCCCTAAATCAATATGGCAAAAACATCATTTCTTAATCACCAGCCTTTGATTTCAACTTGTTCAGGCACTCGTGAAGACTACTGGAGAGCCGCAGTAGCTATTGTTACACTGAGCACTGTGTCAGGCTTCTTACCACCAAAGAGCCCCATAGCACAGGCTACAGAGACCAAATATATTGCTTTGTAGAGCCAAGGGCATGCATGAGCTTGGGGAAAGCTGAGGGAGAATACATTTTTAAAAACAAAGAAGTAAAATTGGAAACATAAAGTTCTAAAGACAACAAGTCTATAGGCTGACAATTTAAAAAAAATTCAATGTATAGAAGATAACAGGCTTTCAAAATAACTGGGGGAAAGTGGAACACAGAATGTTCTTTGTAGGGCTGCATGAATCACATGAGCTTGCAGACCTTCAGGAGAGAGGAAAAGCAGTTGCTTCTGAGGTGGACAGGAGATGATGCTGGGCAGGCAAGGCTAAGCTGGCTGGCCTCGCTGCCCTCCATGTTTCTTTACACGCCCCTTTGTTTCTTCTCCAAATACTGTGTCCTGCACAGGAAGTGCCTATGCATATTAGTTCCTTTCCTGTTTTTCTAGGGCATAAAGAAAGTCTCATATAAGAGGTGATCTCCATCCATGGATTCCCTACAATTTAAGAAGGAAGATAAGTCATGCCCAAGAAAGGATGAGTATATTTTATGCCTATGATAAGAAATCGTGCTATGGATAAATTATAATAAACCCAGAGATTTAAAGATTTTTTTTTTTAAAAAAAAACTTAAATGGGAATATTTTGATATTTAAGTGTTGTGTGTTTGTCCATCCATCCCATTTTTAGGACGTGCTCAGTGATCTGCAAAGCCAGGCTGTAGAAGTCTGAGCTGAAAGGAGGTGAAGGAGAACAGAGAGAGATGAGAGGTGGGGGATGGGGGGCAGAGGCCTGCGCAGGAGCTTCTGTCTGCCTGTGACTCACAGCTGAGTCAGGGACAAGCTGGAGGAGGGACTGTGGAAGCAGGTGGCGGGAGGGGTCCCCTGGTGCTCAGAGTTCTTCTCTAGGCCATGTATAGACTCATTAGGAGACTCAGAACAGTATTCATTTCTTCCACCCAAGCAAGCCCAGGGGAGCTCAGGATCTCGTCCTTCAGGCACTGTATCTACAGTTTGGGGTGCAGTAGCACCTCACATGGGTTGGGAACCTCATCTGCCTTCTCAAGATCCTCACTCTGCATGTAGTGTAGGGGTGGGCACCCCAGGGTGAGAGGGGGCTGGGGCTACATATACAACGCTGGTTAGATTTGAAGCAGTCTTTGAGAGGAGTGGAGTAACAGATATGCTTTGGTTCATCTACTCTCCATCGCTTTTTAAATAGATGGATAAACCATCATCCCCACTTACGGAGTCACAAACCTGTCAGATCTTTAGATTCCCAATCTCTAGGCTTTCCCTGTTGGATTTGTTTTTACAAAATTGCCTGGCCATAAGAATTATTTGCCTAGGGACTGGAGAGAGATGGCTCAGCAGTCAAAAACACTTACTGCTTTAGCAGAGGACCTGAGTTTGGTTCCCAGCACCCTCATGATACTCACAGCTGTCTGTAACTCTAATTCTAGGGACCGACTGATCTCACTCATAGAGCATCTGGGAGCACTAAACTCATATGGTGCACATATAGGCCATCAAAAACACTCAGACACACAAAATAAAAATAAATACATTGTTAAAAACTGAAAAAGAAAGGGGATGGAGAGATGGCTTTGTGATTATGGGTGCTGGCTACTCTTCCAGAGGACCCACATTCATTTTCCAGCACACGGCACCTCCCAGCTCCAGTTCTAGGGGATCTGATGCCCTCTTCTGGCCTCTGCAGGTACTGCACACATGTGCACAGACACACACGAAGGCAAAATACACACATAAAGAAGAAATAAAGCATTTAAAAAACACTTGGTAAAACAATCACTTGCCTGTGGGACTGGGGGTGTGACTCAGTTGGTGGAGCGTTTGATTAGCATGCACAAAGGCCCCGTTCAGTCCCCAGTGCTATGACATTCTGTCTTAAAGAACCAAGCAGTAAAAACAATAATTAAAAAACAAAAGAAATACTGACTGCCACTGTCAAAAATGCTGTTGGGCTGTGCCTTGGAGAATGGATGGGTGGATCTGGAGTAAAGACTTGTACTCTGAATATATACTTTCAGAAGCCCTGTGGTAGATGCATTTGGGTGGTGGTATACTGGATTGTACCTCTGGTGCACCCCTATCTGCTGGCCAGGAGTATTGTTTGTGCTGTGGATTATTTTATTCCAATATCACTGTGAGGTCCCTCTAACTCCCTTGGGGCTGGCACTGGTGTGGCACCCAGCAGTCCCAGCTATGACACTGGAGACTGGCTCATCAGAGTCCAGCTGAAAGGAAACATTAAAGGGAGAGAGGGTTGGAAGTCCTCCCCCAGGAGACTTCTTGAGATGTTCCAACTCCCAGAATAGTGATATGTTGTGACAGGCTGATATCAGACAACAGGAATTACAGGCAATTTTCTTATTCCCTTGCCATCCTGAATAAAACTTAGCTCATGAATAGAAAAAAAAAAAGATCAGAGAAAATGGCAAACATAAATCATTTTTAAAGGGTACAAATTAACAGCTTTGCTGATAGCATAACTTTCATGTTAGGACCAAAAGTGGGTGGAGGAAAAATAGTAAAATATATATTACCCCTTCCAAAATTGATTTAATTGTGGCCAGAATCTTATGGGAGTTTAGAAGTGATATATAGAGTGTGGGAGTCATCCTCGGAAATTCTAAGGTCTTAGAAGCAAAATGGTGCCTAGCGTTCCCTTCCCGGGCCCCACCTCCTAGTTACTTGGGATGACCAGTGAAGCTCAAAGGCCCTAGTAGCATCAAAGGTGAGTAAGAAGAAGCTGAGTCGCTTTAAGCAACAGCCTGGGGTTGGCGTCAACGGAGCACATTTGTTCTTCACAGCAAGCCCCGTGTTTTCCCATCTTACACAATGTGGAGCCGAGGCTGAATATGCCAAGTGACCACCTATTGCCAAATAGCTTTTAGCCTTTAGATGGCCTTCTGACTGTCCAGGTCAATTCCTGCAGGAAGCACAGGCCCAGACTCCAGTATATTCTCTTCACAACCAGATGGATAGTAGGGAGAGCCCTGACTCGATACTCACGCACATGTCATCGGTGAGGAGAAGCTACGAAGACAGGCATTTGCTACTTCATCTATCCACACAGCGAGGTTCCTTGAAGTCTGCCCTGAGAGGGAGGTGCCTTTGCTGGGAGGACCTTCATCCTCAGCACCAAGCCATGAGGGGAAAGACTTTGACAAATGTGTTGCCACTTTGTGCATTCTTCTCAAAGAGGAATTTCTAAGCCAAGCTACAGATTCATCCAGGCTCAGAGTTCCATAGCTGTGGGCAGGAGCTGCCCTTTTCACTACATTTTGAGACACATTTTTAAAGGTAGAACTGGGGATCCAGATCTAGAGGGGGATAGAGAAGATGAGAAGGAGAAAGTTGTGGCAGGTGAGCTAAAAGTCATGTTTGAGCTTTGGTGGGGCTGACTGGACAGGGGTAAATGTGGTCTCACTCCTTTTATCTAGAAGGTTGGGAAAGATAACCATAACTTCTCTCTCGCCATGTTTATTAACAAAGGTGTTAGATGCTACTCCATGAGAAAATTCCTTGTGAAGATAAAGACCATGACATCGAAACAGTGGGGCACAAAGACGCCTTCTTCGTGAGAGTCACCTGCCCAGTTGTTTTTGTGCCTTGTCTGTGACATCAAAACTGAAATGTTATATCACTGTCACTCGTGATTATTTTCCTATGTCAGACGTACAAAGTGCATTTGATTGTAATGTTTTAAAGTAAATAAAGCATTTTGTCTACTTCTGTTAGAAAGAACTCAATTATGTTACAATCTCCCAGTAAGTGCTTTCTCCAAGGTTTAAAAAAAAAGTATACAAAGTGACCATGTATGCAACTGGCATTATGAATCTCAGTATTTAGTACTGCTATCTAAATAATAACAATAACAACAATAAATAATAACAATAATAATGTACACACTCTCCAAAGAATGGCCTAAGTGCTATATTGTAGAGGCAGACATCGCCAGCTAATGTGTGTTCCAGCAGACTTTAATGAGCTGCAGGCTGGGTGAATTCTGTTGACACTTGCTGTGGCATTGGGGCACAAGGTAGATGTGGTAGTTGGACAATGATGGTACCTGGCTCATAGCCAAGAAAAGAACATTTGCCTGATTCTTTGGAGAAGGGAGAGGAGAGCCATTCCATGGGAGGACATTTTAGTTTCTGAAAAGATTTGGAAATCCCTTAGCACCATAATTAAGGGAAGGCAATTAAAAACCCTTGTGAGCATAAACAATGGTAAGTACCTTGTGGAGCTATTAATCTCTTTGATGGCCAGGCCCTGTCAAGAGATTCCAGAAAATCTGTCTTTGCTTGAAATGTTTGGGCCTAACTCTCTTCTTTTAGTAATTCTGTTAAAATATTTCCATGTAGGTTTAATTTAAAAATAGACTCTAAAGCAGTTAAGCTTTTATATGTCTTCTGGACTTCCTGCTATTTGGTTAATGTTTTAACTGCATCTTGACTTTTCCAGCCCTTATAAAATAATAATTTTAAATTTCTCGAGTATGTTTAGAATCTCCCTTGCCCCCATTTCCCCTATAAATCTTTTCTGGCTACATTATACATCTTCTTTGTGAACTGTTTTTCTTCCTGAAGGAAATTTTCTTTTGTGCTGGTCCCTTGGTGGGATATGCTGTTGGTTTTGTTGCTGTCAATCTCAGTGTGTTGTTATTGTCCCCCAAAGAGAATCTCGCTGATTACAGAAGCCACTCTTCCTTCACCAAACTGAAGTCATCATTTCGCTTCCTTCTGATTCTTTTGGTTGCTTTTGAGACGTCTGTCAACTCAATTGTCATCTACCTTGTGCTTCAGGACACTTTTCACCTTTGACCCTTGTCTCTATTGTTCCTAGGTTTTAAAGAACATGCTACTGTGGGTTTCTTTTTATTTATTACAACTGGGACTGTGCTTCCTCAGTCCGTGGGCTGGCTTTTTATCAAATATGGAAAACTTTAAGCTATTAACACATCAAATATTCCATCTCCAAACTCTCTTTTGACAAATCCAATTGAATGTTTCATTTTTTTTGTTCTACTCTCTTAATATAGTCCTCGTGTTTTCTCTTTGTCTTCAGCTCTCTATTCTGGGTAATTTCTTCATGTTTGTCTTACAATTCACTAATTTTCTCATCAGCTGATTCCAATCCCAATTCTAATATACTTTTCAGTTCTGGGCGCTCATCTTAGCTTTTTTTTTCTTTTTCTTTTTGTACGTAGTCATTTTGATTGTGCCAGATTATTCTTATGTGCAATTCGATATAATAATATTAAATTTTACAGATCATATCTCAATACCTATACTATCTGTACCTTTGATTTTGGAGATTGCTAATTTGCTCATAATTTCTTGTGTTTTATGGTTTTTAAATTTCAAACATATGTGATGTAATATCATGATATATTGGTGTCAGTCAAGAAAGATCTTTTCTAATTTTTAAGATACCCTGATCTCCCAAATCTATTTATTCAACAGGCAGAAAGTCCAATATTAAGGGAAAACAGTGAAGAACTGGTTATGCTGTAGAGAAAAAAATAACAAAGTACAGCGATTTGCAGTAACATAAAACAGATGGTTAAAGAGACTTGGATTTACATATGGTTCAGCATTGGATCTTTATAAGAAAATGGCTGTTTAAATATCTGATATAAGACTATTTTAGGGGCAAATGTGAACAGATCATTAATTGTGAGGAGGGGATATAGAAATTATGGATCTAGATTTCATTCAGGAAGCAAGGAAAGACTAGACCCGAAGTATGAGATAAAATAAGGAGAGACAAAATGATCTATTTTCCTTCACTTTGGCTAAATCTAATCCGAGTTTCTATATACTTTTAATTCAAAGAAATAAGAAGTATGGTGATTTCAGAGTCTCCTGGTAGAGACATCCTAATGCTTGTCATCATACCGTGCAGGTGAGAGTACCATTCTCTGCTGAATTGGTTTTCCACATTTCCTGCATGCCTTTCAGGTAGCCTGAGACGACTCACCCAACATGGCAGGAGTAGAGGAACTAGCAAGTCCAGCCAAGGGACATGGATTAGCTTGACACGCCATCTAGTGGCATGCATTCACCGGAAAGCCTGAATCTCCTAACTTTCCAAGAGTCAGCATGTTGGACAGAGGCAGGAGCACTTGGTGCTCTGCATCCTTACATGAAAAGCTACACGTCATCAATGGCTCCTGGGAGAGGGAGAATTAGTTTCCTCTAAGGATGCGCTCCCACATAGGGTGTCTAATCACAAGTGCTTAGTTTTTCCTCACGCATAAGAGTTTACCTTGAAAACATAATATGGAAAATCCCAAACTCGAAACTCACATGGAGGAGCCTACAACCCACACATGAATAGTTGGTACATGTAATATGATTTGCATGGTACATTTAATTTGTTAATTCACATATGTCCTTCATACATGATGAGCACTGTACCTATATCACTCCTACTCCTTCCTCACCCTCCAGCCAATCCCATGTCTCCCCTTCGAAATTCATGATCTCTACTTATTATTGTTATACACACCACATGTGCTCACATTAACATGTGCTCACACATACGCGTGCACTCACATGCACACATGTATATAAACCTACTGCGTCTTTTTGGCATTGGTCATATGTACATGTGTCCAGGTGTCACTATTGCAGTCACATCTTGGAGGCAGAGCATTATTTGTAGACTGAAGGGTTTGTAGCTGGGGTGGTGTTTCTCCCCCAGTAGTGTCTTCCAGTACCATGAATACTAGGCCATGGGAATGAAGGCTCTAAGTAGGCACCAGCTTGACTTCTCCATGCTCAGTAAATTATATAGGTGCTGTCTTCAGTAATAGGGCCTTACCATCAGTTTGTGGAGAGCAACCAATAGCCTTAGAAGTAGCCTGGGTTGTTTGGGGTTTCCATGGGGCCCTTTTGGCCAACAACTTGATTAGGTGTAACCCATTCTCAGTACTGGAAGCTTCATTTGGTGATGAGAGGAGCCAGGTAGGGCTCCATCTCTCCTGTTACTTGGTGATTTCATTTAGATTCATTTCATATATGTATATATTTCAAGAAGCTTCTACTACATTAGGTTTGTATATGACTCTTTAAATGGCCCTTATTTTTACTTCCTTCTTTCCTCCCCTCTGAATTTGATCCTCCTGTTCCAGTCTCCCCAGCCCCGTGTGTGTGTGTGTGTGTGTGTGTGTGTGTGTGTGTATGCATGTGCATGCACACACATGCATGCTGCTTTGAATAGAAATGCCCCCTATAGGATCATATTTTTGAATGGTTAATCATTAGGGAATGGCATTACTTGGAAGGGATTAAGGGATTAGGAGGAGTGGCCTTGTTGGGGTAGGTGTGGTCATGTTGGCAGAAGTGTCACTAGGAGATGGGCTTTGAGGTTTCAGGGACCTAAGCCAGGCCCATATTTTTCTTCCTGCTGCCTGACGATCCAAACTCAGTTCCTTCTCCAGCACCATGTCTGCCACATGCGTCCTGTCATACTGGTAATAGACTAAACCTCTGAAACTGTAAGCAACCCCCAATGAAATACTTTTCCTTATAAGAGTTGCCATGGTTATGGTGTCTTCTCACATCAATAAAATAGTGACTGAGACAGCACCATATTTATCTTTTTGGGTCTGTGTTACCTCACTCAGAATAATTTTTTCTACCTCCATCCATTTACCTGAGAATTTCATGATTTCTCCTCTTTCTCCTCCTCCTTTCTCCTCCTCCTTTCTTCTTCTCCTTTCTCTTCCTCCTCCTCCTCTTCCTTCTCCTCCTCCTTCTCCTCTGCTTCCACTTCTGCATCTGTTTCTTCTGCTGCTTCTTCTCCTCCTTCCTCTTCTTCCTCCTCCTCCTTGTTTTATTTTGGGTTTGTTTTAATAGCCAAGTAATATTCTACTGTGTAAGTGTATCACGCTTTAATAATTCCAGGAATCCATCAACAGACATGTAGGCTGTTTCCAGTTTCTGGCTATTATAAACAGAGCAGCAGTGAACATGCCTGAGCAAACGGCTTTGTGTAGGGTATTTTGAGAATTGACCAAGAGTGGTGTGGTTGGATCTGAGGTGGATCTCTTCCCATCTTCCTGAGGAACTGCACACTCATTCCTATAGTGACCGTGCAAGTTTTCACTTATGGTTCTTACTTGGCATCCTTGCCAGTATAGATATCATTTGTTTTATTGATTTTTGTCATTCTGACTGGTGAAAGGTGAAATCTCAAAGTAGTTTTGATTTGTGTTTCCATAATGATTAAGGATGTTGAACATTAAGTGTTTCTCAGACACCTGTGTTTCATCTTCTTAGAACTCTGTTTAGATTTGCACTGCGTTTTCAATTGGGTTATTTGTTTTCTTGATGTCCACTTTTCTTCCTCTTTCATACATTTTAGATATTACCCTCTGTCCTATGTGTAGTTAGTAAAAACTCCCTTTTGATTCTATAGGCTGATGCTTTATCCAGAGGACAGGGACCTTTGCCATGCAGAAACTTCTCAGTTTCATGAGGTCCCATGTATTCATTGTTGATTGTAGTGTGTGTGCTACTGGTGCTCTGTTCAGAAAGTCTTTTCCTTTTCTGACATTGTTCAGGTGACCAAAAACATGAGACTAGAAAGGCTAGGAACATAGGGGAAAACCAAATACTACTTTTCTATTAAAGAAACATAGCAATAAAATAACTCTTGAAGACTGTCTGCTATATTCATAGATCAGGGCCTTGCCCAGCCATCATCACAGAAGCTTCCTCCTGCAGCAGATGGAAACACATACAGAGACCCAGAGCCATACAATGTGCAGAGGGTAAGAAACCTTGGAATACTCAGTCCTACATGGGATGTCCCCATTAAGCCCTTCCTTCTTGTCTCAGGCAACTAAATATTGTAAAAAATCAGTGGTGCTGGAAGACACCAACAGTAGACACAACCAGGCTGATGATGTACTGGGCCTGCACCAGTCTAAGCCAAAGGGGATCACAGAGCTGAGAGGGGAAGAGAACACAGCCCCATCCCAGAAGCTATCTCCACTTGATAACTACTCTCAAGGGAAGTTATTTGCCCCAATAGAATCTCACTTGGTATACAAGCCACCCTAAAGGACAGGCCCCATGCTCACCAGTAGATGGCTAAGGCAAAACAATTTCAATGGTATACTTGTTTTGGTTGGATTTTATTTCTCTCTCTCTTTCTCATAATACTTTATCTGATATAGATCTTTTGCTCCTATATTATGGTTTTCAGTTTTGTGTTTTTATGAAATGTCTGTGTGGCTGCATCTATATGCCTTTCTTGTGCTTTTGCTTTGCCTCTTTTTTCTGTTTGTTTGTCTTGTCCTCTTCTGTTTTTTTAAATCTTAGTTTCGTTTATTTTAGATGCCTGATTTCTAATGAGAGAGAGAAGAAAGGGTATGGATTTGTGTAGGTGGGGAAGCAGAGAGGAAGAGGGAGAAGCTGGGGGAGGGGAAATCATAATCAGAATATATTGTATAAAAAATCCATTTTCAATGAAAAGAAAGGAACATAAGAAATCTTTCGGCTACAAATGACAGAAAGCCAATTCAGACTAACATAAACTATTTTTAAAGCAGAAGGATTATAAGTGGCTTATTAGAAAGATCCTGCAGTGACTTGAAGAATGCAAGATCTATGTAGGAACTGGGTATGAACCTCACCGAGGGCACCATCACCTGTATCTACTTATCTCCTGTATCTATACACAGCATCTCTGGAAAGGGAGAATAGTCTTTCTCTTCAAGGCAGGAATACCGCCACTAGCAGTGCAAGAGGAACTTTTTGTGAATGTATTCAACCAGGCAGGAGAATGACTTTACTTAAAAGAACAGTCCTAGTCAGTGATCTACCTATATTGAGTCCCGTGCTCATATTTTAAATAATCGTGTGATCAGAAAGAGGCAAATCCACTTCCAATCAGGAGTACCACCCAAAGGCTCTAGTATCGAATGCTTTTGGAACTATTGGGAGGCACTGGAACTTTGGGATACAATGTCTACTGGGAAATGCTCCTTTGATCACTAGGGGTGTTTCCTTTCAGGGAATTGTTGGTGTTTAGCACTTCTTTGCTTCCTGGATCACGATGTAGGCTGCTTTGCACAGCTGTGTGTTCCTGTCATGATGTGGTAGTCATCAAAGCAAGAGGGCCAATTGACCATGGTCTGGAGCTTCCAAAGCCTAATAAACATCTCTTTATAAATTCATTATTTCTAATATTTTCATTATAATGATGGAAATCTAATACAGTGGGATATAAACACTCACACAAAGGAGGTAAAAGATACTAATAGAAATGGGGAAAGCAAACAGAAAGCTGTGTATAATAACAGTTATCAATTGTGGCATCCATATTCTTCTCCCGTAGTCATATAAACGTGAAAAAGCAGCTCTCCAGCTCCGCTCTGCTGCCAGACTCTCAGACGAAGCATCCTCACCCGGGCCACCGGAAGACTATTTCTACTGCAGCTCAGTGACAAATCTCACCAAAGCCTTCCACACATCCGCACACCTTCTCGGTTTCACTCAGCTTGTTTTGGACTTAGAAACGCATCTGTGTCACCACCTTAGTTAGAAAAGACCTTTAATGTCTTCCCTTGATTGCCCCAGTGTGTTCATTTCTCCTCTCCCACCACAGGCATCATTTTCTACTGTATTTATTTTCTGCTTTGTTGCCAGAGGCTCTAGATTAGTGGTTCTTAGCCTGTGGGTCTCAACCCTTTCAGAAAACCTCTATCTCCAAAAATATTTATATTGTGATTTATAACAGTAGCAAAATTACAGTTATGAAGTAGCAACACAAATAATTTTATGGTTGGGAGGTTGGGACCCATGACATGAGGAACTGTATTAAAGGGTTGCAGCATTAGGAAGGCTGAGAACCACTGTTCTAGATAATTTTGAGAAAAATACTGGATGTTGGGCAAGGTGCCTTCCCTCTTCCCAAGTCTCACAAAACAGGAGAATTTTTTGTTCTCTGGTTCTGTGGACTGTTTGTGCCCCCAACCCTGGTCCTCTGTTCACATGTTGGAACATTAATCCTGAGGGTCATGGTTACAGTCTTTGGATATGTACACCTTTGAGCTATGTTCTAGTTTCTTTCTGTTGGGATAAAACTCTCAGACTGAAAGCAACTTAGGGTAGGAATGATTTTAGTTGTTTACACTTCTAGATCACAGTCCATCCCTGAGGGAAATCAGGAAAGGAACTCAAAAGGGAAAGTTGGAGATAGAAGCTGTAGAGGAGCACTACTCTCTAGCTCACTGTTAGGATCTTGCTAGCTTTCTTATGCAGGCCAGGACCACCTGACCAAGTGATACCCATGAGCTGGGAGCTCCTACATCAATTAACAAAGGAGACAATTCCCCATAGATGTACCAACAAGTCAATCTGATCCCTTGTCTGATGACTTTAGGCTCAGTTAAGTT